>VBSM01003018.1:428246-439559 GCA_008086735.1 Cheirogaleus medius | reverse complement strand
CCCTAACAATATTTGTACCCCCATTATATGATGAAATAAAAGGAAAAAAATACAAAAAAAAAGCAAGAGGAATTGCTTTAAATTATGTGTAAACCCAATATAGCCTTAAAATGCACCTTAAGAGATGCTTGAATGTATTCTGAATCATAGAACGAGAGGGACTTCCTGTTGCATTATTGGTATATGTTCTTTCACTACTTACTTCGTCCAAACTTTCGGACTTCCTTCATTAATTGATGTTTTATATCAGCATTGATTCCTTGTGCCATAGCAGGAGTTATTTGCAATGTATTCGGCATAGTTCGTTCGTCTACAGAGAGACTGCAGTTTTTGGCTCCTCCCCCAAGTGCATTACTACCAGGTTTGTGAATTAGCCCATCTTTGCTGAGACTAGTGAAGTCATCAGAGAGAGAATCCAACTGGTTGGGTGGAATACCATCTCCTGCTATATTCATAAGCTCCGGTGGAGATTTTGACAGGAAGCCATCAGGTGGGGACTGTCCATTTTCCATCTTCTCCTCATGGACACTATGAATGACAGTAGCATCTGGAAACCAAATTAAGAAGTTGAGCTGTGAGGTAGGTGCATTATGTCAACCCCACAGGTATATCCCTGAGCTCCTCAGCTTCTAGGAAATCATTTATTTCATAAAGCAGGAGCATAGACCAGGTGGAGATCTGAGAGCTCTCAAATTCAGGTCAAGAAATATAATATAACAAAACCACCTTCTTCCCTTCATCACACTATGAATACATATGGAAACCAAGTAAGACAGTACAATAAACACACATTCATAGATCCCTGGCACTCATGGTTTAGTGTTAGCTTGTTATGCTTTATAAATTGAAAAGCAACAAGTCTCAATTAATGTCAAGATTTCTATAATTTACCTATAAACTGCCATGCTGTACTGAGCTGGAAGCCAGACTGAGTGAGTTCCCCTCAACCTGCCTCCTCTATATCTCAAATATTCTGAGAAAATATAGGTGACCATTAGGGGGCTGAACACTATCTTCACTCTATCACCAAAAATCCCTGTGTATCCTCCCATCCTTCCCTTCTGTCTTAGAAAAGTGACTTTCTTCTTACTCCGAGTCTGGCACCTCTATGTCATTTATTCATCCTCTGTGCCAGGCACCATGCAGGAGCCAGGGATCAGCAGTGAACAGCACAGAGAGAAACTTTCCCTGTCCCCGTGGGGCTCACACCCTCATGGGGAAGTCAGGCAGGAAGTACACAATGAGCAAAGGAAAGCAGCAGAGCTGGGCTGGGGTTAGGGAAGGAGCCCGCAGGCCCCTGGGAGAGCAGCAGAGGGAGCCAAGGGGCCACGCGTGGCTGGGCAGGGCCTTCTGAGGAGGTGTCCTTGGGCAGGGCCTGGTGGAGGAGGCAGAGGTGGAGAGAGCACTGTGGGCTGCAAGGAGGGCAAGGGAAGGAGCCACAGTGGGGACAGCCCGGCATCACGAAGTGAAGGACAGAGGCAGAGAGAGTCAGGAGGAGCCCCATGGGACACGTGTTAGGAGCGCATGGTGGTGGAGGGGCCAGGCCATGCAGAGCCTTGTAGACCAGAGAGTAGGGAGCTCAGGGTCTATGATGAGTGCTTAGGAAAGTTGAGGATGGGTTTTCGGGAGGGACATAGCATGATGTGACTCATGTGCTGACATGATCACTCTGGCTGCAGGATTAGAGTATGGGTTAAATGAGGGAGAGAAGTGCAATCAGACTGATAAGAATGTATTGTAATAGCTCGGTGAGAGATCATGGTAGAGTGGAATAGAGGGACAGAAAGAGATGGTGAGATTTAGGGATTATATCGAATGCCCAGCTTCCTGGACTTGCTAAATGCATCAAAGTGAGAAAAGAATAAAAATGTCATGATTACTTTAAGGTTTGTCACCTGAACAACTGGGTGAATAACAGTGCTGGGGGGTGCAGGAGCTAGTGCACTATTTCTCGTGAGAGTAAATCATGCCCCATTCTTCCTGACTCTGGTTCAGTGACCTCAGGTTGATAGCTCGCCATTGATAATATCAGCATTATTTACACTAGGGAAATGTGCAAACATGACAGTCCAGAGCTTCTCTACCCTCCCAAGCCCTCTCATGTGTTACAGCTTTACTGGCACGTTGCTGGATGGTGTCATTAAGTGCAGTGCAGAAGGCAGTGAGTGGAGCTGTTGTGGAGAGAGACAAGGTCAGGAGTTCAGCTGACACACAGGAAACCTACTGAGTATGATATGCCTACTAGACACCTAAGTGGAGATGCCGTGTTCATAGTTAAATGTGAGTCTGGAGTTGAGGAACAAGTTGTAGTCTACAGGCACAAATCGATATTGGAGTGTTGAAATATAAATCAAACTTAAAGCTCCAAGACTACATGGGATCACCTAGGGAGAGAGTGCAGTGAAGAGAAGGGTCCCAGAATTGAGCGTTGGGGCCCTACAATATGCAGAGGTGGGAAAGAAAGGGAGAAACCAGAAAGAGGATGGAAAGGAGTTGTTGGTAAAGGTACAAAGCCCTAGGAGCTGTGGTGTCTGGGAACCCAAGAAGGTTTCCACAGTGAACAACTGAGTCAAATGCTGCTGAGCAGGAATGGCATATGGCAGGCACTGGGAACCTTGATGAGAACTTTCAGTGGGGTGGAGGAGGCAGACACCAGGCTGCGCTGGGTTAGAGCAGGAACAGGAGGTGAGAGCAGAGGAAGCAGGTGCCCAGCCGCCCTACTGCCTCAGAAATCTGCTCTATCCTCCTCACTCTTGTAGCCACTCCAAATTGTTGGAGCAGACACATGCACATCTCTCCATTTATTCATTAATTACTGTGTTTACTTCCTAAATACTGTATTAATTACTGTTAATTACTATGTTAATGACCATGTGTTAATTACTATGTAATTATGAATGTTTCCCTCTTCATATAGACTGAGATCCTTGAAACAGGGTCAGTGCCCCACATGGGGCCTATTGTACCTACCACATAGACGATTTAGCAATGGTTTACTTAATGAACAAAAACGGAACACAACAGAAAGGAATAGAAAGGAAAATAAAAATGTTTAGTGTCTTAGTCCTCTAGGAGCCATAAGGAAATCACAACCACTACTCTATACCTGTATGTACAAGGGTGGGTTTTATGAGGTTTGGATAAGATGGGAACCACGAGGCTGAGGGTGGTCCCTTTCCGCCCACATGATTAGTTACAGTAGGTGGTGTTTGTGGTTTCCTCAACAGCAGGGACATACTCCGCCTTCTCTTAGATGACATAGGACTGTTGGGTTCTCCAGGACGTTTCACTTTGTTTTGTGGACCTGCTACAAACTCATCTGCTTCATCAATCATCATTCCCTAAAAAACATCAATGAACATATTCCATGAAAGACAAAAATTCAACTGTTACAAAACTGCAAGTACTCTTAATACACATGCATAATCAATTATGTATTACATCACTAATATAAGCCTTAATCATCAGCCAAAGATTGACCACACCCCATATCAACTCTATTCTCAGAAAATGCAACTCAATTTTAATCTAGTCTAAGTGGAACAAGGAGGAAATTAACATACAAGGTGTTGTCCAAGGCCAAACATACTATGATAATGATTGATCAGAAAGCTTAGGAATGAGCGGCTCTAATCAACCAGAATGGGATAAACCCATAGTTAGTTACCTTTCTGAAAAAGTACAAACTATTTTGCATCAACCCTTGGTAGGGGAAATAATTTCCTTTTTTGATGCCTTTGTGCTTTAAACTCATCATTAAGAAACACTGATTATCACTGTACAGGACACTCCATGTCAATTGTGAAAGGCAGGTAGATGGAAAATGTAATTCTCCCAATTGCCGCCTCACAGGGATTCAAATATGTTTACCTTGGTGTTGGGCAGAGAGTGAGGAGGCTTTTCACTCCTGGGGGTAATAGAAGATGAGAGCCAGCCGTACAGAAGGTTTGCTAAAAGCTGTTCTCATCCAAGCATGACCCAAGAACATATGCCCACATTATTTGACAAAAATCATGATAAATGACATTTCCAAAGGATTTTTTTACCCATAAGCAGTACAAATAGGGGGAAACATTTTCACTGAGCATTTACTATATGTCTGGCAATATTCTAAACAGTGTATACATACTAACTCATGCAATGTCATGCAGAGTTCTATCAATTAGGTGTAATTATTATCCCTAGTACTACAAATGTGGAATCCAAGTCATAAAGAAAACCTCCAATTAATTGAGGATTGGGGTGAGGTGGAATACTTTGGGTCTACTTTGGCCACAGAAGAAATTATTTGTATGTTCTGAGCCTTTATACCAACAGTCTCCTCTATAGATGAGATATAGATGAGATATATATCTATAGATGAGATATAGTCTCATCTGTTTTCATGCTTAGTCAAGGCAGTATATCTCACACATACACACACAGACACACACGCACAAACACATGCTCCTCATTTATTTATTTATTTATTTATTTATTTATTTATAGAGATAGGGTCTTGCTATGTTGCCCAGGCTGGTCCCAAACTCCTGGGCCCCAGTGATCCTCCTGCCTCAGTCTCCCAAGTAGCTGGGACTACAGGTGTGCACCACCATGCCTGGCTCAGGCCCCACATTTAGATCTTTAGTAGGACAACTCAAATAAAGCAACATCACCTATACTGCATATTTCAAAGGAAAAACTCATCATTGTCCAGATTGAGCACTAGATCATTGAGCACTGAGATCTGAATCATGGAAATAGAGGAAATAAATGGTGATCTCAATATTAAAAAAATTAGTATGTGGTGGTGGGAATGAATATAGACTGTGGAGCCAGAAAGAGGTGGGTTCAAATCCTGGCTCTTATCAGCGATGTCACAGAGTAAGGCATTTGACTACTGTGAGCCTTGATTTCTTCTTATTAAAGGGCAGACAGTAACATTCACCTTGCAGAAAGGTTATGAGCATTAAATGAGATCATTTAATAACCAGCTCCTACTAGATACTCGATAAATGACAGCTATAATTTTATCCAACTGACACATTCTGGCATCAGGAGGCTCCGACTTTCCATCCACAAAGAGCTTTGGTGTCATATGTTATCTTTTAAGCAAACAAAAGAAGAGCGCCTCTGATTTGTATTCATCTTGCCAGAAATAAAAGAATTACAGCAAGAATATCACAATTTAGGCAGACATAGAAATAGGTATACTACCTTCTTATCTTGTTTAAATGGATTGCCAAAAGTATGCAGTCTTTTTGGTTGATCTGGATCAATCTCTCGTAGTGGAGAAGGCAACGTCTTCAGATATTCCTGATAGTTACCCATTTGTGCAACTGGAACACTATGAAGAGAATCTGCAAAATTACCAGAAAAAAAATTAATGCTATATAGCTGAAGTGTATGATCCTTTTGAGATGACATGATCATAGTTTGGCTTAGTAATGTGTACCTTGGTATCGAATAGAGTCCAAAATCTCAAATCTAGCATTCTGAGATCTAGAATCATCTCTTTTCCTCCCAATCATTACTTAGTCTACCAATACTATTGCCTACAGGCTCACATCACTAGAACCACAACAACTCCCTTACCTTCAAACCAGGTTTGAGAATGGTATGACCTCCCATATACTGCCATCCCAACTCAGAACACCACACATTGTCTACATTTTGAAGAGCTTAGGCTCTGTGGTGTTCTCTTAGCATCCAGAGAACACTGGTTAGTGGGTCTTAACATTTGAGAATTTAATGAAATCTGTAGGTTCTCTTCCTAGAAAAGCCCCCATATATGCAAAACTTTGTGTATAATTTCAGGAGGTTGTCTGGGCTAAAATTTCCTCATTTTAGTGGACAGGTGACCCTGTTTAAAATAAACACCATGGAATAGAGGGAAATTGAATAGTCACAATTACCCTGGATGCTATCAGATTTGTTACTTTCATGTAAGTGAGGTATTCATTATTGACCTCATCACAGTAGGCTGGGTGGTATACAGTGCTTGGGTGTGCACATTCGGAAATCTGACAGACCTAGGTTCTGCCATTTTCTGAACAGCTAAACCTGAACAAACTACTAAAATGCTCACTCTTAGTTTCCATGTTCATAAAGTGGGCATAAAAACAGTATCTATCTCCTGGGGCTGTTTGAGGCTTACAAGAGCTAAAGCACAACGAGTGTAGTGTATATGCTGGTTAATGCACTCTTTCCCTTAAACTTGAGAAAAATAAATTGTGCCTGGGTAGACATAGGGAGTCAGTGAAAGCAGGCATTCTGAACACTAAAGTACTACAAAATAACCTATTCATCATGTAACAAACACTTTTGTGTAATTCACGCCTGGCATTTTCTTAATCAATGAAAAGTACTTCATTGTTCATTTACCTTCATCTTGTCCAACAATAAACTTGTGCGTTTTCAGCAAATTGGATCTCATTCTGGTCAACTGGTCTAAAAGACCTCTACGTGGAATATCATAAGCATTTCTATATGTCTGAGGTTTCAAATCCTATTTGAAATGAAACATAATTTCAATAACTACTAAGACTTTTAATACAGAAATGTAATACTTAGTCCTTTTAAAATCTTATTGAAGAGAGCTATATTCAATACAAATAACCACAGTAGAATTTCCCCAGTGGAAAATTTTCATTTGTGTTCTAAATTCTAAAACATCTACACAGTATTAAAGTCACTGGGAATATCCATTTTCAAGTATGTTATTTACAACACCAAATCTGGATATTTATACCTGTGGCAGCCTTGCAGGACCACTGCTTATAATCCTCTGGTAGCCATAGAGGTGAGCTGCTGGGATCTCCCTTCAGGAAAGCAATGCCTGGTGCTGCGAGGAGTGCAATAGCTGAGAGCCTCCTGCTGCATGCCTGAGGGATCTGCTGCAACACTGAGCTGAGGCCATGCTCTTCCCAGGCTGCCCACGGCCAGTGACTGAGAGGCAGGGGTGTTAGTGCCTGGCCAGCTCTGCCCAACATGGCCCTCTTCTATGGAAAATCTCAGTGCCAGAGGTCCCCATTGTGTTGGTCAAGACTTTCCCCAAGCTTCACCAACGTCTGAGCCTCTTCACACCACATCCTCCTTCCTTCTCCCCTTCTCTCACAGGTGCTAGATCAGCTTTGTGGCTTGAAGGCTCTCCCTGCCTACTCCAGCTCCCTCTCCCCTTATCTTTCAGGGGTATTACCCTGAACATCTTGTACATTTATTTCATTCCATATTGGCACCTGCTGGCAGGGCATTGCTAAACTTGTCCACTAATAACTACTAACTCCAAACAGGATTGTTATTATTTCAGAATGAAAGGAATATGAAATACATAAATGTATCAGATACATTTAAACAAATGCAAACTATTTGTCACAAGTTACCTTGTTTAAGAGCCCTACTTGGAAACCTGCAAATTCTTTGGTATTCAATTCTGTTGGTCTTGGTACAGTCTCTCCTGTGATTTCTTTCAATAGTTTTCTAAAATTTTTATTGTGAATCAAGGACACACCACCTCCAGAGTGATTTTTCACTTTGATTCCAATTTCCTGGGGAGGTTTCTTCCCCACTGATGCTAGTATTCGTTCTGATTCTAGTTTGGTCTAAAATGAAAGTATATAGCATGTTATGAAAACATCTATATTATCACTGTCATTTTTACTACTTAAGAAAGACAATACTTTTAAGAACCCCACAGAATAATTTTCAATTGCAAATCACAGAAAAATGGGTAATTAAGCATTTTCCTGTGTTTCTCTGTACTACCACAGCAAACAGAGAGAGGGGGCTGGAAAGACAAATAACTCAATACATTTTTTCTCTTGTCTAGTGTCAAAATTATGATTGAATCATTGAGAGAATAAAAACCATGGATAAGAATTTCATTCATAGACATTTAAAAGTATATTTTGTTATCATAAAATCTACTCTAAGTGAACATATTCATTTCAGACCCAGACATAAAGGTTTAAGACTCTATATTTAAACATGTAAACTAATGCTAAAATTCAGATCACATAGATTGGGATTATATCTGAAAAAAATTAAACCATTTACTTCTAATATTAGACTATCCAAAAAAGTCTTAGAAGGTAATGCTTAATTGAACAGATATTACCAAGTAAATAATTTGTAAAAATCATCTTATTAGACACTATTACACCATATTGGTTAGTATTGCTTGAGTGTATTGTAGTAACATATATTTGGTATATTTTGTGTTTTACATACATCTGAGATGGCTCAAGAAACACTGGCGACATAGTTATTAAATTAGTAATCAAATTAGTGATTAGAGCTATTATAAATTAGTAAAGATCTTTTCTTTTTCTCTAAAAAATAGAATCTACCAATGTCCAGTAAGCCCCCCAAAATTTTGGACTTCTTATGGTTTGGTCAGAGATATTTATTAATTTTCTCTAACTACAGGAGTTAAGTCTATGTTTATTATCTCTAAAAATATTTTTAAGCCATGAAATATGAAGTAAGAGCAAATGAAAGGTCTGTTTCCTTAAATGGTCTTAAAAGCTCATTTATAAAACTATACAAGCAATGTTCCCCAGAAGGTCCTAGAACTTGCATTAGTTTCAACTCTGTTCACTATTCTTGCTTGTGGCTACATCCTGCTGACACAGCCTTAAAGGCCTAAGGTAAACATCAAATAAAAAAAAATCAATAGATCAATAGATAAATAAATAAATGACCAAACCAAAACATTTACAACAAAAAAAAATCTATTAGCAAAGAGGAAAAGGGGTTGGGGGGGTACTTGGTAAATGAGAAAATCTGGGTTTGCCTTTACTTTCTTTTGCATTTATGAGCACATTGGACTGGTAGGAGCTGGTAAGCTCCAGACCGTACTGAAGTTTTTGCCATTTCCTGGCAAGGTGTGTCAGCATTCCAATTGAGGAGTCCCTTTGGTCCTTTAGTGAAACCTAACTCTTTGCTTACTACTCTCCATTTTTTCTAAAAGCCAAACTTCCAAATATATCCAACTTGAACATTATAACCACTGCAAATGCTACTATGGTTCCCTACCTGGGAATACACTTGTGCATAAGATAGTGAAACTGTGGCATTAATTTGTCATATAAAAGAACACATTCATATGGCAGTAAAGCTCTAACTCAGTAGTTCTCAAACATTTCCATCTTACAAGAATGGTCTAGGTAGAGGTGAGAAGTATGATAAGGAGGGGTGAGTGGAGGATGAGGTACTAATAGAGAGGGGCAGGCAAGGGACAAGGTGAATAATGATAAATGAGGAACAGATGGAGGGTGAGAAGAGAGGAGGCGCAACTCCACTCTTCAGGTCCCCTTGGGGCCTCTCACCCTCCAGTTTGAGGAACACTAGTCTCATCTCCCCACTCTCCAGGGAAAAGCATGTAGCTGTTTATCCAAGGGCTAGCATGCGAGTGTAAGTCCTTCATGTGCCTGAAAACTAATTTCAGGCAAGTCATTTAATCACACCATGCCTTGGTGTGCTGACCTAAAAAGAAAGGGGGGATGCTCTAGCCCAGCGTGATCTGAGGAGAAACTAGGTTGAGGATAGACAAAAATGTGACTCATGAGGGAATTCTATTAAGCTTCTGCCCCTCTTAGGCCACAAAATATCAACCAGCTTGTGGGGAGGACAAACTGGCAGGCAAAAGGAGAAATGGCACAGCATCAAATGATACTGACAGACCCTTAACTGCAGTTTAATGGTGAAGCTAGAAGCCATAGAGAATCACATTATTACTAACCCATAAAGTGTAGAGATATATACACATTTAATTTGAAAAATTACAATTACACTAAAGAATAAGGAAATGCACTTCTGAGGGCAAAGGATTTTTGTTTGTTTGTTTTTACCAATACTACCTGTTGGCTGAGTTTTTTAAGGTAAGAGATAACACTGTAACTAAGTCCACAATCTAAATTATCTGATATCAGATTTGGAGCTCCCATCATCCTTAGTGCTTTCTTTAATGGCTATAAGGAAACAAAATACACAACAGTAAGAATAGAATAAATCTTAAAATACTCAAAGTTCAGTTATAAGGGGCAAAGGGACATGATTCATTTCTTAGAAGTCAAGGTGCTGCACATAAAACCAAACATGGAACATTAAAAAGTGGCAATGAAAATAGCAGAGAAAGAGCAGAAAGTAAAAAAAAAATCAGAAGAGAGTGGGATAAGAAGAGCAAGTAACAGCAAATTCAAACAGGTAAATTGCGTTCAGTTTTATTTCCCAATCATAAAATCATTTCACATTGCATCATATTGCACACCCCATTCCTGCCATGGCAAATATGAACACACCCCAATTTCTCCTCCCAGTGACACAAATGGCACCATTTAAGATCTGCCTTTTCACCCCTAGAAACTTGGCTTAAAGTTTACCACATCAACCTCTGAAATGGTTTTGATAATCTTAATTTAGATTAGATTACCAGTTCAAAATTGTCATGAATACTTTCCTCCAATTATAAAAACCAAAATGAGGCCAAGTATTCTTTTTTACTCTTTTTGGATCACGCCCACCACCAATGCCCCCACTTCGTGCTTTGTCTAGGACACGCTTAAGAGGCAATAACCAACTATAATGTCTTCAGATTTTTTTTCCAGAGGTAAAGCTCATATTGAGAATTTCTAGAGTTAAAAAGGGGAGTTGATGTAATATATGAATCTAGACCTATTTATTCTTAAATTCCAAAATTATAATTTCATAATGTTACTTTTAATAAGAGAAACACAGATGCGTTTTATAAAAATAATTATGGCAGTTAAAGGAAATAAAATAGAAAAAACAAAGTTCTTTTTTGTGCCGCCATGACATCTCCAAACTCTTACACATGGTTTGAGAGGGCACTGATGATACAAATATCTGTAAAATAAAAACATAGCTATCTTATTGCAAGGGTAAAGATTTTGATTCATTGCTTTCTTGTGATTAGAATTATCATTGATACATATATATATACACACACAAATACATACTAATAAGTAGTATGGAGGCAGAGTTTTTAAGTAGCTGTCAAAAGTCTGTCGCCACTTCAGATTTGGCTTAAGCTTGTGAACTTTAAACAAGTCATCTGTAATAGAAAAACAAATAAAATATCATATCATTCTGGTCCTGAGTTCCAAGATCTAACCTAGTTACTCACATTTAGAAATCTCAGATTTTGGCCGGGAGCAGTGGCTCATGCCTGTAATCCTGGCACTCTGGGAGGCCGAGGTGGGTGGATCGTTTGAGCTCAGGAGTTCAAGACCAGTCTGAACAAGAGTGAGACCCTGTATTTACTAAAAATAGAAAGAAACTAGCTGGACAACTAAAAATATATAGAAAAAAATT
>VBSM01003018.1:369490-428146 GCA_008086735.1 Cheirogaleus medius | reverse complement strand
AAAAAAAAAAAGAAAAAGAAATCTCAGATTTTCATTACAGCAGATAAACTTTTCATTGGAGTTTATTTGATTATCTTTTTTGGTGGTTGTAGTATTTACCAAAATTATATATAGTATTTCTCCAGAAAATGAAATAAATTCTCAAGTTACACGTTCCTCTTCTGTTTGTGATGCTACATAAAATATAATATTAAAACACTGATCTACTTGAAATATTTTCCCAACTTCTTACATATTAGTAACTTAACTAATTTTCACTCAAAATGGTATCCATGGCCACTGGCTGATGGAATAACATTTCTTTCATTTAAACATAGAGGCTATTCTACTTTTTGCTGAAAGGTCAAGGTAAGAGACTTTACAAAGTATATGAGAACAAAAGCTGAGTCTCTAATCTCTAGGCAATGATGGGCAAGCTCTAAATTACATTTGGGATTTTCCTTAAACAGCCCATACTTTGTTTAGCCATATTTCCACCCCTCTTCATTTCTTTGATTTCTGTGGTCAAGCATTTTGAGCCAAACTTTGGGTCACTCAATTACTAGCTAACAATCGGGTGATAGTATAAAGCAAGTATGGATGCTAGATCAAGGTTTAAAATTCTGTACAACTAAACATGTTTCTTGACTACCATGTGCAGTAATATAACTAAAAATATTTACCTCAAATAAGCAGACATTCCCTATCTTTTCACACTTAAAATTTAATTATTTTAATAATATAAATACATTATATATATTGCATGAACATTTCCTCACATCTCATAATTTCCTACACATCTCATTATTTCCTTTCAAGTAATTAAAAATCAGTACCCCAAACATCAACATGAACCTGCCATATGTATTGTAAAGATACTATACCAAAGATACTATAAATTTATGCTCTATTTTTTTTGTCAGGTTTTATTAGTGCTTATTTAAAAAATGCTTTCCTTCCAGAGATAAAAGTATCCCTATGCCAAACATGCATAATTTCTCTACAAATAGGGCTATCCTTTGAAATTCTAAATGTCTTGAGTTAAGAAAACTGACTACCTATTTCCTTCCTTTTACTGCTATAATAAATTATTCACTCCTGCTAAAATGAATTTAAATGAATTTACAAAGTCATAAAATGTAAGTCTTTTGTTAAAGATCTGAAGAGATTTCTGGCTCATTGCAGCTAGTGGGTCCATTAAAGACCATTCATATCTTGACAAAAAGGAACGAGAGACCATGGACATAGCCTGTTATACTGTGCCTTTACCATGGAATCTGTTGGGAATTGGGCAGATTTTAAAAAGTAACTGACAAATGTAAATACTGGAGAGACTTTTAGATATAATCTGAGTCAGTAATACTCTGTATTTCTAACAATGCCAAGGGCAATGACCCCATCCAGGAGCTGGTTTAGTCTAATTATTTCTTGCCAGATTTTTAAAAATGGGGGTCAGGAGAAGAACAAAGTCTTCCATAGTCTAGATTAAGGGTAGCGAGCTCTTAGGGTGACACTGCTTTAGTCACAGCCTCTGTAGCTCAAAAAATGATTTCCATGGCATTAGACATCTATTCATATGGAATCTCTAGGATGGTACAGTAAAGATGTCATAAACAATTAGCTGATCAATATTTGAGAGGAGATGAGAATGAAGAATGAGAGTAAAATGATGTTTCCAACACCTTCCAAACTACTGATATTTTCTCTTCTAATTCCTTTCTCTCCATTTCCCTCTTCAAAGGGAAGGAAGACCTGAGTTTGAGTCCAAGCTCAGCCACATCCTTAGCTGAGTAAGTTTGGAGAAATTACCTTTTTGAGCCTCCATTTCATCTATAAAATGGATAAATAATAATTGCCTTGCCACAGCACTATTCTGAGGAACTAAATTATGTATGTCTGAAAATACTGTATAAAATGAAAAACAAACCAGTGTAAGCTATGAAGCATCAGATATACAGTGACTGATACACATCAAGTTATCCTACTTCTATTCTCTATTCTCACACTTCTCCTTTTCTTCCTCCTCTTCCTTCCTGGTTTTAATATGGAACTGAATTTTATTTTTTACACAAACTCAGTTTTTAATAAAAAAAACAGGTGAATTGAATGTGGCACATTTAAGAAAAGAAAAAAAAGAAAAGTTGTTGCAAATGTTCTAGTTTTTGCAGTTATTGGCCCTCAACAGAAAAAAACAATTTCCTAATTTCCTGATTGAGGGAGATCTTTTGCCAATGACAACAGTCTGATAACCTCCCTCTTGACATGATTCTTCTGGTAGCTCATTGATACAATTAAGCCTCAGTTACCTGGCCCAGAAAATAATACATATTATATTTTCAGTTAAGTTTTAGTGGTTAAATAATTAAAATTTCATTAACTACTTTTGATGAAAATCTTGTACTAATAAAGAGGAAACAGGGGTCACCATTATAGACATTCACTGCATTCATACTATGCAGTAATATATTGACCTTTCTGGGCATTATGAAGTATGTATGACTTAACTTGCCTTTTTACTAACTATCCCTGCTCACTAAAACTGCAACACTATACAATAGCCTTATAGTATATCTTTAGTATGGAATAGCAGTGCCTTCAGAGCTACTAAGGTAATGTAGATATTAATAATAGCAATAATAATAATAATCACATTTATTGAGCACTTACTATTTGCCAGGCAAGTTCTAAACAATATAATTGTATTAACTCATTTAATTCCAACTTAATCCCTTTGAGTTAGGTATTATCAGTATCCCCATTTCACAGATGAAGAAACTGAGGCACGGAGAGGTTAAGTATCTTGCCCAAGGTTACAAAGCTATCAAGTAGCAGAGCCAGAGTTCATACCTGGGCAGCTGTGCCCTACAAGCCCATACTCTTAACTATTATGGATGTTATACTACCCAGAGAATGAAGTTATGATGGAAATGTTGAGTTCGTGCCTGATTGAGAACCTCAACAGGAAACTCAAGTTTGGGATTCAGGGGCACAAGTACCTCCAGCCTCAAAGGATGTCAAAAACCCTATGCTCCTCAGACACAGGTTACAGAAAAGCCTGGAGATGGATATTTGAAGACAGTGGGAAGAATAGGAACTGAGTCAAGAGTGCAATGGCCCTCAACTGGATGTATGGGGTTAGGTAAGGGGGAGTAGTCAAAGATGCCCTCAGGGCTTCTGGTTTGGCATGTCTGCAGAGAGATTGTAATACTACTAACTAGGCTATGGAGAGAAGAGGAAGAGCATGGTAGGGGTAGGCTAAGAAGTTCTGCTTGACTTGAAGTCACCCTTGAAACATCCAGAAGGCTGTTGGGCAACTGGAATAATTTAGGTCACCATGCTCTAGGCAGGGGTGGATTCTCAGCGTGGTAGGCTAAGGAGGACCAGGGACAGATGCCACACATGTCTCATCAGTGACAGAATGCATTTCAACCAGAAACAGAAGTTGGCATTTGAGGAATAGAGTGAAACAGACTTAAAAGATGACCAGAAAGACAGTGTCAGGATTTGACCTGGCATAGTACTAGGGAGTCTGGAGATGGGCAACATGTGGCAACTTAGGCACAGAAGATTTTAGGCAAAGGAAGAACTGAATGCTTAATCACACTATACTGCTTTGTGATCTCCAGTACCTGTAAGATCAGTAAAGGCCAGGATTAGAGGGTGGGTCTTACTATTGTAAAGTGCTATACACCTCAATTTCTAGTGGAAGACCAGCTATTCTACTTAGAGACATTTTCATGTAATAATTTGGAAGACAGGCCGAATTTAGGCCAAAGATGGGATCCTGGAGTTCAGTCCCTAATAGTTCTATAGGACATTTACCACTGCTCTGTGCTCTGTAGTAATGAGGCCACCTCCACCCATGTGGTGTCAGTGGAGGTCAAGTGGGGAAGTGTAATGAAACATTCCTACCTCTCCTAGCCAGAGAGGTATCATTTTAGTGAGGATTCAGAACTCTCACTCACACACAGTAATAATAACAAGGACACTTCCCTCTTTGAATATCAATGAAAAACAAGAATCTGGACTTCTACGCCCACCTGGCAGTAGCATTAATGAGGCAGCACCTCCCAATCTCTGCCTAGGGTGTGTGAGAGGAAGTAAGCTAAAATAGAGGGTTTAAATAAGACCCAGAGAATCAAAATATAATATGAAAAATGTACAGGTTTCAATTGAAAATCACTCATCATACCAAGAACTAAGAAGATCTCAAAATTAATTTAAAAAGACAATCAAGGATGCCAACACTGAATAACAAGAGATATTAGAACTATCCAATAAAAAATTTAAAGTAGCCGTCATAAAACATGTTTCAACAAGTAATTATGAACAGGCTTGAAACAAATGAAAAAATAGAAAGCCTCAGCAAAGAAATAAAAAATAAGAAGTGGAAGATATAAAGAAGAACCAAATGGAAACTTTAGAACTGAAAAATACTATAACCAAAATAAAAAGCTTGGTGGATGGGCTCAACAGTGTAAAGTAGGGGACCGAGGAAATAATAAGTGAGCTAGAAAATAAAACAATGGAAATTATCCAGTTTGAAAAATAGAGAGAAAATAGACTGGAAAAAAATGGACAGAACCTCAAGAACCTGTGAGACTATAATAAAAGATCTAACATTCATGTCATTGGAATCCTGAAAGAAGAGAAAGAAGGTGGGGCCTACAATTACCTATTGGGTACAATGTATACTATTTGAGTGACAGATACTCTAAATGCCCATATTTAAGCACTATACAATTCATCCATGTAACAAAAAACCACTTGTACCCTCTAAATCTATTGAAATAAACAAAGAAAAAAAAAGAAAGACATAAATCTACAGCTTCAAGACTTAGCTGAGTTAACCCCCAAAAGAATAAATCCAAATTAAACTTCTGAACAGAAAACTAAAGCTAGAAATAAATCTTAAAAGCAGAGAAAAACAACACCTCACCTATTGGGGACAAAACAATTAGACTGAAAGTGGATTCGTTATTAGGAACCAAAAAGAACAGAAGGAAGTGACACAGCATTTTTCAAGTGCTGAAATAAAAAGACTGTCAATCCAGAATCCTATACCCAACCAAAAAATCTTTCAGGAATGAAGGGGAAATCAAGACATTCTCAGATGAAGGGAAACTAATAGAATTTGTCACCAGCAAACCTATCCTAAAAAAATGGCTAAAGGAAGTTCTCTAAACAGAAATGAAACAATAAAAGAACAAATCTTGGAATGTTAGGAAGAAAGAAAGAACACAATAAGCCAAAATATGAGTTAACACAATAGACTTTCCTTTTCCTCTTGGGTTTTCTAAATTGTTTGACAGCTGATGCAAAAGTTATTGCCTCATGTGTTTCTAAATGTATATAGAATAGTTCAGATAATTTTATTATAAATGGGGGAGGTAAATGTGATATAAAGAGAGATAAAATTTCTATATGTTACTCAAATTAGTAAAATAATAACAATGGGTAGACTGTGATAATTTATGTATATATAACACCTAGAGCAATACTAAAAAAGCTATCCAAACAGACACACTCAAAAACACTACAGATATCCTAGCACTCTGGGAGGTCGAGGCAGGCTGATCGCTCAAGGTCAGGAGTTCAAAACCAGCCTAAGCAAGAGCGAGACTTCGTCTCTACTAAAAATATAAAGAAATTAATTGGCCAACTAAAAATATATAGAAAAAATTAGCCGGGCATGGTGGCGCATGCCTGTAGTCCCAGCTACTCGGGAGGCTGAGGCAGAAGGATCGCTTGAGCCCAGGGGTTTGAGGTTACTGTGAGCTAGGCTGACGCCACGGCACTCTAGTTGGGGCAACAGAGTGAGACTCTGTCTCAAAAAAAACCCCAAAAACCCACTACAGATAAATAAAGATGGAATCCTTAAAAATGTTCAAGTAATCCAAAAGAAACCAGGAAAATGAAAACAAAGAAAACAAAGAGAAAAATGTAAAATGGCAGACTTATGCCCTAACATAACAATAGTTATATTAAATGTAGATGTCTAAATATACCCATTAAAAAAAACAATATTGGCAGACTAGATTAAAAACACATGATCCAAAATTGTGCTGTCTACAAGCAACTCACTGAAACATAACAGTTATAGTCAAGTTAAAATTAAAACAATAGGAAAAAATATATCATGCAAACATCAAAGAAAAGCAGGAGTCTATAAATTAATATCAGATAACGTAGACATAAGAGCAAAGAAAAGTAGCAAAGATACATTACATAATGATCATTCCAGGAAGAATACACATCGATACTCAATGTGTATACATCAAATAACAGAGCTGCAAAATATGTGAAGCAAAAATTGATGAAACTGAAAGAGAAATAGACAAATCCACAATTATAGTTGGAAACTTCAACATCCCCTTTTGAACAACTGATAGAACAAATAGACAGAAATTCAACAAGGATATAGCAGAAGTGAACAATATCATCAACCAACAGGAATGATTTAACAATTATAGAATACACCTTCCAACAATAGGAGATCTACATTATTCTCAAGCTCCTATGGAATATATACCAAGGTAGACAACATCCTGTATATAATATAAATATGTAACATATTTATAAGAATGGATATCATATACAAAATGTGTCCTCTAACCACAATGGAATTCAACCTAGAAACTGGTAACAGAAAGATAACAGGTAAATTTCAAAATACTTGAAAATCAAATAATATACTTCTAAATAATTTATAGGTCAAAGAAGAAATCTCAAGAGAAATCAAAAGATATATTAAAGTGAATGAAAGTGAAATACAATATTTAAAATTTGTGGGAAGCAGCTAAATTAGTGCTGAGAGAGAAATTTATGTCACTATGTACTTACATTAGAAAAGAGGAACAGTTTCAAACCAATAATCTATGATACCATTCGAAAAATCAAAGAAGGAAAAGCAAACAAACCCAAAGCAGGGAGAAGAAATCGATAAAATCAAAAAAAGAAAAACAACTGATAAAATTAATGAAACAACCAGTTGGTTCTTGGACAATATTAATAAAAGTGACAAACCTTTAGCAAGGCCGACAAAGAAAAAAGAAGACATAAGACCCACATTATCAATATCAGGAATGATATAGGTGATATCACTATAGACCCTGCATACATCAAAAGGATAGTGAGGAATCACTAAGAATGACTCTATACACATAAATTTGATAACTAAGATGAAAACCAAATCCTCAAAAGCACAAGTAACCACAATTCACTCAATGAAATACATAATTTGAATAACCCTATAACTATGAAACAAATTGAATTAATAATTTTAAAATTCCCAAAAGGAAGGTCTAAACCCAGGTGGTTTCACTTAAGAATTCTTTAAAAATTTAAAGAATAACTAATGCCAGTTATATACAACCTCTTCCAGAAAACAGGAGAAACACTTCCTAATTCGTTTTATGAAGCTAAGTATTACCTTGATACCTAAACCAAAGACAATACAAAAAAGAGAAAACTACAGATGAATATCTTTCATGAATACAAACACAAAAATACTCAACAAAATATTAGCATACAGAACCCATTAACATATAAAAAGAATTATACAACATAACCAAGTGAGGTTTATTTCAAGGATGCAAGGCTGGTTCAATATTTGAACATTAGTCAGTGTAATCCATCATACTAATAGGCTAAAGAAGAAAAATCATATGGTCATATCAACTGATGCAGGAAAAGCATTTGAGAAATTTCAACACTTATTTATGATTAAAAATACTCTTGTAAAAATAGAAATAGAAGGGGAACTCTTTAACTTGATAAAGGAAATCTACAAAAACACCATACTTAATAAAAGAATGAATGCTTCCCCTCAAGATTGGGAACAAAGCATAGTTGTCTGTTCTCACCACTATCATTCAACATGGTACTAGAATTTCTCTACAGTACAATAAGGCAACAAAAATAAATAAAAAGCATAAAAATCAGAAAGGAAGAGGTAAAACTATCTCCATTTGTAGATGACATAATTGTCTACACTGAAAATTTCAAGGAATCTACAAAACTCTCCTAGAACTAATAAGTGAGTTCAGTAAGGTTGCAGGACACAATATAATCATGAAAATCAATTGTATTTCTATATACTAGCAGTGAACATGTGGATACCAACATTAAAAATACAACACCATTTGCAGTCACTTTGCAATCACTCAAAAAATTAAAATGCTTAGGTGTAAATCTAACAAAACATGCATAGTACTTTTATGCAGAAAACTGCACAGCACTGGTGAAAGAAATCAGAGAAGATCTAAATAAATATTTGCAAGTCACATATCTGACAGAGGGCTAGTATCTACGATATATAAAGAACTCTCAAAACTCAACAGTAACAAAAGCAAACAATCCATTTAAAACATAGGCAAAAGTCAGTTCTCCGAAGAATGTATAAGATAACACATAAGCATATGGAAAGATGGTCAATATCATTAGCCATTACGGAAATACAAATTAAAATTACAATGCTATATCACCATACACCTATCAGAATGGCTAAAGTAACAAAAAATACTGACAAACACCAAAGGCTGGTGAAGATGCAGAGAAGCTGGATCACTCATACACTGACAGTGGGAAGGTAAAATGGTATAGCTGCTCTGGAAAACACTTAAGCAGTTTCTTAAATAACTAAATATGCAACAACCATGGGATCCAGAAATTGAACTCCTGGGCATTTAGCTCAGAGAAATGCAGACCTTTCCTCACACAGAAACCTGTACACAAAAATGTTTATGGCAGCTTTATTCATGATAGCCAAAAAGTAAAACCAGCACAGATGTCCTTCCACAGGTAAATAGCTAAAGAAACTAGTATATTCATGCCATGGTTTACAACCTAGCAATAAAAAGGAATAAACTATTGATATATGTGACATATATCAATGGATGAATCTCTAGAGAACAATGCTGAGTGAAAAAAGCCAATCCCAAAAGGTTACATATTGAATGATTCCATTTATATAACATTCTTGATATGATGAAATTATAGAAATATAGAATAGATTAGTGGTTGCCAGGGGTTAACGAGGGCGTGAGGACAGGAAGGAGGTGGATGTGGCTATAAAAGAGCCACATGAGGGATCCTTGTGATGATGAAAATGTTCTGTAACTCCATTGTATCAATGTCAATGTCACGGTTGTGATATTGTACCATAGTTTTGCAAGACATCATTTGGGAAAACTAGATAAAGAATATATGGGATCTTTCTGTATTATTTATTTAAAAAATGTTATTCCAAAAAATTATGTTAAAATACATAACATTCACCATTTTAGTTTAAGTGTAAAGTTTAGTAATGTTAACTATTTTCACATTGTTGTGCAACACATCTCTAGAATATTTTCATCTTACAAACCTGAAACTCTATACCCACTGAACAACTCCCCCTTTTCCCTAGCCCCTGTTTCTATGAGTTTCACTACTTTCAATACCTTACATAAGTGGAATCATACAATATTTGTCTTTTTGTGACTAGCTTCATTTCACTTAGAACAATGTCTTCCAGGTTCTTCCATATCGTAGCATGTGACAGAATTCCCTTTTTTAAGGCTAAATAATATTACATTGCATGTATATACCACATTTTCTTTATCCATTCATCCATCAATGGACATTTGGGTTATTTCCACCTCCTGGCTATTGTGACTAATGCTTCAGTGAACATGAGAGTGCAAATATATCTTTAAGATCTTGGATTCAATTCTTTTGGATATATACTCAGAAATAGGATTGCTGGATCAATGGTAATTCTATTTTTAATTTTTTGAGGAACCTCTATACTGTTTTCCGTAGTGGTTGCACCATTTTAAATTCCTATCAACCATATACAAGGATTCCAATTTCTCCACATTTTCACCAACACTTCTTATTTTCTGTTTTTTTTTTGATAGTGAACATCATAATGGGTGTAAGGTGATATCTCATTGTAGTTTTGATTTGCATTTCTCTAATAATTAGTGATATTGAGGATCTTTGATATGCTTATTGGCCATTTGCATATCTTCTATGGAGAAATATCTATTCAAGTCCTTTGACCATTTTTTAATTGGGTTATTTGCTTTGTTGTTGTTGAGTTGCAAGAGCTCTTTATATATTCTGGATGTTAATCCTTTAACAGATATAATTTGTAAATATTTTCTCCCATTCTGTAGGTTGTCTTTCACTCTGTTATGTCTTTTGATGTGCAAAAGTTTTTAAGTTTGATACAGTTCCATGTGTCTATTTTTACTTTTGTCGCCCTTGCTTTTGATGTCATCTTTCTCTGTACTATTTCTCACAACTGCATATGAATCTACAATTATCTTAAAATAAAGAGTGTGTAAGTGGTATCATGTAGTATTTATCGTTCTGTGTCTGGCTTATTTTACTCAGCTTAATGTCCTCTAGCATGGTGCCTATAGTTAACCATATTGTATACCTGAAAATTTACCAATGGGATAGATGACATGTTAAGTGCTCTTATCACAAAAATAATGACAATAATAAATAAAGAGGGCAGGAGGAAACTTTTGGAGGTGATGGATAGGTTTGTGGCACAGATTGAGGTGACGGTTGCATGGTTTATACTTATCTTCAAATTCATCAGGTTGTATACACTATATATGTACAGCTTTTTTTGTACGTTAATCAGACCTCAGTGAAATGAATCAAAAAAAGTGTATTCAGAAAATAAAAAATTAATACCATTAACAGTCTAAATGAACATTATCTAATCTCTTTATAGTTGTGTAAACTGAGGTCATAAAGGGATATTTAAGAAAAGGGATAAATAAGTCTGTAAAATACAGACAATTTTATATTGGCAGTCTTATTAATCTCAAAGATATAACCTGTATCTTATATTAATGAAAATAACTCTTAAAAAGAGGATATTTTTAGATTGGAATAAGAAGTAAAATAAATAGGCTATACAAAAAATCATATTAATATATTTATGATGATCCATTTTTAAACTTAACTCTCAATATTTTAAAATATTGCCTTATCAGTACATAATTTGCATGTAGTATTTATAACACTAAAAGTCTTATGCCTTTGATGATCATATGAAAACTCGGCAAAGATTTGATACTTTTTTCAAAAATTAAGAAACCCCGCCAGATAAAAACATTCACAACTTAACAACTAGAAAGATACTGTGCAATATTACAAATAGGTGTGACTCTTCAATTGAGAAAAAAATCTCTGCACACATTTTCAGGAGTATCTGAGTAACAGCTTCTTGAGCTGTTCCTTTTAGAGTTTTGCCATGGAAACCTCATCTTCTACAACCACATTTATTCCAGAAGTTACTCTTGCACCTATTTCCTTAACTCACCACTCTGCCTAAAACAGATGCCTCAAGAGCATTTAATCTTCTGGGGAGAAATGAGTGCAAGCCAATAACCCCGTGGAAGCTCTATTTTCTGAAGAAAACCATCTGATTCCTAGAATGTTAACCCCAATTAATGGTATCTTGGGCCCAAATTAGTCTGCAAAAAACTCAAGTGCACTTCAAACCGGGGGTGGGGGGATGGGGGGGTGGGAGAATGTGCATTGCAGCTTGTAACCCAAAGAGCAGCGTAAGAATCACATGCCAAAGGTCAAGTATCTCTTCTTCTGTTCAGTGTAAAAACAACAAAAAGAAAAGAAACAAAACAGAAAACAGTAGGCAAATTATATCCTTTCAAATCAGTTTTGGGACTTTTATCTATCCTGGTATCAATTATTCTTTGACTACATTTAAAATGCTTAGTCCATTATCTACTTTTCATTTTGTTGTATTTTAAAGGTGATTAAATAGCACATATTTTACTTACCTAAAAGAGGAAGTAAAACTGGGTAGTTGTAAGGCATCACAAAGAGGTTTACACAAGTTAAAGTTGTACTGGCTTTTAAATAACCAAATGGATATCCAAGTTCATTGTATTTTCCACTGCTAGTAACAAATACCTGAGAACATGAAGTAATATACAGTGCTAACAATAAGGATTTTATGTCAAGCCAAACTCACAGCAACATTCTATAGCAGCATCTATGGCACAATGTAATTGTAATTTAAAAATAGGAATTGTGCTTTTAGTCTACTGTTATGTCAAAATAGATCATACTAAATATGAATGTTCAGATTGCAACTCTATAAATTCTATTAAGAAGTGAAACTATACTACGCAACAACCATTCAGAGACCACAGGCCACATCAAAAATATCAAAATATTCAGTTGGTTAGTACAGTGGAAAATAAGGCTAAAATACCATTAAGTGACACCAGCCATTAAAACAAATTAACTTCTTAAAATAACAAATGGTTAAAAAAAAAAAAAAAGAAAAACAAAAGAACAAGTGGTGACCAGAGTGCAGACTTTTAGGAAAATGGAACATGGCCCCATGCCTAAAGCACGAAATTATAAAAACAAAGCCCACTTAAAGGATTATGTAAACAGTCCTCATATGTACTATTATTAATGTTCTATTATTAAGTCTTTGCTCTATTTCCCTTTGCTGCCCTATTCCCTTACCTATTTATTCATTTTATATTTACTGAGCAACCTATTATATATAAGCCAGGCACTACCGCTAATTATTTTGAGGCAGCAAGGAAATGCTTTGGTTCAATCTGGAAGGCATTTTCTCTTGCAAGTTACACTGGTAGAGCAAACATTCAATAAGATTAAAACATTAATCTTTATTACCTATGACTATCTTCTTATTCCTTATTGACATTCTTGATTTTGATATCATCAGCCCCCATACACTTGATATGCCATATCTGAGTCCTCTAGCTACCATGTTTTTTCTCTGTGTTCCATGTTCAGACTCTTTGGTCCAAATCAGGACACCAGTATATACTTTTAGTGACCTAGACTTTTACTTTTCCAAGATCCTTTGGTAGGATCACTTAAGATAAAAGTCAAACCCTGATGTTGAACAGAATTCATTTACCTTGCTAGTTCTTGGTACCAGCAATATCACCTGCCAATTCACTAAATTCTTGTTATATTTAGTTATTACTGAGAATAAATCTTTCCTATATAATTTATGACTTAAAACATGAGTTATGCTAAAACATGTTCTACTAGATTCTGTCCCATAATTTAAACCCTAATAGAAACATAGCTATAATAAAACATGCTGTATTTTATTTTCTATGTATATATTAGAAGAGGGAAAAATTCATCATAAAGGATAAAAAATTTACATACACACAGTAGTCAGGGGTCAGCCTTAGTTTCCCATGAAAGGAAAGCACTATTTTTAGTTTTTCTCCTTCCTTCCTTCCTTCCTTCCTTCCTTCCTTCCTTCCTTCCTTCCTTCCTTCCTTTTCCTTAGTCTCTTGAGTTTTTTCAAATTCCTTATCACTCACAGATTCATAAAATTTGGGGATTCCAAGGGATCTTTAGAGACCATCTAGTACAGAAAAAGTAAGTGCCTGGTACAAGGCCGCATAGTTGATGGCAGAGTCTCCATTATGGTTTTGCCAAATTTGCTGGCTCTTGGTTCATTTTATTCTTTTTCACTCCTACTGATTCATCACATTAAAAATACTTTAAAACAAAGTAACATAAGGTATAGGAAAAAGACATATGGTATATTTAAGGGGCTGTACAGGAGTGAGGACAAGATTTAAGTTTCTTTGGAGAAGGTTTACAAGGAATGTGCTATATAAAAAAGGGTTATTTTAGGGAAAAAGTATAATTTGTAATTTTATTTGCTTTCATTGAAAAAATGCTTTTCGACCTATAAATTCAAACCTCATATCTTTATTTTAAGTTAGCAACTTATCATCCACATCTCTATATTTCTAGCACGTTCTGGGCAAATTATTAAGTATATGGCTTCAATGAATGCTCACAAAGTGAATGTACTTGTGTAAACAGCACCCAGGTTAAGAAACACAACATGACCAGAAACCCCCTCGTGTTCTCTTCTGGTCACTATCCTGCACCCCCTAAGAGAAACCACTATCTTAACTTCTAACAGAGTAAGTTAGCTTTACCTCTATTTGGACATATATAAAATGGAATCATACAATATGTGATCTTTTCTGGCTTTTTTTGCTCAGTATTATGTTTGTGTGATTATTCTGTTTCTTGTGCTTTTATATCCTTGTTTTAAATCTGCTCCTTTTTTATAACTGGTTTTAACACCTTGGGAGAATTTAGCTTACAGACATTGAATTATTGTAGCAATAGTCTCACATTTGAGGATAAAACAGATGGTAGTCTGAAAGTGTTCTTTGTGTAAATAGAGCCTAACAACTACTGATTGCTATATGATCTTGGAGTTCAGAAATAGAACAAATATCTTTACAGTGTAGGTCTTTTTTGTTGCATCTAAATAAAAAGGCTGTGACTTGTCACGTCTGGATTTTTACAAATTAAACTCCATAGGTGACTCCATTAACCAATCAGAAAGTCCTTCTGGCTGAAGTATAACACTTGGAAGAGCCAGTGTATGATATCTCTGTGCATTTGTCTCATCCAAGTAGTAAAATCCACACTACAAACACCAGTGTGATTTGTACTATAGGAAGAAGGGTTCTATTACATTACACTAATACTGATATTAGTTTCAGGGCTTATGGTTATCTGCCCAAACTATCCTGTACTTCCAATCTGTCAAGTTCAAATTAAGGGCTGAGAACCTTGCTTCAGCTGCAAAAGCCATACCTGAATCAAATTACATCCTTTAGGTTAGGGATTTTTAACCTGGGGTCTGTGGATAGGCTTCAGGATGGGGGAGGTCTCCCAAATCTTCAAATACATAGTTTAATCTGACTTTATTGCATCAAGTGACAAATTGCAGTAGACTAATGATTCATATCAATCTGAAATTATTTGCTTGGTGCTGTTGCTTATTTGATAGCATTTGTGAGAAATAATAACAGATTCAATGTAGTATTTCAAGATTAACCTCTTAAAACAATTCCCAGATCCCAAAGTGGTTACAGACATTTGGCTACTAGGTAAGGATAAGTACCTGCCAGCAGGTATGGGGAGACTTTCGTTCCAAGATGTACTGAGTTAAGGGTGAAGGTTCAAGTTCATATTTGTCAAAGGGAAGTTTGTCTATTACCATTGGCTCACAATCTACACAGGAGAACCTCACAATAGGATGAGATGTTCGTGGAGGCTAAAAAAAGAGAAGAAAAGATGGTCAGGTATCAAGCAAGCTTACATTTCTGACAATTCTGCAAGCCCCTTTGTATTTTGTTAAACCATCACTGAGATACAAACTAGTGTTTTGAGAAAGAGAGTTACTAGATCTCTAGGAATCACCAACGGCTTTCATGGGAGAGGGGACTCAGATTCTTTCTCTCTACCATCTGCTTGGCATTAGGAATAAGAAAAGTAAATTACAAAACTCATAACTAGAGTTTCAGTAAAGTAAAAAAAATGTTTTGAATATGTTTAAGAAGTAATTATGATCTGTAGGATGAACCCTGAATTTCAGATCTACTTTGCAACCTTCAAGCATTGTTTACCCTTCATTCCTTTATACCATGAGGTTATAGATAGTTCAGATACTGCTCGGGAAGAGGAATTCATGCAACTTTCAAATGAAATAATGACAGATCTCAAGCCACTAACAAGCAAAATGAAAAATAGTAAAGGCCTAGAACGGGCAAGATAGAGACCAATAATGAGCCAACCACAATTCCAGGGCTCAAATGACTTTTTACAGCACTGCTAACACCCACATGCTTGCCTTGAATAGCTGCAGCTAGGGATGTTTTGGGCTGGGCTGCAAAGGCCTGTGTACGTGGGTTACCAGAGCAGATTAGTTGAGAAGTCATTTTACGAACAGCTTTAGCTTGTGTGACTGGAGAGCACCAGAAAGAGAAAAGGGGACAGCAAGGGCAATATGGAAAGACGGGGAGACAGGACAAGTCCCAGGGACAAGGGTGAGAAGTGGGTCAGCCTATTCTTGCTGAGAGATCTGTAAGACTAATATGAATATGAAAAATATCTTTGATTCCTTTGTAAAAAATAAAAACAAACTCATTTGCCTTTATAATTTACAGACTTACAAGATGTTTGGGGGTTGAGAAAAATAGCCCTCAAATGAGCTTTTAAAGATGCAGGAAAGGTAACATGAGCTATGTATGGATTACTTAGAATTTCTCTTATTCTAGTTTTTCATGATCTCAGTTTTAATTAGCCTTGTGAAATATTTCTAACTTCTTAGATTTGAACATGTATTAATAAAAAAGCAACAAATACATGAGTGAAGCCTCTGCACTAGCAATAATGAAGTAAATTCACCATAAAACCTATTCTCTGGGGTTTGAAGTGGTTGAGATTTGACACGTGTGCCACCTTGGAGCCCTGAGGGGAGGAATGGGACATTTACCCTGACGCACAGCAGGGGCTGAAGGGCTCTTGAGTTTTACATTCAGGCCTTTCCTGGCTACTCCTGAAAAAAATGCAGGAGCCTAAAAACAGTAATCCAGCACCATGGCACTCTACCTGGGCGACAGAGCGAGACTCTGTCTCAAAAAATAATAATAATCCAGGAGAAAATGCAGTTCACTGTCAGAAATTTCTAAAACTTAGAATGATTAGCTAAAACAGGAAGGTGTTAGAGTAGTGATCTGTTTGCGCAGCGCCTTCCCACGCCCCCACCCACACAAGAGAAATTACTCAGGCCTTCTTAAATTTGGAGGAGAGAAGAAAGAGGAAAGAGAGAATGGGTTTCATACAGTCTCCCTTATTACTAGGCACTGTCCCCCCACAAAAAAGCCAATTGATCTGGTACTAGGAGCAACTATAATATCAAACCCTCTTCTACCAAATGCAGTGACCAAAAAGACAAGTCCTTGCTTAGAGATCATTTTAAAAATATTACTTTATTACCCGTCATTGCTACAGAAATCCATCGATTACAAAAAACGATGAAAAGTAGGAAGAAGTAGAATTGTGAATATGTTCCTAGAGCCTATTTAAGGTGTGAATTAGGTTTGAACTTCCTGCAGCTGTGCATGAAAATCAATGCCAGTACTTTTTAGACATTGTGTTTACTACATAAATCAAGTCAGCTGCTCTGAAATGAAAACCAAGTCACAAATTACAACAGCATCAAAAATAACAATGTTTTAACATCCAAAGAGGGCAGTTCAAGCAGCAAAGACAACTGAAAGAAAGAATAAAAAGTGCCAGAAAATAAAGGAAGTCCTCATTTGCTTTTTAGGGATGAGTTAGACTTGCAGTAAGAGGCAGAAGGCAAAGGAGAGAAGACCTACTTGCCTGTGTCTTGGCTTAAAAGCCTCAAAGCTATTTTAAAAGGTTCACTGTAATCAGCAAATTGAAAATCCAGAATGATGTTTACCTTTTTGTTTTATGACACTTACTAGTGAAGGTAAATTCTGATCTGGCCAAAAAGATTCTGGAATTGGCCAATGTCCAACAGGAACACCAGTTTTAGAGTTAGGTCGTACATAAATGAGTTTATGACAACTATGCCATGGTTGAGCAGCAAATGAATTGCTTGGCCTAGATGAATCCATAAGTCCATCTAAAAGTTAAACAAAAGACAAACTAAGGCATGAATTTCTTTTTATAGCTGCTAATCTTCTTGTATAACTTTTCCATCTGAAAGCAAGGTCCAAAATAAAACAAAAACAATGATTCATGAAAAATGGAAGGAAAAAAGTGACTACTAGGATTTTTACATGTTCTCTCTGGCAACTCTTTTCATCAAAACCATCCCTTCTAATCCAACACCCCCGCCATCCCAACCTACCATGAGGATAGGTAGTTATGTGGAAAACTAGTTTTAAATTTAAAACTAGTTTTAAATTTTCTGAGACTTGGACACATAAATTAAACACACCAAAACACTACAGTTATTTTTTTTAAGAATTCAATTACCAAATCAGGCAAATGAAATCCGTCATTTCCTGGTATAATTTTTACATTTTGGGAATCTGACAAAATAGATCATAAATTCCTAGTAGATAAAAAAATATTCTTTACTGAAAAGTTAGACCCAATGACCACAAAGGCAAAATAAAAACTATCCAAATTCACTTAAAGGTAGAAGAAATGCTGGCAATACAATCTATCTATCTATCTATCTATCTATCTATCTATGTATAGCTGGGTGGGGGAGGAACACAAAGCAAATGCATCAAGTTTATTATGGATTAATTCACTATAGTTTCCCCATTCACCATTAAAATTCCATGGAAACTGGGCATTGTATGATGCCAAATAACATATCGTGAATGCATTTTAATGATTTAAACTAGCATATTTCATTCCCCCTCCACCCCAAAAAAATGGGGCAAGGCAGAGTTACATAACTTTTTATGCAATGATTTGTTAGTCTAAATAATATTTGTAAAAGATACGTTTTAATGATTGGAGTCTCATTTTTCTTAAATTATGGGTCATTTGATCTACTTATTTAAGTATTACTTTAAACAAGTAACTACTTTAGACCAGATTTACTGGGTCCATTTAAGCTCTAGGGAAAACATGATATGGCTTTGGAGGGCCCCCCTGAAGTTGAGTTCACAATTCTCAGAATGTACATTTTTCTGAGGAAAGGCTTTTTGGCTTTCATCAGAATCTGGAAGGTTAAGAACTCTGGACAAAGGGGAACTGGGGCTAGAAAGAAAATTTGAGCTATTCACATGACACTAAATTCCAGTAGGATTTCAATATGAAAGTTTCCAGTTTATGCTAAGGTAGTGAGCACAGAATTATGGACTGAGCAGTCAATCACTAGCAATATAACATGTCCTTCCTATAACATTAATTTAAAATAGGCTGTAGGGCCTCAGTCTTCTATAGCAGGTATTCTTAACTTGGGAGTTCAAGAAACCACTGAAATTATTTATGAAATTGTGTGTGTGGCCTATGTTCATTTTTCTAGGGAAGAGGTCTACATTTTTCCAACAACTTCTCAAAAGGATCGGGAAACTAAAGAGAAAACAACAACAACGACAAAGGTCAGGAACCATGGGATCCACTGCTTCGGAAAGAAATGCGTAGCTTTCTGCTCTGTGGGACTTGGCCCCTTTGTTCTTGGTCAAGGCAATGAAAAAGTTGTTAGAATTTGGCCACCTGACAGGTATACACAGGCAATGAATGTATGGTAGTTGTTTGGATGGATGTTTGTAACCACTCAAATGCATGTGGATAGTGAGGTCTCTGTCTATTATAATTTGTTTCATGTCTTCTCAATCTCAGATCATTCTCTTATACAACACTTTTGGGTTAAAAAAAGTTCTGTACTGTACCTTCTCCAATAGGATGTGGATCTGGTCCTGTTTTTTCAAAATTAATAACTACACCACTCTGAACTTTTTGAACTAAAGATTCTAAACATTGATTCAACATTCTCTGTGTTCTCACACAGTAGGAGCGACCTGTACCAGAAGGAAAAACAAACAGCAAAAGTTTGAGCAAATAAAATACTATTTCATAATACAAGCATTTAAAATCCTAAAATTAACTTGAAATAACCATAAATACATTGGCAGTAAATATCATACCAACGATGCGCTTAAGCAACAGAGTTAAAAGATTTTGAAAGAAAACAAGCAAAGACTGGATATGGTATTTAATGAAAACTATATTCTGCTGCCCTGAATTCTTTCTTCAGAAATGTTAAATATTACCAGTACCTCCTGTGACTTCACACATCTGCGTGATGGCAGATTCATCAGTTGGTACGCTCCCTAGTTGCTCTGGCTCAGTAGAAGCCACTCCAGGCAATCGCAACACCAGGGCAAATAACCGTTGATCCCAACGAAAAGGTTCTTTGGTTAGTTCACTTCCAGGCAGAGGAGAATTCAAAGGAAGATGAAGCTGATGAGGCAAAATTTGAAAAGGTTCATCATAACAACCCATACAAAAATGAATAAATAAAGAGTTAAAGGGTTCACTTTTCTTTCATGTAACTCATTAAAATTAAGCAATTTTTCAAAAGGATTACCAAAATGGGAGATTTGACCAAACTTATGCTTAACTGGAAATGCCTCCCACAGAAATAGCTGCATGTTCTCTGCCATTTGAACAAAATTAAAAAAAAAAATCTCACCTCTTCTTGAACACCGGCAGTACTTGTTAACTTGTTTCCATCTGTGATGGTAATTAAAATAGATGGTTCTAAAAAAAATGGATTTCTCCCCTAAAATACATTTAAAAAGATTAGAGCCATGTAAAGTAATAAAATTGTATTTAAACTTTTACATTTGCCTTGCCAATGATCTCTCAAGTATATGACAAAATTTGTCTGGATAAATATTATAGAAAGGAAAAGATCAGGAAACAAAATGGGTAGGAATCAAAATAACAATCCCTGAAGAGGTAACATTCAGTATAAACTGAGGAATTCTTATAATTCAGGAACTCCCCAAACTATTAACATTCACATACTTTTCTCCTTGCTTTCCAAGTAATCACAAAATAATGACATTAAAGAGATTATGATAGGGGTATCATCTACGTCATGAATCCATTCACCTGAGTCAAAATCCTGGCACAGATAGGACAATTAGCCTCTGCAACCTGGACAGTGACTCTGGTTAATGTGAACAGAGATTTTGGGGGAGGAAAGGGCAATGGTAGCAGCAGCAAATGCTATTCTGCCTTTCCTTATCCTAGAACCTTTTCATCAAATTGGGAGGGGCAGGGGAGTTAGGACACTGAAAGTTTCCCCAATTGTCTTCTAATATTTCTGAGCAATTTATTCATCCCATTGTCAGACATTTGATGATCTGATGGTAGACAATTTTAACTATTTTATAATCAAGAAACATATAAGAACCAAAAAATAGGGATTTTTAAAGTATGTATTTAAAAGGTATGTGAATCTCTATTGGGGGGTTATGAAAAATAGCAGAAAACTTGGTAACCATGCTCAATTTTAACTTCTTACCCCAAGTCACCAAAATAAATTAGCTGTACTCACTTAAAATTTTTTTACCTGTCCATAATTGTCTATTCCAGATATTAATCTATTGAGATTTAACAAATCAAATGAGGATCTTAGAGCCTGACCAAGAGTAGTCAGTCCAGAAGCCTGAAGATTTTTTAGTTCACTCATGAATGTTGCGTGATTTTCCTTCCAACCAGCCTGAAAACCAAACATTTACAAAGAAATTCCCAATTATACAATGAACAATATATAAAGTGCAAATAACCACTAAACAGCAAGTATCAAACCTCTAACAAATTGATTGTTCCTTAACCTAATTCTATTCTATATCTTGACTGATCAAGTAGAACTAAAGTAAGCAAGAAGTTTCAGAAAGATCTACCAGCTTTAATGACCAGAGCAAAGAACTCAAACAATGCATTAGTCCATTAAGGGTAGAGCAGTTTGGCTCAAGAGGTCCAGTTTCCTATTCAAGCTCAACTAAACCTACCAAAATACCTCAGTTACTTTAGCTTGTCACTGATGATGAGCATGGATAAGGGGGAGAGGAAGTTTAGTTATTTTCTAAATGCATTGTCCTTGGTAGAGACAATTAACTATGTTGAGTGTCTGATCCACATGAACTTTTCTAACCAAGATTCTTCCTCCCAAGCAAGGATTTTCATTTTTAAACAAGAGTAAAAGAGGACTTATAGAAATAGAACCACACTTATTTGGAGATAACGCTTCTGGCATCATCAAGCATTTGGAAAGCCCAAAATCTAGCATAAGGGGAGAAAAAAAAAAGAAACAAAACGTTTTGGCAAAGAAGCAGCATCCTCTAGGCACCCCCAGCAGCTGTGAACAGCAGCAAAGAACCAAAGACCCAAGGTCAACAGCCAACATGCTGTGATTGATTGGTTTGTAGAATAGAAGGAAGGAAAAGATCATGCTGACTGGTCAGGGATGGCTGTAAAAATAAAGCCGCACAAAATGCCAAGAAGAGAAGCCAAAAGAAGAAGATGGCAGCTAACAATAAGTCACAAAGGAATGGGCCAGCAAGGGAGGGAGCAGACAGCACAGCTTGGCAACATGGTGGAACAAACAACCACTTGAGTCCCAGTAAGCCTGAGGGCAGCAGTGTGATATGCTGAATGCTGAAGTTATGCCAACCAGACCAGTGCAGCTGGAGGTGGAAAGCAAGAGCAAATAATACAGAGGTAAACTAAATTATTTGAATTTCATGTTTAGCTGAAGGCATATTGTTCATTATCCATACGACTACAACAAATACTCTTTTCTAGTTTCATGGTCTTCTGAAGCAATTTAGATTGGCAGAATGCCTGAGAAGTACAAAGGGGGCAGGTTATTGCATATGGATGCTATCAAAAAATATCTGTGTGAGCTTGAGCAAACCTGTTGGCTTCTTAGGACCTAAGTTTCTTTATTTGAAAAGGAGGAGGATTAGATAAGTAGGGACACTGTATGAGGTTGCAGGTTGCAAATGATACAACCCTGGAGGAGAGTGTCATTCACACTGCCAGGGGTCCTCAAACCTTTTAAACAGGGGGCCAGTTCACTGTCCCTCAGATCGTTGGAGAGTGCGCACTGTGGGCCCGGGACAAGTCGGATGCTAAGCAGGACAGGCAGTGGCGGCAAAAACACCCAGAGGGCCAGATAAATGTGCTCGGCCGGCCTCATGTGGCCCGCAGGCCATAGTTTGAGGACCCCTGCATCTATGAGTATGGTGCCCCTTAGGGTTAAACAGTTCACAACCTGTACAACCATACAAGATGAAAGAGGTCCTGGTTAAGATTCATTCCAGGTCCAATAGTTGGGGATTCTATGAAATTAAAGATGTGCTTAGGTTGTTGGTTTTAGTATTCCTAACATATCCTATAAGTTGAAGGATCTAAAGATAAAAACTTCCCATGTGCTCCTTTGGCCAAACTGTATATATGACATTTAGTACCTGGGAAAGTAGGGGATGAGAATACTTCTTTATGGCCCAAGGAACAATCTTACTGTACCAGACAAACTAAAATTTAGTGAAAAGGAAGAATTACGATTCAAAATGTCTTGTCAAATACCTAGAACTATCAGTAGGTGATTGTAAATCATACTGAATTTGGAAATTAGATTTCTTCTTTAGGGTAGAAGAGAAAGGTAGGAGGAGAACAGCATCAACTCTTTATTTATTCAACAAATTTTTACTGACCAACTATGCTATAGTGGGCAGAATGCTACATGCTGGGAACATGGAGAGGAATTAGCCCTTGAGGGCTTCCTGCCACAAAGGAGTAAGGAAGGCACTTATGGAGACTGAAAGAACAAGTGACCAGAGAATTGAGGGAAGGCTTCTCACAGAAGACAGGGCATCTGAGAAAGCCTGACGGGATCAAAACAAGATCATAAGACTCACTGATATGAGAGGTGGTGGGAAGTTTCCAAGGGAAGAGAACAGAGTTAATGAGAGGATAGGGCTTACTGGAGAATCATCAGCAATCTGATTATCATTGCTCTGGGCACTCAGCAGGAGGCAAGGCCGATAAGATCATTTGGGCTCTAACTGTAAAGTGCTTTATACACCATACTCAGTAGTTTGGATTTTATCTGTTGGCCCTGGGAAGAACTCAAGGTTTTTAACTCGGGAGCAGCATGATCAGATCTGTGTTTTAGCAAGATCGTTCTGCTGGTAGTTAGGGAATAAATTGTGGGGTGGAGGGGAGGCTGAAGCTTGAGGAGGCAGGAAAACTGGTTTGGACACTGTTGCAATATCTTATGAGAAAAATGATGAAAGCCTGGCAGAGGGGACGGAAAGGAGGTTGCATATTAAAGAAGTATTTCAGAGGTGGAGTCCTAAAGACTTAGTAGTTAATTAGAGGGATGGGCGAGAGAGAAAGGGTCATGCATTAGGTTGAGGTTTATGGCTTTGGCAAACTTGTGGATGATGGGGTCTTTTACCCCAAAGCCACTATATAAAGTTGACTTTTTTTGGAGCGACTTCACTTAGCAATCTTATTTCCACACTGTAAACTTATGGTTATATTTATATTAAATATTGAACTCCCTAAGGACCACGTGGTAGTTCAAGGTATGACTAAAGCAAAATTAGTGGACTATTTGATTTGGAAAAGGGCTGGGACAAGATTTGGGTACCACTTTACAACTCATCAGCATTTAAAATAATGTGCCCTGATTGTTAGTATTCTTACTCATGAATCTGTCAGAATAATTATGCTTTAAATTTTCCTTTATAATATAGGTTGAAAGCATTTTACATAGAGTTTCTACATCTTAATCTCTGACATTCTGTTTTTAGGTCAATTCCTATTCTTTCCAATGAACTGGATAATATGAGAAATTTTTAATGCCACTCCTACCTCAGTACTACAAAGTGTGTGGGCCACATTTACTACTCAGAGCAATGAAATCCTTGGTAGCAATGCAGCTCCTATATCAAGAGAAGAACTAAATGCCCATACATCCATTTCTTAAAATGCTGAAGGAAAAAAGGCCCACAAATGTATTGCAATATTTAGAGAACCTTATTAATGTGACAAATTTCTTCTAAAAAGGTAATTATAAAGAGATGGCCAGAAAAAAGTATACGTTTATACTCTCCATTCATTGTTTACATCTAATTTTTTTTTTTCATAAATGAATTCAGGTTCACTGATTCACCTTCCTAATATGGTTTCTTCTTTCAAATTACTTTACTCCAAAGATATCCTACTCTCAGTAAAACCTTTATTTCTGGTAACTTCTATGCATTCTTACAGAACTTTACAGCTTACAAAGCACTTTCACATTTCACATTGGCGTAGGACAATCCTATAAAATAGGTACAGTATTACCATCTCTATTTTATTTTAACAAAGAAGGAAGAAGTGAGACTTAGGTATTTGTGGGGGTCACAGCGGTGGCAAGTCACAGTCTACAACTGCACTATCTGATACACCAGCCCTTAGCCACATGTGGCTATTGAGCACTTGAAACGTGACTAGCCTGCATTGAGATGTGATGTAAGTGTGGAATACATTTGGGATTTTGAGGACACAGAACAAAAAAATGCAAAATATCTCATTATTCATTTTATATTGATCACATATTGAAATGATAATATTTTTTATATTTTCAGTACTAATAAAATATATTAGTAAAATTAGTTTTACCCATTTCTTTTTACTTTCTAATGTGGCTACTAGAAAACTTTAAATTATGTGTATGGATGACATTATATTTCTATTGGACATTGATGTTCTAGAGAGACCTGAAGGTCAGGCAAGAGGGCTTGGTCCTGATGCAGCAGATAATTGAGGCATTACAGATACCAAAGTAAGGGGGAAAATGATAAAAGTTCAGGAAGACCAGTCTGGCGGTGACATATAGGACAGAATGGAGGAAGGTGAAGTTGTAGTCAGAAAAAAAAGCTAGGAGGCTCGAACAATAATCCAGGCCTGTGGGAAGCAGGCTCTGAATTAGGATGAGCATGGAGAAGAAGGAGTTAAATGAGAAAGATTTGAAACAAACAAGATAGGACTTGGTGACAGACAGAGCATGGGCCTAAAGGAGAGAGTAAAAGATGATTAGGAAGCTTCTATCCTGGGAGGCTCAAAGAATGGAGGTTTAGGACAAAGAAGTAACCTGGGATCTATAAAATCCTGAACCAAGAGTTTATCATCTTCACAGGTCAAATTTTAAAAGTCTCACAGAGGTAAAATCATGTTGATGATGATGAATAATGATAGCTAACATTTATCAGTGCCTATATGCTAGGAACTCACCTATGCTAAGCACAGCATCTTATATACATCCTTCTCATCTGAGCCTCATAACCACCCTCAAGGCAGGTGCTGTTATTATATCCATTTTATACATGAGGACACTGAGGCTTGGGGGAGCCATGCAACTTGCCCAAGTCAAACAACTAATAAATGGCATAGCCAGGATTTGAACCCAGGTAGCCTAACTTCAGAGCCCAGCAACTTAAACCACTATACTAGAGACTCTTCCGTACATTTCGCATACAAGTACACCTCATTTTATTGTGCTTTTCTTTATTGTGCCTCACAAATTATGTTTTTCACAAATTATTATGATATTATGTTTCTCACAAATTAAAGATTTGTGGCAACCCTGCATTATTGGTGTCATTTTTCCAACAGCATGAACTCACTTCATGTTTCTGTGTCATGTTTTGGTAATTCTCACAATATCAAACTTTTCCATTATTATTTCTGTTATGGTGACCTGTAATCAGTGATCTTTAATGTTATCATTATAATTGTTTGGGGTGCCACAAAGCAGGCCCACATAAGACTTAATAAATGTTGTGTGTGTTCTGACTGCTCCATCAACCAGCGTCCCCGTCTGTCTTTCTCTCTTCTGTCTCCTCAGGCCTCCCTATTTCCTGAGGCACAGAAATATTGAAACAAGGCCAGTTAATAACCCTACAATGGTCTCTAAGTGTTTAAGTGAAAGAAAGAGTCACAGGTCTCTCACTTTAAATCAAAAGCTAGTGAAATGATTAAGATTAGTGAAGAAGGCATGTCAAAAGCTGAGGCAGACTGAAAGCTGTGCCTCCAAAGAGTTAGCCAAGCTGTGAATGCCAGGAGTTTGGATGTAGATTGCAATCCTCACAGATTACTTTCAGGGGTTTAAGACTTCAGGGGAGGAAGCAACTGCAGCTGTGGTGGAGACAGTAAAACAACTATAAGTGGAACCTGAAGATGTGACTGAATTGCTGCAATCTCATGATAAAACTTTAATAAATAAGTAGTTGCTTCTTATGGATGAACAAAGAAAGTGGTGTCTTGAAATGGAATCTACTTCTGGTAAAGATGCTGTGAACATTGTTGAAATGGCAACAAAAGATTTAGGATATTACATAAACTTAATATTGTGTAAATCAGTGGCAGGGTTTGAGAGGATAGACTCCAATTTTGAAAGAAGTTCTAACCTGAGTAAAATGCTATCAAACAACATCACATGCTACAGAGAAATCTTTCATGAAAGGAAGAGTCAATCAATGCGGCAAACTTTTTGTTGTCTTATTTTAAGGAATTGCCACAGCCACCCCAACTTTCAGCAACCACCCTGATCATTTAGCAGCCATCAACATTGAGGCAAAACCCTTTACCAGGAAAAAGATGAGGATTCGCTGAAGGCTCAGATTGATCATTAGTATTTTTTTTTAGCAATAAATTATTTTTAATTAAGGTATGTACATTGAGTTTTTTTAGACATAATGTTATTGCACACTTAATGGACTATAATATAGTGTAAACATAATGTTTATATGCACTGGGAAACCAAAAAATTCTTGTAACTCACTTTTAACACAGTAGTCTGGAACTAAACCCACACTATATTTGAGGTATGCTGCATAGACATGTCATGTTAGATTAGCATAAACATTCATAAGTTTAATGAAATTTCCAAATGTCATTTAATTTAAGCCTACTTTCCCTAATGTCTAAATACAGAACAATTGGGTCTGGGGATCAGTAAATTACGAATTGGAAGACCCTGGTCTATTCCTGGCTGTCACTAACTAGCTTAGCAAGTGGTCCAGGGTAAGTTACTTAACCACACTGTGGCTCTGTTTCCTCATCCAAGGAACAAAAGAGCTGAAAAAACAGCTCTAAGATCCCTTCTACTTTTCATATCCTATAATTCTATGCCTTGTAACAATCCTTTATATAAATCTGACTTACAGAAAGAAAACATCTCCTATCTTAGTAAATATGTTAATTCCGTCTTGGCTTAAATTTGCATAGTTAACTAAAAATGGTTTTTCCTACTAACAGAAAAACATGGCCCTTTCAGTCTATCAATGACCTCGGTTCTGGTCCCAGCTCTATCCGACCAGCCACTAGCCATTTATTCCCCACTCATATCACTACGGAAAGCAGAGAATTTGCACTCCTCTCCTCAGAAGGGCAAAGCCTAAATGAAATGTTTTCTACCACTCTCTCTACCCTCATTTCCATCTTCTAATCTGACTGGTAGGTTTGAAAACAGGAAACCGGCATGCTTTCACTGGATCTGTTGCTGAAAGCTCTTTTAAATTTGCTGGTACGTTCTCTGGCATGTGGTGCTTGAGGAGCAGGCTCGACACCTACAACAGACCCATAGGGGAGGTCTGTCAGTATGTGAACTATTTGGAAGGTTTTCGTGAGCACACATCTAGGCTATATCCTCCTGTCTAGCTTTTACCAGGAATAAGGCTGTTGTTTAGGACCCTGGCTGGCTCCTGTGTCTTATTTCTCCATTGGTTTCAAGTGGAGGAGGGAAAGGAGAGGGTGTTATTTAGTGGCTCCCCCAAACCTCAGCATCCTAGTACTTGTCCTTCCTGAACTTCATCCCATTTTGGCCAAACCATTTCTCCAATTCATTGATTTTTATTTTTTTAAATAGAGGAACCCTTTCCTCTGCTGAAATCTTGCCAGGAGTATAAACAAGTAAAAGAGATAAAAGCAGATCAGCTGTCCAGAAGGGGATGTTGGAGTGGTGTTAGAGCCCTTTCTGAAAACTCCTGTTCTGTCTCTAAAGGTCACTTGTAATCCTTTTCCAAAATATTAGTGACCTTGCTAGACTTTGTATAATGTGCAAGTTTAATAAACATGCTATTAATTTCCCCAGCCAAGGTAACTGATAAAGATATTTAGGACATCTGTACCTGACTTTCCACAGAAGTGCCCCTTACAAACTGTATGTAAATTGAATATTTATACATCAAAAAATGAATAATTAAGATCCTCTAGGGTGGTAGATTTTTAAAGAGAATGACTATGAATCGTTTCAAAGAGCAAAAAGAATTTTTGTATATTACAGATTGTCACCAGCCAGGCAGGCTCTTTCACACAACAGTGAGAGAACTTTTCCAGGGGGAGGCTCCACTTGCTGTGTCCCCCTGACTTGGTGCTGAGCCACTGCACTGACCCATTTTGGACACACACACCCCACAGTCTATCTGGACATTCCCCTGAACAGCAGTGCAGTCCAGTTCAAGTCTTCTTAGCTTGTTAGCAAGCCCTTCACAATGAATGAATAAAAAGCCTCGTTCACATCCAGAGAGAGATAATATGTTGCTTTCCTCTTCCTCGACAAGACTTTTTTATCTTTTATTAAAGGAAATGAAATCAGCCTGGTAATATTTGTCCTTCATACGCCCATGTTAGAGGGCTATCCTGGACCTTGGGCTCTTCTAGGTGGTTACAAACTAGATGATCAAGGGATTTGAGTATTTTCCCAGATGTCGCAAGTTAAAGCAGAAGAGTCTAAATTTAGCAGGGCCATCATTTCTCTTGTTGAAAAATAAATTATTTTACTTTTTCCATCTGCTCCTCCTAAGTTTGGGGAAAACTTGCTCTGCAACAACCCAGACAATTTGCATAAATCAATTCCAACAGTATTTTTCAACCAACTTTGCTTTCTTCTTCAATTTAACATTCTATCATCTTTGTCATCACAAACTGTTCCTGTGTTGGGAAACTGACCAATGAGATGGAATGACATCAAAAATAAGGAGCCCTGCTTTTCCAATCAACTCTGTCTCCTGAGTAGACAAATGACTTTTCCCTTGGTCTTTGCCCTTAGCCTTATACCTAATATTTGTGCAAGTTAAAACTTTTCAACGTCAAGAATTTTCTTCTCACAATTAAAATGAACCCCAATTCTAATAAGATACAAGACAAGGTTTACTTGCCCTCTTAGGCAATAGAACACTGTGAAAGCTGTGACATCTTAAAATGTTAAAATATCTTTTAAACATTATGTTTGCAGCCAGCACACCTATAAAGGGGGTTGTTAAGATTATGAAGGACACATTAGGAAGATGTTTTATCACTACAAGAATGATATCTTACTTCTTACACCTCCTTTGAAAACTCCCATCTTGCATAAAAATATTTTCTGACCCTGTCTGACACATTTTTTCCCTGAATACTCTAGCAATTTGGCCTGATTTCACTTTTTTGTGCTTTTCTTACTTGGCTCAAGGCACTGATATACTTCAAGGCTCAAAGGAGGCATTTTATTATTCTGTGTCCTATATGTACTATGTAGCTTTTTCTGATAAAATTACTTGTTTCAAGAATATCCAGTTCTCTTGGACTCCCTTTGGTCAAAGTTACTTCCCCAAGGTCTTTTCTTAGTGTCCCAAACTTGCTAAAATGTGCAAAGTCTATTTTATTTGATTCAACCAGTTCTCTCCCTGAGAACTCTGTATCATTCTGTGGTGCACTCTACCAATTTACATCCACATGCTTCAGGAAATACTACCAGTCAAGACCACATAAAATAAGTCTAGCTTACTTAAATCTTCTACTCTTGACCGGGCGTGGTGGCTCACGCCTGTAATCCTAGCACTCTGGGAGGCCGAGGCGGGCAGATCATTTGAGTTCAGAAGTTCTGAGACCAGCCTGAGCAAGAGTGAGACTCTGTCTCTACCAAAAATAGAAAAAAATTAGCCGGGCATGGTGGCACATGCCTGTAGTCCCAGCTACTCGGGAGGCTGAGGCAGAAGGATCACTTGAGCCCAGGAGTTTGAGGTTGCTGTGAGCTAGGCTGACGCTACGGCGCTCTAGCCCGGGCAACAGAGTGAGACGCTGTCTCAAAAAAAAAAGCCAAAATCTAAACAACTGAACATGTGATCTGCACAATAGCAATTTTTTCTAATAATAGGTATTGGTTGATAGCCACTGTTGAAATGGTCTGAGACTGGGAAAGAAAACTTTTAATGTTTATATTTGACCAAGTTTGGTAAGTTTTAAGATGTTTCTGCTTTGGTAGCAGTGCAATTGACTTTTGGACAGAGGAGTAAGCCTTCTAAAATTGTTGGTTTCTACATGTTATCATCCACTGGTGAAGATCAGATTTCTTTTTATTTTATCATGCTTTCCAGTGAACTTTGAGAGGTGTGCTGCTTCACAATTTTATCCTAATTTCCTGGGGGTAAGAATTGAAAACTTAATAAATATAATTTGCAAATTTTCTAGATCGATCCTTATGATTTGTTTATATACTAAAAAATCTCATACTAGGTATGAGGTATTTTAAAGAGAATAAATGCAAAATGGTGTACTGTCAGTGAAATCAAACTGTGAATCATTTCTTTGCCCAGTTTATTTAAAATATGTGGTCATGCAAGTCTTTAACTGTCTGCTAAAAGAACAATTCAGCAGGCTACAGACTGTCAAATTAATAAGTTTCTGAAATATATTAGTGGGGCAATTTCTTAAGAACATCTTTAGAGAGTAGAAGATTTTTTTTGTAATTCTTTTTCTTCTTCTTTTACTTTCCTTTTCTTTTTTTTTTTTTTTGTAAACTCCTAGGATTACAGGCATGAGCCACCATGCCTGGCTGATTTTGGCTTCTAATAAGAGACACTTTTATGGACCCAGACACAAAATAAGAATTAACAAAGGTGTCCTTATAAAAAACACACATGAACAGGAGTGAGATTAAGCCCCGCAACACTGCAGAAAGAATTAAACATGAGGTAGCAGAATGGCCATGTATTACTTTCTAAAGATTATATAGCATCTCTTTCCTCCAAACTAATTATCTTTTAAAAAATTCTTTCAAAACAATTTTATGAGCTGTTTTTTACATGGTAACAGTAACATGCATTCATTGTTAAAAATCCCAAAGTTAGTTTGTTCACCAAATCCTCATTTCCATTCTTCTAAAGTAACCATTGATAAGATTCTGTCCTGAACATTAAACTGTTATCAGCCAACAGAAACCGCATCAATAAGATAGAGTGACATTTACCAATTTAACCACTAAATGTGCCACGTAACACATTAAGCATATCCAGGAACTGTTTTCTAAAACTTAAAGTAATTTTGAAATCTCCTTGAATTCTAAGCCTCAATTATTCTACTTCCTGCCGTTCAGTTATACAACCCTCTCCTGTACTTTTTCAGAAGGAGCCCTGGAAATAATCTAGTCTAATTCCTTCATTTAACAGATAAGGAAACTGACACCATAAAAGGTTAAGTGACTTGCCTGGGGTCATGTGTGTAATTAGTAGCAGTCTCAGGTTAAGAACCGGGATCTCCAGCTTTCCAGTCCAGCACTCTTTACAGAGCTGCTGAAGTGACAATGACACTTGTCTTATTACACCACGGTGGAGGGTGTGTTCTACCAGACAGGATGTACTGTGACCGCTTTTTAAAATCTAATTCTTATAAAAGTATGTAGCAATAGTCTAAATCCACTTCTAACATACAGCTTAAAAGTATCACTATGAAATGGAGTTTGCACTGTCTATGCACATATGTAAGCTTTTAAGGAAAATGGACAGCTGTGCTCTGCACATCGTCAGCATTCTTGTTCAAGAAATAAGAGGAGGGAGGCCCAACTTTCCTATGCCATGGCTGTATTAAAGGCTAGATATTCTCCCTAGAATCCTATTGTCTACTGTTTAGTTATATGGGCTCTCTTCAGCAGAGACAGAAATGCAAAGAGAGACCGGGGTTCTTATTAAACAGCAGTGCCTCCAGGCAACTTCAGGCCAATTTAAATCAAACCATCTTGGTCTAGTTCAGGCTAATCAACCACTAAAGGTCATACCCCAGCTCCCTCCCCCTTGCCTACAGCAACTTCTCATCATTATAATAGCATTTTAAAGCACCTTCTGTCACATCTTCCCCCTCAAGTCACACCCTTAATGGACCTGCTTTCACTTGACTTCCTCTCCTCTTCCAGATCTCTAGCTTTCCAGGGTCTGTAATCTCCTCTTCCTTTGGTTAAGGGCTGGTGTCAGGAATGGAATGACACTTAGAGAGTGGAAGAAACAGGTCTGGCTGAAGTGTAGGGCTCTTGTGGGAAATGATAGGAAATAAATTTATACAGACACATGGAGCAGATCCTAGAGAGCTCTGAATGGCAGGCTGGGCAATTTAGACCTGACTCCATAGGCATGAGGAGTCTTTGAAGGCTAGTGGGGAGGGTGAGAGATATAATGAAACCAGCTTTTTTAGAAAGTTAGCAGTTGCTGTGAGTGGAGAGTAGGAATTTGGGAGGCACTTGGGAGCTCAGTTAGAAGGTTGGTACAGTGGCCAAAACATGAGACCCGGATTAAAGTGATGATAGTAGAAATTGAGTTGAAGGAACACATGTAAGAGACATTTCAAGGGGATGACAGATGGGCCATAGAAGATGGAAGGAAAGAAACAAAGCTGAATAATGACTAGCTTTCAATCCTGGGTGACTAAAGGATGGGGAATATGGAAGAGGGGATGAGTTTTAGAGACAGGTCTGACTGTGAGCTGATGGCAGAATAGACAGTGGAGATGTCCTGTAGTCACTTGAAATGCCTGGGAGAGAAGGTCAAGATGGTGAGGCATCAATGTAGATGGAGTATTTGAAATCATGAATGAAGTTTAAGCAAGGTAAAGAATTTGGAATATAGGGAAAGAATCGTCAGAGAGACGGGTGGAGAAACAGAATAGAGGAGGTGATCAATTTCTGGAAGGAAGGGGTAGCTGGTTTCAAATATAGTCAAGGACAAAGAGGATAAACATTAGTAAATGTGCCCAAGTAGCTCTATAGTAAATCCTAGGACCTTAATAAATGATATTTACTTTTCTCAAAAGTACTGGTGCACAAACAAAAATGTTTTGAGTCATTTGTTCAATAGCATTCAAATCCAGAGTTTGGCTCGTGGTACCAAGTTCACCAAACTATTCAAACTACAGAGCAAAATATAAATAATAAAAGAGCAACTGGTATTAATGAATAGTATAATCAGGTGAATATGGTTTAAGATATAGAACTCTATCTTTTCTATGAACATCTGGCACATCACCATGAAAGTCTTCATGTAACATTTCTCTGGTTAAGACCCCAGTGGCTGAGTTGGCAGCATCTACATTTCTTTTCTGAAATCCACCCCTCCATCCCAGGCCACTTAACTGAACAGACAGTTACACCCCTGGCTACGTTAGGGGTGTAGCTTGAGGTGACTCAGGAGAGCTGGATTAAATGAGGACCACACCAGCAGGTAAGGCTCAGGCTGGTACACAAAACTCTGCAAAGACATTATGGTGCATCCAGGCCTTTTTAAAAACCCACTTCTCGTCCGGGCACAGTGGCTCAAGCTTGTAATCCTAGCACTCTGGGAGGCTGAGACAGGAGGATCGTTTGAGCTCAGGAGTTCAAGACCAGCCTGAGCAAGAGCAAGATCCCGTCTATACTAAAAATAGAAAGAAATTAGCTGGACAACTAAAATATATATAGAAAAAATTAGCCGGGCATGGTGGTGCATGCCTGTAGTCCCAGCTACTCGGGAGGCTGAGGCAGGAGGATTCCTTGAGCCCAGGAGTTTGAGGTTGCTGTGAGCTAGGCTGACGCCACGGCACTCTAGCCCGGGCAACAGAGTGAGACTCTGTCTCAAAAAAAAGAAAGAAAAATAAAACACTTCTGCCTCCTCCACAGTTTTTGGATTAGAAGAAACTAAATGGCTACTGCAGAGTACATTGAAAGTCTTTCTTTTCCCCACAGGAAAGACATTTATCAGGAGATTGGTAAAGTGAAGAAGGCATATCAGTTTCTGGTGACCATTAGATACCCTGCGGCATTTACAAGCCTACCCCTCTTCCTACAGGGCCTGCTCAACCTAGGCCACCAGTCCACACACTCCATTCTCCAAAATATACATACTATCTCAAGCTTCATCAACTGAGTCTCAACAACTCCCCATCTGTCCTGAGTGGGGGCACAGCTGTGACATCAAAGACAGAAGTGTTTTACAAACAAATGCACCATAATACACAGAAGCAGTCAGAGGAATAATAAAAATAATAATCCTAGCAGTAATAATTGTCATTCATTGAGAGTTTGGTACAATACCAATCACTATCATACTAAAAGCAGCTAGGAATAATAGCATTATAATTCTGTCTAAAAAACAATGACTCTGGGACATATATCATAATGAGAAAATACCAGTGAGAAGTTATCAAAAGGAATGTTCAATCACAATTGATAGGAAAGTGAAGTGATTAATTACTTAAGACTCTGGAGTAGAGGCAGACCTAGGTTACTATCAGCTGTTATTTAACCTCTCTGGGCCCTGGTTTCCTTATCTATTAAACGGGGATGATAACAGTACCTAGGAATAGTACACAGGCTGACTAGGAAGATTAAATAAACATTTTATATTCATTGGCACATTGCCCTGTACATAGTGTTACTTAATAAATGTCAGCTGCCATTATTAGAAAGCTATTATATGATTGTTCATTATTACGAAGAAGCAGGTATAAGTCAAATTAACTGAAATGTAGGGATATGCTATAAGAGCCAGATAATACCTTTGACTATAAGACAGGATTTAAGAGGATCCCAAACTAGGCCTATAAAACGGGCCTACCTCTTATATATGCTATTAATCAGTACAACTGTATTTCCACCTGGCCTCAGAATTAGACATTGCTATTTATTCCTTAAATGGGAGCCATGATAGTAAAAATAACATAACCAGTCATTCCTATAACCCCTCCTAGGAGTACTGAGCTTACTACTTCCAGAATAAGAATCCTGGGAGTCCTCTAGTCACGTGGACCTTTCCCTTCCCCTCCTTTTAATGCTACTGATGACTGACCATGATAAGACAAGGGCTCTGCTAGGGAACATTAAGAGCAGTGATACAAACTCCCCTTTGTTTCCTAGGTTTCACACTATGCCAACCTAGAGAATTTATTCTGTGTCCTGCATTTCCCAAAGAATGCTGTTCCTGGGAATTCTTGGGCAAAGTAGCTATGTAAATCTAATAAAGGACATGTTACATATATCTAATACACTGAAAGCATGAAACATTTAGTGTCACTGGTGAGCACATGCTATAAATGGAATTCTGAACTACTGTAGTTACACTAGTTCACATATATATTCAATTGTACTTAAGTCCAGGAAAAAACTTCTAACCCAACCAGTTGGATCACCAACTGCATCCAAAAGTCTAAGCAACCAAACTGGCTTCCAATGCAAACAAGAATGAGATGCTTTCATATTTTGCCCCAGGGCCAAGGGATATCAAGCCATCAACTCTGAACTATATTATAACCTTTCATGCATAAATGAGTCCTTTATGGTGATGTTCATTTTAAACAGAACTTCTAGAGAAAGGATCCTCCTTCAGAAACAATTTCTAGAATATGAATCTCATAAAATATCTGAAGAAAAAATACAGACCAACACTGCTAATAGAAACATGGTATAAGCCACATATGAAATTTTAAATTTTCAAGTAGCCACATTAAAAAGGTAAAAAGAAACAAGTGAGATTAATAATATATTTAACCCAATATATACAAAATATTATATTTCACACTGTTCAGTACAGTATCCGCTTAAGGACTAGCCGCCTTTCAAGTGCTTGATTCCACATGTGGCTAGTGGATGCTGTGCTGAGCACTGTAAATGTAGCCGATCTACAAACATGAATAACTGGCATATGTGAAGGGCCATACCTACCTCCACTGCCACCTGAGTCCCTAACCCTCTCTGCTGGAGCCCTTCTGGTGTCACTACTCCTCACTGGAACCACCAGTCCACAGGGAGTTGTGAGGAAGAAGTGGGGAAAGATGTGTTTTTAACAAATCAAGTTGAAAACCCAAACCCATTTCCCAGCAGAAACAATAATAAACAAAATAGTTCAATGGCTATGTGACATTAAGGGTTAAAAAGGCTTTCCTGGGAAGGAAGGTCTGGGAACCTAATCACCACTTCCAACATTGTATGCAGGGGATAATGAGTTCCAAGCTCCCAATACACATATAAAGGGACTGCCTGGATCTCTCATTTACACTCCCTTGGTAAAAGGGAACAGGAAGGAGCCCATGTTTACAAAGAAGAGTTTTTCATTTAAGGACTTAAACTAGTAGGTTACTTTCTTCACACTCTTTACCCTAAATACCATTAAAGGACCCTACAGAGGGTCCTTTAATCCTGCCCTTCTCTAGAAAGCATATTTCTCCCTGAAATGTGGAACTGCTGCCATGTTTGGTCACTCTGTGAAATTGAGAACCCTGTGTTCTGAGCAGTTCTAATTATCTTCCTGAAGCAAAGGAAAATATTTGCCCTTTCCTTACCTGTGCCCTGCCCTCTACCACTCCCCAACCCCAACCCAATCCCAACGCCATGGCCAAAAGCTCTCAAGTAGTAAGTACTAATGCAGAACTAGGCAATTTAAACTGTATCTTCTGGGTCTCCCTAGCCTTTCTTTCTCTCCTCCCCGCAGCCCACCTCAACTGTAATAACCAAAGAAGCACACAGATAACAAGCCTTGCCCTATTTCTCTCCAAATCCACCTAACAGCTCTTCATCCCAGAAGAAATGTACACTCTAGCCTGTAGGTCTCAAAGCCCTTTTGTGGGCCAGTCTCAACTAGTTACAATCTTCACCAGATAAACCGAATTTTCAGAGTCCTATGCATCCTCCCTCCCTGACTTCCAATTTTTTGGTTAAGAGTCCACTGCTCTGGACACTTCCCATCCCTTAACCCACCTTCTCCAGTCACCTTTTCCCAGCGACTATCCCCAAGACTTTTGAGGACCTTGTCTTTTACTATTCTGGTCCCCCTTTAGACCAGGTCTTTCCTGGTGTCACTTTAGGCCCCTATGACAGCCTGGTGCAGAGGAGGTACTCAATAAACACGGTAAATGACTGCCTAGACTGCTGCAGTGGCAATCCATGGTCAGACTTATATTTTGGAAATACCATTTTGATCATATCACTACAATGGTGATAAAAGTCAGACCAGGAGTTACTGGCAGGGGAGGAAGAGATTGTAGGAAGATGCAAGAGGCATTTTCCCAGGTTGATGGAAATGATCTATATCTTGGCCTGGGGTGGTGGTTACATGAATGTATAAATATAATAATGCATCAAGTCATTAGGATTCATGTATTCTACTGTATATAAGTTATACTTCATTAAACAAAAAGAAGAAAAGGGAGGTATATACATTTATCTTATAAAAAATACAATTCCACCATGTTATAAACCTGAACCTATATGAAAAAGCTAGCTATAATAAATGTTAGATATATTACCCTTTGGGGAAGAGCAGTGGAAAATGGGGGAGGCTGAGTAGCTTTCACACTATCATATTGCTTGAAATCTTTTTTCAAGCAATTTATTGAGTGCCCACTAAAACCTAGGGCAATCCCTTAGGTACTAGGGGTACAAACATAGAGAAGTTCAAATATGTACCCTTTAGAACTCACATTAGGGAGGCCAACATCAACCCTAATACTCACCATATAACATGCTAAATGCTATATAGTTAAGGTGTGGACAAAGTGTTAAGGGATAACGAGGGAGTTGTTATACTGATTAGAGTAGGGGTGAGGCAGAGGGATAATATGACTTTTGAAAATGTAAAAAGAAGAGTTGAGGTATGTCAGGCCAACTGTGTGTCCTGTGCAGAGGGAAAAACATATGCAACGGCACAGAAGCAAGAGGCACAGTGTGTTTGGATAAGAGGATCTAATTTCTCATTGTAGTTGGAGCCTGAGGTTCGTGGGAAGAGAAGGGAGTGGAAAGACATGGTTGGAAAGGTAAGATAGGGCCAGGTCATGAAGGGCCTTGGAGGCTAGGTCAAGCAGTCCACTTTTATTCTGAAGTGTAATGGGGAGTCACTGAATGATTTTTCCTAGAGGAATGCCATTTTATTTTATTTAAAGAATGATCAATCTGGTGGCAATTAGGGGGAAGAATCAGTGGAAAGCAAGACTGGAAGTAGGGAGACTGATTGAGTGGCTGCTACAACAATGGTCCAGGCGAGAAATGATGAAGGTTGAAACGAGGAGCAAATAAGATGAATGGATACAAGAGAGGCTGAGGATACAAAATAGACAGGCTTCCACAATTTTGTCTGTGTTCACTAGTCATCTTCCAGCAGGTCCCTAGAGTGAAGATTGTATTTACTCCCTTGCCCAGAGACCTAGTCTCCCCTTTCCTGATTTCAAAATAACTATTACCAGTGAGTAAAATAAGGTGAAAAAGAGATCAAGATTATGGGAGAAACAATTCATCATAAAAGGCAGTGCATTGCCTTTGTGGCATTTTGCATTTTAAAAGCATCTTCCGTTGTCTAAGATTGCTCTCACAAGCCATGTTGCTACTATTTCACCCCAAAACACTTCCATAGCTTCCTAACTACAATGAAAGTCTCCCCTAAAAGTCTCTCCTTTTCAAATAAGGCCTATAAAATATATTCATGGGCACATGAAAAAGTTATGCCTTAGTTGAAATTCCAATAAATGTCTAATACATATCATTTACAAAGCTTAAGTTTACTTTCTAAATCTGTAAGCCAAAATTCTGCCTTTATCTAATATATGTTGACAAAGGCATGCAGACACCAGTAAGCAAAGCTAGCTACAAGATGTGAAAAAGCAACACTCAAGGGAAAATTTTACTTTTTCAAATGTATGTTTTCAAATTACAGGCTTAGGATATTTCTTTGAAACATTATCTCTTCCCATTTACAAAAAAAACTTCTGACCAGTATTTATACAACTATTTCTAGAAAAAGTGACTCTATTTTATGTTAAAAAAATAATTTCCTTAAATAAAAAATAATTTGAAGAAAGTAGCTTCAAACATAAAACTATTTTGAATATTTATGTTAGTATATATCCCAATCTAATGGCTTACTTTCTTTCGAGTTAATAGTAATAACAAGCCTACCTCTGCTATTCACTGAATAAAAGGAAATTATGATTCATAGCAAAACAAAACATACAAGAAGCAGAGCCTCAGCTAAGACTAATAAGAACTATCAAACACACACACACACACACACACACACACAAAACACACTTTTTATAACCATGTGCTAGTCTTATAAGGATACATTAGAAATTTTTAAATATTACATAGAGTTTAATCCTAGCTGTGCATACTAAAGATACCAATGTATAAACGTAATGTTAACACTTGTAACACTATGTATAAAACTTGTTTACAAAGCAACACTTAAAACAGATGTAACACATGAAGTTTGCATTTAGCATATAGTATAAAACTTGTCTACAAAGCAACACTTAAAACAGATATAGCACATGACGTTGGCATTTCACATGCTTTTTGTATGGTATCCAAATCAAACTTAATTCCATACATACAAAGCTTGATTGCAAGTAATAGGTAGGACCAAGAGAGCACACAGCTATGTACTAAGGGGTATGCAGTAAAAAGTTCCTAAGTCTTTGGTGAAACACTATATCCACATAATCAACAGTATACATTAGTGAAAAATTCCAGTCACAGTAATTTTTCACAAGATTTATTGTCAGAGCTTGTAAGTGGATATACTGGGAATAGTTGCGCGCCTATTAAGAAAAAAACCTTCCAACCAAATGCACAACTCATGCCTGTTACAATACTAACAGAAACAAATCTTCTAGTAGAAAATAAAATTCATTCTACAGTGTTTAGACTTGGATATAACCAAAACTTGAGAAGTAAGCAGTTATTCTGAGAAGAGGTAAACGATGACCCTCTGACCTTAGAGAAATTGAAAAAATACATTCACATTATTCTGCAGAATAAGCTACCAATAAAACCCTTTCCAACATCACTTTGCTGAAAGGGTTTCCTAATGAGAATGAAGTTTTTAAAGTAGGAACTAAGATGCCTGCTGACAATCAAAGAAAGACCTATTTGATAATCAGTGTGACAGAAAACAGACATTTATGGCTCCCAGCTATTACCAAGTGAAAGGCTAGACTAAATTTTAAGAAAAAAATCACCAGATGTTCTAAAATTTCAGACCTTTTAAGCTGGCTAGATCCTAAAAGCAAAAGAACAAATAGCTACCACATGCTGAGAGGAGGGCTGGGGCAGGCAAGAGGGAGTGACTGAAAAAGAGACTCAGAAAAAGAAAAAGCTACCAAAATATGGCATATCAGCAGTAATTCAGGTATAGAAAGCAAAATGACAAAACATCATTAAGATCATTAACCTTTTCCTAGAACATGTACTTATCACCTAAGAGTAAAATAAAAAACATAAATAACCTTGGAAAAGCACAGACTAAGAAGATAACCAATGATTAGTAACTAAACATATTACACAAAGTATCTTCTTTGTATCTAACCTACATAAGAAAAAAAAATCAAACTTCACTTGAAAGAATCTTTTTTGCTTTAGGAAAAAATATAGTATATAAAATAGCAGGATTAAAATGCTAAAAGATGGAATTCCCACTAAAAACAAAATCCAACTTTTTCCCTCTGTTCCATGGAACTATCTGGAGCCTTTAAAATACCAAGGATAAGTTACACAGCCACTAAAAATTTTAAGTATGAAGGCTATGTGGTGACCCGAAATAATTCATGAGATAAAATAGGTGGAAAAGGCAGAATACAAAGTAATATGTGCACTGTGATTACAATGCTAGGTGAAAAGATGTAAAGATGGTTGTTAAGCGTGGGATGAATAGCCAAAAATAATTTACGGTGTATTTTAAAATAACTAAAAGAGTGGAATTGGAATGTTCCTAACACAAAGAAATGATAAATGCTTGAGGTGATGGATACCTCAATTACCCTGATCTGATCATTACATATTGTATGCCTGTATCAGAATATCACATGTACCCCACAAATGTATACACCTATTATGTTCCCATAATAGTTTTTAAAAAAAATTTAATGAAAGGGTGGGATGAAACTTTTTTCTTTTCAAAGATTCTGTAATATGGCTATGTAAGTTTTATAGATCAAAAACTATTTTTAAACTATCCTTCCTGGCATTTGGAAAAATGGTAAATAAGCTGTTTCTTTAAAGAAAAAAAAAGGCACACTGCTTTGTAGTTTATCCTTTTTACTTCGTTAACTTAAGGAGCATATTTTCAAATGGCCACAGTACAGATGGTGGTTTCTTATCTGTATTAGTAGTCAAAGGGTATAGATATTCAGACATAGGATGTATAAACACCTGCTTTTCTATGTGGAAATAAATGATCACATCCTTTTTGGGAAACTGACATTTTTTTAAAAAGCTATGGCATTTTGAAAGATGTCTACTTGTTCAATTTTTCTAAATGGATAAATCAAAAACTGAAAGCAAAACATTGAAACCAGAACAGTTTTAAGGGGAACCCACTAATCAAACTGTTAACTGAAGCTACGACTTACAAAATTAAAGTCTCCCTTTGGTTTCCTTATGTCTGAAGGAACACTCTCTTTGGTCAACTATTCAGTTTGATAGGTTTCATTCATTAAAACACCTCACTCTACCGAAACAGACTACAACACATCCAAACTGTGCCTCCCCGGCACTATTAAGGTAATTCTCAGGGGTGAAAAAAAAAATCAAGTGAAAGATGTCAAGGAATATGGTAATATTTTTAAAATTTCAATATGCAAGCAGGTTCTTAAGCAGGTTGATTTAACAGTTTAAGTTCTATTTTATCTGACCACTGCAGGCAAAGCAGTTTCTTATCTCCTCACCATGGGAACATAAATTAAGTACCCTACAGAGGCTAATTCCTCCCTACTTTTCTCCTGTAGGTCAGAATCAAATCATGCAACTTGACTATTATAAATGATCACAGTTGAGCCCTCCCTTTCCTTTCTTTCTTGGGCCTGGACAAATCGCTCTATGTGGCTAACACAAACCTAATAGGTAGGCCAGGTCCCTAAAAAGCTCTCCCCTTCTGGGTTCGAACTTGGCTTCCCGTCCCGTCTTTGCTTCGCTGGGATCTCCAATGAAACAGTAACAGTAGCTAAGGTAACTAAGAACCGGGTTGAACCTGACCAACTCAGAGCAGAAAAGAAATGACTTTCTCCGGGCCTGGGGGTTGGGAGGCTTGCTCCGCGGACAGATTTCCGATTGGGCGGGGGCGGGTTAGAGGCCAGAGAGTGCAAAAGCAGTTGTCTGGTCTTTGAAGGCCCCTGGCAGGCTCATCCACGCTCTCGGCAGGAAGGGGAGGGGAGAGGAAGGGAGAGAGGGAGAAAAGCCAGAGGAGGGGGAGGAAGACAGGGAGGGGCGGGAGGAGGTGGCGGAAGGAGGGGCCAGAGGAGGAGCCCGGGCTCCAGGAAAGCCCGCGCGCCAAGCCCACAGCAACTCTGGGCGGAGTCGCAGGCCCCGCCCGTCCCCTGGGTCGCAACTGCGCGTGGTGCGCCTCGAAGGGGCGGGCCCGACTCGCAGCCTCCCTCTGGGTTTTGGGCCCTCCTTCCCTTCTCCACTCTCCCCTCCCTCCTTTCCATCTCAGCAGCGCCCTCAGTCTCCCTCTCCCTGGCTCATACAAAAGCAAAATGTCCGCCATCTTCCGAGGCGGCTGCGGTCGTCGCGCCACGAGCTCGGCCCTCCTGCAGTTTCTCCCTGGGCCGCCCCTCCCCCGTCCCCTCTTCCGGACCCAAGGCGCCGCAGCTACTCGGAAGCCGTAGACAGCACCACTCCGCCCGCCCTCTGCCCCCCCTCTTCGCCCGCACGCCCCGCCAAGCGACCCAGGGCTACCTTGGGCGGGGGCAGGGGGCAAGCAGCCCCCGCCGACTTGCTGTCGCTTTCTGCCCCCTTACCTTGATGCAATACGGGGGTTCGTCGTAGGTGACCAGCATGTACCTGTCTCCGCGGCTGGCCGGGTCCCGGGCGCGCAGCTGCAGGATGAGGGATGACGGAGGGGGTCGCAGAGGAAAGAGGGGGAGAGGGCGAGACAAACGTTACAGAAGCACCTAAATTCACCCCCTACAATCCCCCGAGAGATCTCCCCATATCTCCCCTCCCCTCCCTTTACCTTCAAGAATAACTCCACAGCGCCTTTGGCAATGTCCAAATAGGAGGTGCCCAAGTCAGTGCGCTGGTTCATAGAGGCGGACGTGTCTATGAGGAACAGCAGGATGGGCATCTTTCCCCGCACCCCTGGATCCACTCCCCACTCTCCTCGCCCTCTTGCCCTCACTGCCACGTACGGCCACCCGAACCCTCAACTCTCGCAGAGCCAGGGGGCAGGGAGCAAGAGGAAGACGGGGAGACGTGACGGGACGGATGGGACTGCTCCTGGCCTCCTCTTTCCGCAGCCCCACCTCTTCTCCCTCCAAGGGAACTTGAAAGTGTATGCGTGTGTAGCCCTCGGGGCCCTCCCCCTTCCTCTCTTCGGCTGCCACCACTACTGCCACCGCCACTGCCGCCAGGACTACTGCCTAAGCATCCGTCTGCGCTCACCAGAGCGCTCGCCCCAGACTGAGCGCCTTCTCTGTTCACCGACACACAACTTCTGTCTGCTCACCTACCATCAGCACCACGTGACCAGAACCCACGCCATTGGTTGCCAATTATGTTTCATTTGCATATTCATTAGATGACAGGGCAAGGGGAGGGACTTGGACGAACCTGGGAGTTGAAGTTTGAACCCAGGCAGGGGGTAAGGGGAAATGTTAAGGACCCACGTTAGGGTTGTTCGGCTGGTTTGGATGGATTTTCTCTTGCTCTTCAAAGATGGTGATTCGAAAGGAAGAGTGAATTTGAGCAACAGTTGTACAGAAGTACAGAAGCAGATGCTTGGACAGGCTGCACAGAAAACGCTTTGCTAACTGCAATCGATCAATTCTGCCAGTGGCTAAGACCAAAATATTTCAGAAACAGCAAACTTCTTTCCTGGCAAGACCTACTCGCATTCCTTTAGATCCCTCCCCCGTCTTGATCAGTATTTCTGAGTCGGTTCCTGGCCTTGCATTCCACATATATCATCTACTTAGAAAGGAAGCTAAAGCTTAAACACAGTTGCCTAAATTGGCCTTTTGTATGCATAGGCTTCTTCAGTTTCACGGAGCTCTTTGAAGCATTGGTCTGCCTGTGATAATTCCATCGCTGTTGTGTCTGCATGGCCTTTACACACCAGACCTTTGCCAATGTAAATTCTGATTCAACTCACATTTATTAAGCACCTATTAAATGTCAGGCACCAATGGTAGCCTTGTTTAATCTTTGATTTAAGTATGGCAGATGGCATTATATTAAATTCTCAGTAAAGGCAACTGCAGCTCTGCGAGGTTAGGGTAACAAGGAGAGAGGCTCTCAGGTCTGGCTCTGTGAAGAGGCTCATTAAGTGGCCAATCATACTTGGTTGACAATTTCATATGACACCATTTTTAAATATAGAACTGTGTATTTCTAGCAGTATACTATGCACAATGTGGAATCCTGGGCTTCAATGAATTTACAATTTCATTGAAGATATATATATAATATTTTATATATTCTATATACACATATGTTCAATGTATTACATATATTCTCTATATAATATATGTACACACTCAATAACATTTTCAGAGAAATAAGATTTCAAAAGAGGTCACATGGCAGTATATAGATCAAGGACAAATGAAAAGTGCTACGGAAACAATGGTACAGTAGTCTAGAAATTCAGAAGATTTCATGCACGAAGTACAAAAGGGGAAGGAGGGAATCTAGATTGGAAGGAATGCCATGAACAAAAATTCAGCCAGAGATAGTATTATGTATGGTGCATTTCAGGCAGTCTGGTGGAATGTAGGGAATTAACGAGAAAATAAGTATTAAAAAGACACTAGGAAAATAAAACAAACAAAAAAAGACACTAGAAGCCCCCATTTCCATTCTGATACAAACATTGGGGAAGGGCAATGAAAGAGGGCATAAAAAATATGGGACTCATGGGGGCTGGTGTGTTAGTTTTCTACTGCAGTGTAACAAGTTATCACAAATTCAGCAGCTTAAAGCAACACACACATTTATTATCTCACGGCATGAGTCAGGAGTCCGGGTTTAGCTGGATTCTCAGTCTCATCAGGTGCAATCAAGGTATTGGCCAGGCTGTGTCTTCATCTGGAGGCTCAAGTGGGAAAGAATTGGCTTCCAAGCTCATTCAGGTTGTGGGCAGAATTCATTTCCTTGTGACTGTATGCTAGCTGAAGGCTGGAGGCCCCTCTCAGGTCCACCTGCTGTTTCAGTTCCCTGCACAAAGGCCCTCTTCATCAGCTGTTCACAACATGGCTGCTTGTTCAGGGCCAGCAGGGAAATCTCTCACTCCAAGATGGAGCCTTATAAATGTATCATAATTGTGAGAGTGACACCCATTACTTTCACCATGTTCTATTGACTAGAAGGAAGTCACAGGTCCCACCCACACTCTAGGAAAAGAGATTATACAGGATGTAACACCAAGCGGTGGAGGTCATGGGGGCCACCTAAGAATTCTGTCTAACATTAGGTGGTGATGGGATTATTACCTGGAAACAGATTTTGCCTGGTTCACAGATTTTATTAAAGTCAATTCCAAGTAATATTAATAATATCCCACTTTTCCGCCAGGCGTGGTTGCTCATGCCTGTAATCCTAGCACTCTGGGAGGCTGAGGTGGGAGGATCGCTAGAGGTCAGGAGTTTGAGACCAGCCTGAGCAAGAGCAAGTCCCCCGTCTCTACTAAAAAATAGAAAGAAATTAGCCAGGCAACTAAAAATAGAAAAAATTAGCTGGGCATGGTGGTACGTGTCTGCAGTCCCAGCTACTTGGGAGGCTGAGGCAGGAGGATCACTTGAGCCGAGGAGTTTGAGATTACTGTGAGCTACGCTGACGCCATGGCACTCTAGCTCGGGCAACGGATTGAGACTCTGTCTCAAAATAATAATAATAATAATATACCACTTTCAGCCTACCAGATAAGTGAATTGTATTGATTGGTTGCTTGGACTATCCTTTGGTTGAAGAATTACAAGATTTCCTATTAGGAGTTTATATTTTATTTATATATATGAACAAGGACTGCTGAGTCATGATATACCCCGGTTCACAAATGGCATTTTAAGATGACATAAAGTAATTCCTTTATACTTTCCTCCCAACTTTCCTGCCTCACTTTTATAATCAGAAAAGAGGCTATGTTAAAAATTACATTAAAAGTATTTTTTAAAGTCCCTCCAAGGTGAATATTACTGAAACAGTTTTCAAAAATAACTTACCAGCATTATCGAAGCACAAATAGTTTCAGTCACACACAATACTCCAGTGGTTGGGGACATGCAGATCTCACAGGGTGACCCTCTGAGGAAAAGATATTCTCCCTATGGAAGTGAATGACTTTTTTTTTGAGTCAGAGTCTCACTCTGTTGCCCAGGCTAGAGTGCCGTGGCGTCAACCCAGCTCACAACAACCTCCAACTCCTGGGCTCAAGAGATCCTACTGCCTCAGCCTCCCGAGTAGCTGGGACTACAGGCATGCGCCACCATGCCAGGCTAATTTTTTGTATATATATTTTTAGTTGTCCAGCTAATTTCTAGTAGAGACAGGGTCTCGCTCTTGCTCAGGCTGGTTTCGAACTCCTGACCTTGAGCGATCCTCCCACCTCGGCCTCCCAGAGTGCTAGGATTACAGGCGTGAGCCACAGCGCCCGGACGGAAGTGAATGACTTTTAATGTATTTATTTATTTTTTTTAATGAGGCATGTTATTGATTCTTCTTACCATAAGCTCAAGTGGAATTGGAATGATGTAAACATAGAATCTGAAAAATATCCATGTCTCATAAACTACAAAAATGACAATATACCAAAAAAATCACCTTTAGTGGATTTATGGGTTTATTCAGATTAAACCAAACCCCAAGCTATCACCATGAAGCCTCTCTTCTTCACTTCTTGGAGGAAAATGAACTCTGTATTATGCTGGAATGTGTGTAGACTTCTTTACTTTGTATCTTTAGCACACATAAACACTGAAATCTCCAAAGCTCTTTCTATATCTTTCTCTGTTACAGAATATCAGCCTCCTTGTGTGGCAGGTTATTTGTACCTTGGATTTGTCTCTCATGCTAGAATGTAAACTCCTTGAGAGTAGGCAGAGCCTATATCCAATGCCTGGTGCAAAGTACTTGCTCAATAAATGGTTGTTGAAAGCAATTGTCGGCAGGGCGCGATGGCTCATGCCCGAAATCCTAGCACTCTGGGAGGCTGAGGCGGGAGGATCGCTCAAGGTCAGGAGTTCGAAACCAGACTGAGCAAGAGCAAGACTCTGTCTCTACTAAAAATAGAAAGAAATTAATTGGCCAACTAAAAATATATAGAAAAAATTAGCCGGGCATGGTGGCGCATGCCTGTAGTCCCAGCTACTCGGGAGGCTGAGGCAGGAGGATAGCTTGAGCCCAGGAGTTGGAGGTTGCTGTGAGCTAGGCTGACGCCACGGCACTCTAGCCAGGGCAGCAGAGTGAGACTCTGTCTCAAAAAAAAAGAGAAAGTAATTGTCAAATATGCTGTGGTTTTCCATCTTTCATTGTCTTTCCACGTGCTTGGGTATTATCCTGTAGCTCGTTTCCTAGGGTTACCTTGTTGTCCCCTGCCCGTTATCCCCCACCCAAGCAGGGTGGTAGGCCCAGCTTCTTGTCCCTGTGGATCCAAGGCCTTTTGGATTTGGGCCCTAGTTGGCCCCTTTAGGCCAGGCCCTTGAACTGACACTGCCAACCCCAACCCCAATCCCTAGCAACTTTCCTTCCCAACCCCAACCCCAATCCCTAGCAACTTTCCTTCCATTCTACTCAGGTTTCCTTCTGAAGCCGCTCTTTTCTGGGTTGCTGCCCACTGTTTGTTTCCCTCAGTCAAATCTTCTTCCCAACTGCTCCCAAATTTTCAGCCCTTTTTCACTACCAGGCCTCTGGCCGGTTAGTGGAAAAATTTGTTTTTTCATTGCAATTCTATGACCTGCACTAACCATCTTGTCTTCTTTGTAGTTTTCTCATGTTTTTTGAACTCGTGAGCTCTTGAAAAGTTTCCTCTTTCCTTTTCTGTGCTCTTCATCTGCTTTTCTTTCACTAGTAGTCCCTAAATTAATTCACTTTAATACCTCCCCATACTCCCCCATTCCAGACCTTTCTGCCTCATGTCTGGGGTTTCCAGATATCTCTTAGGAGGGAATTGCTACCAAGTACTGTTCCCCTGGCCTTTGTTCCCTTCACACGAATGTTAGCAGACAGCCCCAGGTTTACATGCCGTGAAGCTGGCCCTGGCATGGTCCCCACCATACAGCACGTGCTTTGTTTGGTGCAGGCCAGTCTGACTTCTTGCTCTCCAAAGATCTGTCACCTCTTGCCTTTTAGCAGGCCCTAATCACTACATTTTGGCAAAAAGACTTTGCTTCACTTGATGACTACCCACTTCTAAATCCCTCCTTTCATGGTTCAGGGGAGAGTAAAATCTCCCTGTCTGGCTATCCCTCCCTCCTCAAGCCCATGAAATCTGGTTTTTCTCCCCAGCATGCCATGGAAACTGCTCGGAGGTCTCCAGTGGCTTGCTTTTGGCGAAGTCCAATGGTTTGTTCTATATTTTCCTTTGTTGACTGCTGAGCTATTTGTCACTTGCCTTCCTGAGCTCCCACCCCCACCTACCTTGCTTTTCATCACCTGCCATTTCTCCAGGTGTCTTCTTACCCATTAGACCATTTCTTTTCACCTCCACTAACTCTTAAACTTAATCTCTGGCTCGCTCTGTGGCTACCTCTTTTCCTCTGATTGCCCACACAAAGGATTGTGCTAGTTCCACAGTTGTTAATCAATTAGTCATTCTTTCTTTTATTCAGATACTTCTTTGGTGGGCCTTCCATATGAAAGTCTATGAGGGACAAGGGGAACAGCATATTGTAGTGGTTAAGAGCTTGGATTTGGGGGTTCAAATCCCAGCTCTGCCGTCTACCAGCTGTGCAACCCTGGGCAAGTTACTTAACCTCTCTCTGCCTCAGCTTTATCATCTGTATATCTGTAATAATAACAGTACCTCATAGGATTGTAATGAAGATTAAATGAATTAATAAAGAGCTTATAGAGGTGCTTAGCACAGAATAAGCTCTGTATAAGTATTAAATAAAAACAAGGATAGACATAGCCCATGCCCTCTTAGAGCTTGCATTCTATTAATAGCGGGGAAAATAATCGAAAGAGCAGATGTGCTACTACATTAAATGCTATCAGAGAGGAAACACAGGGTGATATAAAAGCACTGAGAAGGAGTATATGTTCTAGAGGGGTAGAGAGATCGGCAGGGGCATGCAGAGAAGGTTTCCTGAAGGATCTGACTTTGTAGCCGTCACTTGTAGGAACATAGGAATTAACCCAGTGAAGGAGACTGAGGGGGGTGAGGAATGGTGCAGAGAAGGAAGGAGAGTGTCCCAAGCAGGGAATCGTGAGGTGGGTGAGATGGTGAATAGAGTGAAAAAGGCCCCTTGCAAAAAAGGGAAGTTCTGTATGGCTGGAGTGCAGGGGATATGGGGTGAGGGAGTAGAGAGGAGCTTGGAAAGGTGAGCAGGAGCCAGGTCATGCAGGATTAGTGGGCCCTGTAAGGAGTTGAATTTTATCCTGAGGGTGACAAGAAACCATTGAAGGATTCTCAGAAGACCGTTTTGGTAATATCATTCCATCTTCAGCACAGAGAATGCGTTATTTTTGAACTTGAGGTGGGCTGAACTGTAGTGGTGACAAGTGGGTGGAGAGAAGCATATGAGCACCAGGTGCACTTGGGCAGGAGAATAGCAGGCCCTAGCCATTGACCGAACACAGAGAGTGGGGAAAAGGGAGGAGTCAAAGGTGACCAGTATTCTAGCCTGGGCAAGAGGGAAATTGTGGGGCCACTCACTGATGCAGGGGACAAAGGAAGATGCTTACTGGGGAGAAAGGCTGTTCAGCAAATATTTATTAAGCATCTACTATGTGCTGGGCATTGTTCCAGAAAGTAGGTATACATCAGCAAACAAGACAGGCCAAAATGCCCTTGGGACAGATGATAAATAAACAAGCAAATATCTAGTATGTCAGATGGTGGTAAACACTGTAGAAAAAATAAAGTAGGGTAAAGGGTCAGTCTGCCTGCAGAGGAACAAGGTGGGTTTGACTTGCTTGTGGGCCACCCAAGTAGAAATAGCTAGGAAGCAAGCTGGCTAAGTATAAAATAAGCCCCAGAGCGGGGAGAAGCTGCCCATGAAGATTTTTTTGGAATATGCTAGAATTCTGGATGCTTTATTTTTTTAAGCACTAACTATGTACAATGCAAGGAGCTTGGCACTTTGTACACTTTATCTCAGAGCACCGGGCCTATTACTCTTCTATTACTTCTATTACTCCAGGTGAAGGTGAGGAAACTGGAACCCCAGTCAGCTGCTGGGGAGAGCCCTGAGCCCAAGCTCTCCTTCCCCACTCTGCAAGAACAATACCAGAATGAGAGGGGATGTGCTGGGTGCCCAAGAGCTGGGACACACATTAGAAGAAGCCCAGCATGGAACCTGCTCTCCAGCAGAGAGGCACAGGGAGCCAGGGAACTGCCCTGCAGGGAGGGCAGCAGGTGCAGAGGGGTTAGAGAGGGGAGAGTGTGAGTGAGTCAACCAGGCCTGAAGACTGTCCTCCCTCATTCCCCAAAAGACCTGCCTTGCATAACCCATCTTGTGTAACTGTATGGGACCCGGGTTTGCTGTGATCTGCCTACTGATACCTGCTGTTCTACCTGCGCTCAGGAAACCCTCTTTCTGAAACCTGAGGGGAGAAGGGCTGCTGATGGCTGGTTGCAATGGTGGGACGCCCAGAGAATTGAGGTGGACTCCAGGCATATGTTGATCAAGGGCAGCCAAGTGCCCAACACAAGGCCTAGCACAATCCTTCTTAGCTGTTGCCTTCTGCCTGGGGCCCAGGCACAGAAAGTCTTATGGACATTTATAGACCTGGTTACTCTGAGAGGTGGTGTAGGCTAAATATAAAAATAGCTAGTGATGAAACTTGGCCCAAGGAAGTCCCCACACAGCCTCCCCAGCGGGTTTGGCCACTTGGGTAACTTCGTATCCCAAGTCAGGGTATAGGAGCCTCTGGGCTGAGGCCCTGGAATCTTGGTCTTTCCCCTTCACATTTTCTGTGCCGTCCTCCTCCTTCAGTGCCTCCCCACCCTGAGGCCACTACTCCGTTCCCCCTGTGGTACAGAACTGTCAGGACCTCACAGGCAAAAGCATCACTATTCTGTGTGTGGAGACCCAGGGAGGCACAGGACACACAGAGAGGGATTCTAAGCACAGCCAGCCTCAGCCTCTCCTGCCCCCAGAAACCTAGAGGTTTCCACCCCTCTCCTTCTCCACATCCACCAGGCCATCAAGTATTGGGAAGTTTTTACCTTTTAGATATCACTCTAATTTGTCTCCTCACTGCTCTTCCCTCGCCCATAGTACTGACATACCTTTAGTTCCCTGTTAACTTCCGGGGAGGATTAGTGTTGTGAAAAATTCTTAAATAGCTTGTACACCAAGAGATTTCCACTAATAAAAAAGGAAACATTGGCCAGGCGTGGTGGCTCACGCCTGTAGTCCTAGCAATCTGGGAGGCCGAGGCAGGCAGATCGTTTGAGCTCAGGAGTTCGAGACCAGTCTGAGCAAGATCGAGACCCCGTCTCTACTAAAAAAAATAGAAAGAAATTAGCTGGACAACTAAAAATATATAGAAAAAATGAGCCGGGCATGGTGGCGCATGCCTGTAGTCCCAGCGACTCGGGAGGCTGAGGCAGAAGGATTGCTTGAGCCCAGGAGTTTGAGGTTGCTGTGAGCTAGGCTGATGCCATGGCACTCTAGCCCAGGCAACAGAGTGAGACCCTGTCTCAAAAAAAAAATTAAAAAATTAAAAAAAGAAAGGGCTTGGAGTTGATAGAATCCAAACCGATTTAAAAATAAAAAAGGAAACATTTTGATTCCTGCCAAAGCATAGATTTCATCATTCTTATCTCTTCTCCTTAAGGCTATATTTTTAAAAATTGACAACCTTTAAACCATGTTAGAACATGGCCTTTGAAATGTAACAATAGTAGAATTGTATTTTTACTTAGGTATAGCAAGAACCCCTATAGCTATTTTGTCATAAATCACTTAATTTATCCCAGATATATTGCTAGTTTTTCCTTTTTCCCTCCTACTACATGGAGATGGAAAAACTCTTAACAGCAGAGCTGGCTGGCCTTGCATGACCACAGAAGTCACTTACTTGGTATTCAGTTCATCAGATATTTACTTAGGTCTGCTTGCCTTGGCACTTTGCTAAATGTCTGGAATAAAAAGACAAACAGGACATGGTTCTTGCCTTGGTGAGCTTCTGCTCCACTGGGGAAGGCCAGTATAGAAACAGATACCTCCAATACAGTGTGGTAAATGCTGAGAGAGAGAGAGAGAGAGAGAGAGAGAGAGAGAGAGAAGGAGAGAGAGAGAGAGAGAGAGAGAGAGAGAGAGAAGCACAAGGTTCTACGTGAGCACAGAAGGGTAGGACTTAGCTGACCAGTTATCAGGGGAAACTTACTGGAGGAGGTGGTATCTGAACTTGAGATGAAGAAGAGTTAGTGGTGAAAAAGAGAGTCAGTTGTCTCCCAGGATAAAGGACTAATAGGAGGCAGGATCTGAGGCTTTGAAACAGATTAATGTGTGTGGTGGCCCCCACTGGTGGCCTGTCCAGGTCCCCTTTACTGGCCTACGCAAACATCCTATAGCTGCAGTGAATGTGGGCTGCCCGCCCCTTTTCTGAAAAATTGTCCTCAGAAGTGGGAACCACCTTGGCCAGAGGTTAGGCACCACACCATATTGCCACATTGGCAAACTTGCCACCTCTCTTCTCCCAACCTGTATCCAATGACTGCCCGACATAGCTCCCTTGCTTCAGAATGGGGTGACCTTTGTGGTGTCATTCATGTTTCTCAACTTTAGGGATCCAGCCAAAGCTTGACTCCAAATGAACCCACATCCTTGCTTAGCTCTGTCTCCTACCCTATCCTGCTTCTCTCACTCCTTTCTTCCTGAAAGCTCTCTCACAGTAAATTACAAGGAGCTGAATCCTTGCCTCAGGCTCTACTTCTAGAGAATATGACCTAAGTTAGTATGTTTGATGAACTTCTAGATATCTGGTATACCTTGCATTTTAGGTGTGAGTTAAGGAATAGATGGAAGATTAAACCCAAGAATTAGGCAAGAGCCAGATCACAGAGAACTCTGCATGTCATATTAAGGACTTTTGAGTGCTTTAAATTTTTTTTAGATTGAGCCTTTTAAAGACTAAATTACCCTTCCTCAAATCATGGTCCCCACCTTTAATGAGGTAGCTTCCCCACCTTTAGTGACTTATTCATTTAGGTTAAAGTATTGGGGGTTACTGGAGTCCTTAGCCCTCTCTTATCCCCCTTAGCAAATCTCTCTGAAAGCAATAATCCATTGAGCCACAAATAGTCTAATTAACCTTAGGGTATGATGCAGTGTGACAGATTTATTTTAAAAAAGTGGCCACACCTTTGCATATATGCCGCCCCACATACCTTTACAATGTGACTAACACTCTTCCCATTGGGAGGTGGGATCTGTGTTTCCTACCCTTGGCTGTGGGAAAGGGGGCTTGTAACTGCACTGTCCAGTGGCATACAGTGGTAGGCTAAGCTGCATAATGTCTAAGGCAAGCTCCTAAAAGGCAATATGGCTTCCACCTGGATGTGTGTGTGTGTGTGTGTGTGTGTGTGCTCTCTTTTGGAACCAAGCCACCATGTCATGAGGAAGCCAGGACACATGAAGAGGCCACATGTTGGTGTTCTGGTTGACAGTCCTAGTTAGGCCCCCAGCCAACACCCAGTCACCAGTCTGACATCAGTTGTTAGACATGTGAGTAAAAGAGCCATCAGACAATTCCAGTTCTCAGCCTTTGGATCATCTACCTGAGGGCACAGACAAAATGGGGCAGAAACAAATTATCTCTGAATTCCTGACCCACAGAAACTGTACAAATAATAGATGATTATGTTGTTTTAAGCCACTAAGTTTTGGGGTAATTTATTTGTAGCAAAAGGCAATACTACATCTTTCTAGACTCTGAAGTCATGATTTCTCCCTCAAAATCAGCTCTTTGAGCTTCCCTAACCAGGTTATCTCCAAAGTTCTTTCAATGGCTGAGCTTTTTTTAACTCACTCTTATCTCTCCACTTACATAGACTTAGTTGTCAGGTCCTATGGATTTTTCTTTCTACAGTGTCTCTGTCATCTATCCTTTCCCTTGGTACTTGCCTCTCTCCAGATTAAACTAAAGGCCAACTCTAATCATTTTCATACTCCTGCTTAGTCTGAAACTGTGAACTTTTACAAAAACACAGCTTCCAGATGGAATTATATATATATATTCTAAATATATAAAATCCTAAATATATATATTTCTAGAAATAATACTTTGCTTGTTCATTGTAACAAATTCAGATTTTTTATAATATAGTTGTGTACAAGGAAAAGCAAATGTCTCATTCATCAGAGGTAATTACTCATCAGAGGTAATTACATTTGGTATGTTGTGTTCCAGACATTTTTCTAGGTGTGTGTGTGTGAATTCTAGGTATGTATGAGTCTGTGTGTGTGTATGTCACAAACACACAGAGGTACATATCATATACACATATAAAATAGATACAATTAAGAAACATTTTTACAAAACTAGGATCATAGCACACACATTGTTCTGCAATTTAGCTTATTTTATTTTATTTTTTACCTAACATTATTTCCTGGATGTCTTTTCAGGACAGCACATGCAGATCTACTCCATTCATTTTAAAAGTTGTATATTGTTGCACCATGATTTAAGCATTTCCTTATTGAAAAACATTTGGTTGTTTCTACATTTTGCTATCAAATAGCACTGCAATAAATATTGTTATGCATATGTCTTTATATACTCATACCTTTCCATAGGTTAAAGTCCTAGAAATGCAATCACTGGATCATAGGGCATGGACATTTAATTGTTATGTTTTTCTAGGTGTGAGTGTGTGTATTCTAGGTATGTATGTGTGTATCACACACACAACTACATATTATATACACATATAGCTACATATTATATATACATATACAAAAGATAGTGTATTTTTACCCTCATAACAATGTGTAAATGCCTACTTTCCCACACTCCAGCCAAAAGAGGGTACAATTAATCATTTTTAATTTTTACAATGCTAGTGAAAAAAATGCTATTGCATTGTTGTTTTGTTTATTTAATTAGTGCAATCGAAAAGATTTCATAAGTTTATGGGCCACATCTATTTCACTTCCTATGAATTGGCTCATATCCTTTATCTATTCTCCTATTGAATTTGAATTTTTCTTAATACTTTCTATGAGCTTTATATATCATAAGACTGTTATCTCTATCATGTGTTGTAGCTATTTAATTCAATCAGTTAATACACGTTTTAACTTTGTTAATGGTGTCAGTTAAGTTTTAACGTTTCTGCTGTCAAGTTTGATTGGCATATTCTTTACCGTTTCTGGGTTTCTTGTTGTGGTTTAAGAAGCTCTCCTTAATCCATGGTTATAAATGTGTTCTATATTTTCTCCTAGTACATTCATGGTTTTATTTTTTAAATGTTTAAATCTTCATTCCAAAGGCAAAAAGCACAGTAGCAACAAAATGGACCACCGTAAGTCTTTCAACAGGGTACTAATTACATAAATTATAGTATACATTTGGCCCTTTGTATCTTCAAGTTCTGAATCTGCAGATTCAACCAACTACAGATGAAAAATATTTTTTAAAAATAACAATGCAACAATAAAAATAATACGAATTTTGTAATAATGCAGTATAACAACTATTTACATCACATTTAAATTGTATTAGGTATTATAAGTAATCTAGAGATGATTTAAAGTATACAGGAGAATGTGTGTAGGTTATATGCAAATACTGCCATTTTATATAAGAGACTTGAGCATCAGATTTTGGTATCCTCAGGGGTCCTGGAACCAATCCACTGCAAACACTGAGGGATGACCGTATACATACAATGATAAAGTAGATCTTGAATGCATTGACATAAAAGATGTTCAACATATTAAGTAAAAAAGACAGAAGGTATAATATGATTCCACTTTTTTATATATGTGTAAAATGTCTGGAAGTATATATGCCACAAATTGTTTGAATTTTTTAAAAAATACTGTCGGAAAGAAGATTTTCCATTTTGAAAAATATTGCATAAGTGAGGTAAATGTTGGAAATGTGCAACATATGGATAAAAGGAAAAAGGAACAAGATGTAGGAAACAATGAGAAAGCAGTTAGAAATTTACAGTTGACACATCTGTTAACTGTGGGAACTGACTACAGAGACATAATTAGACTTAACATCAAATGGACTTTGCAAATACACAGACCATTTCCCAGTGTTTAACACAGCTCAGATTATAAGAACATGTAATTGCTCTTTGACAAACATGTGTGGTAAATTAAAATTGTGATTAAATTAACTCTATTCTAATAAACTACCAAAAAAATGAGACGTTTGAGAAAATAACAATTTTCGATTAAAAGAGAAAAAGCCTTCAGTGGCTCCCCATCACCTGAGGCTATTTCTCAAACTAGCTTGAACATAAAAATCACTCCAGGTATTTTTAAAAGAACAGATTATAGGCACCACCCTTGACCTAAATCTGATTACAATCCAGATTCTAAATTCTCACAGGAGGGATCCGCAACTCTATAGTTTTAACAAGCTCTCAGGTGATTCTTCTAATCAGACAAGTTTAGAAAGCACTGACCCACAGAAATAAATAGAAACCCTTTACCTGGACATTTAAAAATCTTGATGACTCCTGTCAGCATCGGTAACTCCTTGTGAGATGTAATGCTGCATTGTTCCAGTTACTGGAATATATTAGATATCACCTGGTAGGAATTTTTTATTGTGATAGGATTCACATACCATAAAATTCATCTTTTTTAAAAAGAACAAATCAGTGGTGTTTAGTATGTTCACAAGGTTTATATAACCATCACAGCTCTCTAATTCCAGAACATTTTTTCACTCCCCGAAAGGAAACCCCATAGCCATTAGCAGTCACTCCATAATTCCCCCCTCTTAGCCTATTTTCTGTTGCTTATAAGAGAACACTTGAAACTGGGTAATTTATAAAAAAAGGAATTTATTTATTGCAGTTATGGAGGCTGAGAAGTCCAAGGTTGAGGGGCTGTGTCTGGTGAGAGCCTTATTGTTGGTGGGGACTCTCTGAAGAGTCCTGAGGTGGCACAGGATATCGCATGGCAAGGTGGCTGAGCTTGCTAGCTCATATCTGTTTTCTTCTTATGAAAAAGCCTTCAGTGGCTCCCCATCACCTAAGGCTATTTCTCAAACTAGCTTGAACATAAAAATCACTCCAGGTATTTTTAAAAGAACAGATTATAGGCATCACCCTTGACCTAAATCTGATTACAATCCAGATTCCCACCCCCATAACCCATTATTGAATTAACCATTTAATCCATTAATCCAGGAATGGATTAATTATGACCTAATCGCCTCTTAAAGGTTCCACCTCTCAATACTGCCACATTGGGGTTAAGTTTCACCATGAGTTTAGAGGGGACATTCAAACCATAGCACCACCCATCCCTAACAACCATTAATCTAAGTTCTAGTTCTATGGGTTTGGCCATTCTATACATTTCATATAAATGGAATAATACAATATGTGGCTTTTTGTGATTGGCTTCTTTCACTTTACATAATGTTTCCAAGGATCATCCATGTTGTAACATGTATCTGTATTTCATTCCTTTTTATGACTGAATATAATTCCACTGTATAGATATAACACATTTTTGTTATCAATTCATCAGTTGATATTTATGTTATTTTCACTTTTAGCTATTATAAATAACTATGCTATGAACATTCATGTCTGGGAAACTTTTAAAACTATCACATTTCTAGGTCTCATTCCACATCAATGGAATCAAAATATCGGTGGTAGGGGATAGGTTAGTGCCTGGACATTCTTTTTTTTTTTT
>VBSM01003018.1:325458-348564 GCA_008086735.1 Cheirogaleus medius | reverse complement strand
AAAAAAAAAAAAAAAAAAAAAAGCTAATGTTAAACAGCCTCTGTCATTCTTCCATATAACCTAAAAATATCCTCAAAAAGTTTGTAGGGTCATTTCTCAGGGCCAGGCATGTTAGATACCCACTCTAGGAACACATACCAAGACATATGAGTATATCAGGTACATAACTTAGTAGAGCTTCTATATAGGAAATATAGATAGAAATGGACAATAAGTGTGACTTAGGTTGCACACTAGCCTGATTCAAGGAAATAGCTGAATCACTCATCAAAAGACACAAATGAAGAAAATATTCATCAGATAACAAAGACCTATGGAGTGTAATCGATCTGTCTTTGGTATGTCACCGGCTCTTTGTCTCGTTTCAATCATATCGTGTATGAACAACATTTTCCAAATGGTGACAACAGCATCACTAATACAGTGGCTCAAGTAATGCAATGATTTTGCCAGATGACTTAGTATTGTTGGCTCAAACTCAAGAACAGACGATGGCATAGTTTCCAGTCAGGAAAACCAACAACTGTAACAAAACCATCTAAGGCCAAACATTGAGTAGTTGCCTCTGTGAATACAATAGCCAACAGACCAACTTAGCACACCATACTCATGAATTGTCTTAATTTGTTTGTGCTGCTATAACAAAATACTAAAGTATTTTGGGTAATTTATAAAAAAAATAGAAATTTATTGTTCACAGTTCTGGAGACTGGGAGGTCCAAGATCAAAGTACCAGCAGATTTGGTGTTTGGTAAAGGCCTGTTCCTTATACACCTTCTATATGTCTTCATATGGTATGAGGGGCAAGGCAGCTCTCTGAGGCCTCTTTTATGAGGTTACTAATGCCATTCATGAGAGCACAGTTTTCATGACCTAATCATCTCCCAAAGACCTTCTAATACCATCATCTTGGTGATTAGGTTTCAACATATGAATTTGGGATGGGGGCAGACTTGAACATTGAGTCCATAGCATAAATAAATCTAAGTGAAATCTAGCATTTACCTAACTAGTGTTAGTCTAGCTGGTTCTCTTCTATGCACATTGGAGGATTTTGCTTCCTCATTCTCCTCTGCTATTGGGATGGGACATGCAACTTGTTCTGGCCAATGAAATGTAAGAGGAAGTGACACATTTTATGACTAGAGTATTTAATTGCCTTAGTGAGACCCTCCACTCTCTCTTCCTCTTCCCACAGTGGTTGTGGAAGCATATAAAGAGATTCAGGTGCCACAAAATCAAAGCAGCAGATATTGCTGTGTCAGCACATGGAGGAAAGCTGCCCCAGAGTGTCACCTTGACCGGCAATGGATTTCGTGAGTGCAAGAAATTAAATTTTGTTGTAGTTAGACGCTGATATTTTTGGCATGGCTATCACAGCATAATGAACACAGCATTCCTTAGCCAAATGAATCTGTTAAGTGGCCTAGCTGGTGCAGAGGCAGAATGGTGAACTAAGAATCAATTCCTGAGTGCTTCCATGTGCCCAGGAGAGTGCTAGGTGTATGCACAATGCAAAGATGTCTGAAACACATTCAAACTCTCACTGTCTCTATTGTCTTTTTTGGTTCCCCCTTTTCCAATGGGCAGAACTAAATGCTTCCTCTTGTGTGCTCTCATAACACTTTGCTTCTCCTCTCCCACTCAACACTTCAGCCAGGCTGAGCTATCGGCAGTTCCATGAACAGGTCATTATCTCTTCCAGGCTTTCGTCAGTGCTTCTCTTTCTGCTGGGAATGTCACTTCTCTCCAGCTCTTTGTTTGGCTAGGTCTTACTCATCTTTTATGTTATAAGATTACAACATCACCTCTTGAATCCTTTCCTGATCTCCCAAGTCCGGTTTAGGTACCTCTACTCTGGGTTCCCACAGCTCCCCGAACCTCCTTCATCATACCACTTATCATGCTGCAAAACGATTGCCTGTTCAGCTGTCTGTCACCTCCACCAGATGGCTAGGGGCTGCCTTGTTTGCCTTTCTGATCTAGCATCTCACCAAGATCCTGGCATAGAGTAAGATCTTGTGCCTACAACATGTTTTTGAGTGAAATGAATAAGACATCTCATTGTAATATGACAATTTGTAAATGAATGAGGTTTCTGGGTTCATGGGACAGCGATAGAATAGACTCAACCAGAGTAGAAGGTATAGAAGCATGTTAAGAGTTATAGTAAATAAAAGTGGATGGGTGCCAGGATAAGGCTTGATGGGGAGGGTCTTGATAGGCTAACAAATGAGTTTAGACTTTCTGCTATTGGAAATCTGTGGAATCATTGAAAAGTTTAGCACAAGGAAGTGAGTGATGTGTGTGATGTTAAGGGATCATTACTCTGGTATTAGTATGTGGGATAGATTTAAGGTGGACATCACTGTGGTTATCCAGGCCAGCTAGTGATAATTCAGGCAGGAGAAAATGAGGGTATGGGCTAGGTTGGAGGTGGTGGAGGTTTAGAAAACTAAATGGTGATTGAAAATTTTCAAAATCACCAACAGGAGCTTGGGAAAATCACCCAGGAATGCTTTCTCTGATTATTGCAGTCAATTTTTCAAATCCAGATAAAATCAAGTTAAAACACACATCAATATTATCTTAAAAGGAAAACAGTCACATATCAGGATGATTGCATGTGCTACCAGAGGAGCCAATCTCATCACTTTACAGTTTCACTTTATAAGCCTCAGGTAATTTCTATTTTTGAGTGCTGAGGACTTTCTCCCTCTCCCACCCTCTTCACCCTTTTTCCATGAGTTCCAACACAGTGAGAGAAACTCCCAAAGCCACCTCACCAATTGGTCTTAAGATAGGGATTATTGTGCTGACTTGATACAAGTCGTTTCTGTGTATGTGTGTAGTGTGTGTATCTGAAAGTTCTCTCACAGCAATAGCATGTAGAAACATAAAGCTGTTAAAGGTAGGATCCTTTGTTTCTGTGGTCCCCAAACCCCGGGCCATGGACCGGGTCCCACGGTGTTCCTCTGCCTCCGGTTCCCCTGTCGCCCGACCACATCTGTGGAAAAACTGTCTTCATGAAACTTAGAAACAGGGAGAGGAGTGCACAGCAGGAGGTGAGTGGCAGGCCAGCGATCAAAGCTTCATCTGTATTTACAGCCACTCCCCATCACTTGCATCCTGAGCTCCATCCACTCCCTGTCTGTGGAAAAATTGTGTTCCATGAAACCGGTCCCTGGTGCCAAAACTGTTGGGGACCGCTGCTTTATTTGATAGATATCCTAAGCTGAATGGTTGATTAATACACACACATACGCATGCACATGTACACGTTCACATGCACACACAAGCATGCACATACACATACACATCTCTAAATAGGAAGAAGGGATGAATTGAATGAATCAGCCCAAATGAGAAAAATTTGTTATATTAATACAATATAGAAACAGAGAAATTCTAGTTTCTCTGCATAAATTTACAACAGTAAGTCCCAGAGTAACACCAGTCAAAATAAGCTAAAAAGATGTATTCAGAATGGACATACAAACATTATTAGAAATATAAAAACAGCATAGTCAATAGACATGTAGATTTAATTTTCTCATTTGGTATTATATAATACTCATTAGAGTGTAGTGTTTAAGAGAACAGGCTCTGAAGTCAGTCAGATCTGAGTCAAGTCCCAGCCACCACTTGCTAACTATGTGGTTTTGGGTACTTCAACCTCTCTACAACTCAATTTCCTCAAATGTGAAATGGAGGTAAGAATGATACTAATTCCGTAAGTTTTTTATGAAGATAGAGAAAATGTATATAAAGAGGTTGATATATGATAGTGCTAACTACACTATCATAGTGATTGTTCCTTAAGTGCAAATGTGAGGTTGTATGTCCCTTATTAGCTGCAATGTTTTTTCAACTGGCCAGATGGAAGACTACCACAGTGGAGTCAAAGGATGATGATGGAGGCAATTAAGGCAAGAAGCCAGAGAGGAGGAGAGTCTCTACTGAGATATAGATGAATTAGCACCTTCATCATACTAACCTGTGTCTGGGGATTTTTATAATAATTGATTGGTACCAGTTACTATAATAACCTGGTATACTTTGAAAAAGCTAACCATATTATATAGGTACTATGAACCTGAATGTGTTCAAAAGGCTTTTCTCTCTCAACTGTTTAAGATTTAGGACACCTAGGAGGCTGCAGTTCAAAGAGTCATTCATTTTTACTCTATTGTAGTCTTAAGAGCGTAGCCTCTGGAACCAGACTATCTGGACTCCAATACTGACTGTACTACTTGATAGCCATGTTGCCTTAGTCAATTTACTTAACTTCTCTGTGACTTGGTTTCCACATCTGAAAAATAACCATAAAAATAGTACCTCCCTCATAGGATTGATTGTTGTTGAGGATTAAATGAGATAATCCCTATGCTACCTTATATTATTGTTTTTATGTATGTGTACTGTCTTCCTGACTAGATTGTAGCATATACCACTGGGGCAGGAATTGTGCTCTATTAATCTTTGGTGTCAATGTCCCATAGACATATGTTGTTGATTATGAGGAAACTTAAATTAATATTTTTCCTTAACACATAGATTTTGAAAGACTAACACAAGGTGATTTTAGTTGACATTTTCTATGTAGACTGAAAGTAGGTCAATGAAATGGGTCACCTGACATTCTAGCTTTATAAAACAAAACCAGACACTTCTCATACTATAATGAGTGTCTTAATTCACACTTATAACTTAATGTGTGGCATAAAGTTTTGACTTTTGTTTTGAAGAGATCCCAAAAGGCAAAAGTGATTTTAGGATTTCTGCTGTGGGTATGACATTGTATGGGACTTTCGGGTTTGCTTTCTAAAGAAAGTGTCTTTTTCTGGAAAGCATGTAATTGGCTACAGACAGATCCATCCTGATTTGTTGCCTAGTGATGGCCAGAGGAAGTCACCCTATGGTGAACTGTAAGTCTGTTTGCCATTATGGTTTCACACAAAATGGCCTTGTAGCAATGTTCAGCAAAAGCAATACAGTGCTCATTTGCTCTCAAAATGGTTACCTTGGGGAGGTCCTATATTCTGGACCCCTGGTTTGCTCTGGGGTGCCCTAGGACCGCTGGTGAGATTTGGGTTGTGATAAGAAAGGGTCTAGTGGCTCCAATACAGTCCCCTAGTTACTTGGCATCACTTTCTACAAATATGGGTTTTTCAGAGACTCCAAGGGAACTGACTACTCTGTATATCCCCTCAAGATTTCCTAACTGCTTCAGAGGTCTGGACTCAATTAGAGACTACTCTCTAATCAGCTCTTATCCTTCAAGCTCTGACTCTCATACTCTCTCCATATACCTTGGATTAGTTTTCTAGGACTACCATTAAAAAAAGTACCACAAACTGGGTGGCTTTAAATAATAGAAATTTATTGTCTCACAATTCTGAAGGCTAGAAGTTTGAAATTAAAATGTCAGCAGGGTCACGCTCCCTCTGAAACTTCTAGGGGGAATCCTTCCTTGCCTCTCTTTCAGCTTCTGGTAGTTTGCCAGCAATTTTGGCATTTCTTGGCTTGTAGATGCATCACTCCAACCCTTTGTCTTCACATGGTGTGTTCCCTATGTGTCTTCAAATCACATTCCCTCTGTGTGTGTCTGTGTCCCAATTTCCCTTTTTTTCTAAGGACAAAGTCATATTGGATTAGAGCCCACACTAATGACCTTGTTTTGACTGGATTACCTCTGTAAAGACCCTATTTCCAAATAAGGACACATTCTGAGAAAGTGACTGGGAATTAGGACTTTAATGTATATTTTAACTTGGGGGGAGGGGGACACAATTCAACACATAATGTACCTGTTTGTTGTTTGTTTTTTTTTAATCTCAGCAGACTTCTGTTCTCTGGCCCTTCTGTGTTGCCCTGGTCAATTAATTAATTGGTCTTTAATCTCTTTCTGATCTATACTAGACGTGTGGTACATTATTCAAGGACTGCTTATCCCCCTTATACTTCCAATCCACTTCCCAGAGAAACTCTAACTCCAGATCAATGCAACTACACCTGCCTTCTTACTCTAGGGCTGCTGAGTGCTGCAAGAGGAAATCCTGCCACCATGTGGATGGGTGCCAACCACTACAAACTCATGGTCTCCAACCCTAACTCAGTCATTGACATTGTCCAGGATCCTCCAGAGAGAGGGAAGCAATATGCTCTGTGTGTGTGTGTGTGTGTGTGTGTGTGTGTGTGTGTGCAAAGAGAGAGAGAGGGAGGGAGGGAGAGAGAGATACTTTAAAGGATTGGCTTTAAATTGTGGGGGCTGGCAAGTCTGAATTTTGCAGGGCAGGCCAGCAGGGTGAAGACCCAGAGAAGAGTTAAGACAAGTTGACATGTAAAACTAATTATCATACTCTCATGCTCCAAAAGAATTACTGGAAACCATCTTCACTCTTTTTAACCCTCAGTTGTAGCAAAAGGACTTTGCTTCCTACTCTCTAGGGAAAATGGACATTTTCAGTCAGGAAGTCCCTCAGCTTTCTGCCTTCATGCCACTAGAAACCCACCCACCTCAGCAGCCATCTTTGCCTCCTCCTTTCTTGTGACAGAGGAAGAGGGGTTGCTCTTTCTGAGTCCAGTCTCCCCACATATACTCTGGGTTTTGATTACAGTTCCATTTTTAGGACATACATAGTATAAAAAATATGGTGACCGCTCCTTAAATATTTGTTGACTGACTGATTGAATCCCTTCCTGATCCCTTTGCCTCTATTTTCAAACTCTCCTTCATTCTTTAATGTTTCTCATCAGCATTTAGGCAAACTCAAGTCTTTCCCATTAAAACTACAACATAATCAGCACCCTTGACTATGTTCTTTTTTGTTTTTCTTTTTCTGAAAAATAAAAATTGTGTATATTTAAGGCAGGGGTCCTCAAACTTTTTAAACAGGGGGCCAGTTCACTGTTCCTCAGACTGTTGGAGAGTGCGCACTGTGGGCCCGGGACGAGTCGGCTGCTCAGCACGACAGGCAGCGGCGGCAAAAACACCCGGCCGGATAAATGTCCTCGGCAGGCCGAATGTGGCCTGAGGGCCGTAGTTTGAGGATACCTGATTTAAGGTGTAGAAAGGGATGATTTGATATATGTATACATTTTGAAATGATTACCACAATCCAGCTAATTATCATACTCATCACTTTACATAGTTACCCTTCTTTCGTGCATGGTGAGAACACTTAAGATCTAATCTCTTAGCAAATTTCAAGTATAAAATACCTAAAAAAATTTTTTAGAGGCTGGCTTATGCCTGTAATCCTAGCACTTTGGGAGGCCAAGGTGGGAGGATCACTTGAGCTTAAGAGTTTGAAACCATCCTAAGCAAGAGCAAGACCCCATCTCTACTAAAAATACAAAAATTAACCAGATGTCATGGCACACACCGGTAGTCCTGGCTACTGGGGAGGTTGAGGCAGGAGGCACTTGAGCCCATGAGTTTGAGGTTGCACTGAGCTATGATGATGCCACTGCACCCTAGCCAGGGTAACAGACTAAGACTCTGTCTCAAAAACAATTTTTTTTTTTTAGAGATGAGGTCTCACTATGTTGTCCAGGCTGGACTCAAACGCCTGGATTCAATTGATCCTTCAGGCATGTACCACTCTGCCCAGCCAACATTACTACATTATTAATAACTATAGTCACTGTGCTGTTGCATCAGATCCCCAGAACTTATACATCTAATAACTTTGGATCCTTTTGCTGACATCTTTCCATTTTCCCCACACCCAGCCCTGGTAACCACTATTCTACTATTTTTTTTTTTTGCCTTTGCAATTGCTTTTTTTAAAAATTTCATCATATAATGGGGGTACAAATATTGTTAGGGTTACATACATTGCCCCTACCACTCCTCCCCCCCCAAATGCCAGAGCTCCAATCGTCTACTCTCTATTTTTATGAGTTTGATTTTTTTAGATTCCACATATAAGTGAGATCATGCAGTATTTGCCTGTATCTGACCTATTTCATTTAGCATAATGTTCCTCAGGTACATCCATGTTGTTTCAAATGGCAGGATTTCCCCCTATTTTAAGGCTGAATAATATTTTGCTGTATATGTGTACCACATTTTCTTTATCCATTCATCCATCAATGGGAACTTAGGTTGATTCCATATCCTGGCTATTGTGAATAATGCTGCAATAAACATGGATGTGCAGCTATTTCTTTGAGATAGTGACTTCATTTTCTTTGGATATACACTCAGAAGTTGGATTGCTTGATCATAATGTGTGAAGCAGTTTCACTAATTACCAGTCTCAAGAGAGGACTGTCACTGTGTGAAGAATAGCAAAGGTCATCACTATGCCAAGTACCAGAAACGGGAGTCCATGTACTTCATGCCCACTGCATCCTGGGCTACTGTTTGTGTCTACCATGCACTGGTTACCTGTTTGTCTGAGTCCAGTGAGACAGAAAACACAAATAACAAGTTAGGTGAAGTGGGTTTATTACTTACAGATAGGCAACAAGGGACAGAAGAAGTCTTGCATCCATTGTGAGCCAGTCCCCCAAGGCTCAAGAAAGCTGCCCAGGGCAGATAAAATCTTGACTGTGAGTCAAGACTCACTTTGTACCACAGCTGATGGATCAAGAAAGACATCTTACCCTGGGTTATATACTTCAGGGACCTCGTGACTCGCTGGATAAAACTTTGAAGGACATCCTGCTTCTAAGGGAGAGAGGAACAAAGCTTGGGCTGTCCAGGTTGGTTCTTCTGTAACTCAAGATGTTATATTCCCTAGGAGGGACAGGAACAAGGCCTGGGCTATTTCAAGCAGTTCCTCCCTATCTCAGGATATTGCATTCCCAGCACATTCTACAGTTAGTCTTGAGACCCACAAGAAACAAAGAGGGGAGAACAGGGTGAGTCCAAGTCCCCCTGGAAAACTATCCTGCAATAAGGTAGTTCTATTTTTAATTTTTTGAGGAACTTCTACACTGTTTTCCCTAATGACTGTACATTCTAACCAACAATGTATAAGGGTTCCTTTTTCTCACATCCTTGCCAACACTTGTTATGTTTTGATATTTTGATAATAGCTATTGTAACAGGTGTGTAATGATATATCATTGTGGTTTCGATTTACATTTCCCTGATAATTACTGATGTTGAACATTTTTTCATGTGCCTGGTGGCCATTTGTATGTCTTCTTTGGGAAAATGTCTATTCAGGTCTTTTGTCCATTTTCTAATCAAGTTATTATTTTTTTGCTATTGAGTTATAAGAGATTGTTATATATTAATATTTTGGATAGTAACCCCTTATTGGATATATGGTTTGCAAATATTTTCTCCCATTCTGTATGTTGCCTGTACATTTTGTTGATTCTTTCTTTTGCTGTGCATAAACTCTCTTTAATTTGATAGAGCCCCACTTGTTTATTTTTGCTTTTGTTGCCTGTGCTTTTGGACAGCACCCTTAACTCTGTGTCCCTCTGTAGCTATTACTCTTTCTTCTTTCTTCAAAATCATGTTTCTCAAAATAATTGTTTACATTTGCTGCCTACATATCTTGCTCTCCCATCCACTTCTCAACTACTGCAATATGGCTTCTACTCTTATCACTCGATTGATATCAATCGATATCATCGATTGACTGATATCACTGCATGCCTACTAGTGATATCAGTCATCACTCGACTGACAAAAGTCAGTCTTTTTCTGTCCATTCATACCCATACTATCAGACACTGTTGACCACTGCCCTTTCTCTATCCCCACCCTCAAAATTCTCTATTACATGACTTCTTATCCAGCCTGGACCCCAAGGTCCAACCTTTTAATTGCTTTCTTGCTAATATCATCATTTTCTGCCCCCCAACTTACCCTTCAGTCTTCCCTACTTGGAAGAACTTCATCACACTTCTCTTACTGAAAAGCTTCATTGTTCCCCATGGTGTGCATTATTTCTCACTACAATGAGAAATAAGCCCAACTTGTTCCACTACAGGTATGCTCCTGAAGGGCACTGGCACTTTCAAACTACCCAAATATTGGGGCATAAGAAGCACTGGTAGCCCTAAGAAAGACTAAACATAAAGTGTGGAAAATTTTCACCTTCCCCTACATCCCTGCCACAAGCCGGCATTACTTGGCACCCACTCAGTTGAGCTTATTACAAGAACACTGTGATTAGATTTTTCTGTCATAGATAACTGAAGGTGTCCTATGTAGAAATTGATCCCTAAGAGTGGGGCCTGACAAGGGCAGGCTGCGCAATGTGGAACTGGCTGAGTCAAGGTTGGGTGGATAGCGGTGATAAGCCTTCTATCTTGAGTTGGGACATAGACAAGCTTGGTTATATGGCTTCAAAGCAGCTGGTAAATTTTTTTTAACTGCGTGCCTACTAAGGCTAGGGTCTTACTCAACTTTGTAGAGAATGGAGATATAAATGTTGCTTCGGTTGCTCCTTGTGGCATTCAGAATGATTCTGTAAGAGACAAGTTTAGGTTGGTGGAGCTGACCCATCTGAAATCAGTGAGGAAAATACAGCTTTTCCTAACAGAGACTGTGCAGCCTACACTCCAAGATGGCTGAGTCAGTCAATTGTGAAAGGTGGACAAAGCCCAATTATCTTCTGCAATGTGAAAGCAGGGCCAGTGAAGGTGGAGACCCAGGAGGAGCCAGAGCCTGATCCTCCGGGCCTCTCCCAAGCACCTGGGGAAGATACCGATGATCCTCATGGAGTGTCTCCATCTCAGACTATTGTTTTCAATTACCTTGAAGCAGAAACTGAGGAAGCCACTACTTCCAGGGCCAGGGGAATAGGCTTAACAACAAGGATTAATGCTAAAAGATAGAATCACCCACTCTGGAATCTAGTTTTTGATAACTCTCTGCTTTAGTCATCAGTCTATAGAATTGACCAGAAGTAACAAGATCTCCAATTCCTAAGTTGATAAAGGGGTTGTCTTGCTGAAGAAACCCCCAATCTCACCAGCAAGGACCTGTGAGCGCTTATCCTACCCCGCACCTAGCCTAATACCAGGAAGTGGGCTGCTACAGCCCCAGAAGGGGCCTCCTTCCTAGTCCCCTCCTCAGATATGGCCATGAAAAAATGGACAAGATAGATCTTCCCAGAAAGCAGAAACCAGGGGTAGCAGGGAGGTCATCCAAGAAACCTACTCCCCTCTCAGGGTGGGGAGCCCCTGCTCCTCCTTTCTGGCAGAAAGTGAGACCTTCAACAACTTGGGGACCACCATGGTGGTTTTTCCCTCTCTTCTCTCCAAATGGAAATCTTACCAAAGGTATTCTATTATCTTACTCTTATTTTGTATACGGACTATTTAGGATTGTTAATGACATCCTTTATCGGTAGGTCCTTGAACTATGAGGTGCTACATCCAGAAATGAACAAGAAGAAGGCCCGTTACCTAGAGATACTGCACTTGAAACTTGATGAAAGACAAAGATGAGACTTTGTGTTGTCTTCTTCAGAAAGGGAGTGAGTGTCTTTAGCATAATGTATGCAAGATGGTGACATTATGTTAGGGAATATTTTTGCAAGTAAATGAATGGAAAGAAGGGTGGATGTGGACGCTGGGCATTTGAGGGGGCTAGGGAAGCGGGGAGCAGTTGGACTACAGTCAACATCAGTTGTTATACATACCTTGTGCTTCATTTTCCCATGTTCTGGTAAGATCGATGGAACTGTGATGACAATCTGTGCTCAATGAATTTTCAATCACTTGGATTTCATTAGAATAGAATTCTCAAATGAGAATTGCTAGACCATGAGGTACAAACTATTTCATGGCTCTTTCTTTTTTTTTCCCCAACCCGGGGCAGGTAGGAGGAGCTGTAGGGTGGAACCGAGACAGGGAGAGGCGGGCCAGAGAAGACCAGCTGCAGGACCCAGGACGCTGGGGAAGCAGGAAGCCCCGGAGAAAGGAAAAGCAGGCCCGGTTGGACTGAAGAAGCTCGCAGCAGAAAGGAGAAAGGAGAGAAGGGTTGTGGGGCTTAAGACCCCGCCGTGTGAGGGAGCCGCCGGGCACACTCACTGTCGGGCGTCGGAGCAGCTCCATGAAGGACGCGAAGGCAAGAGTGCCAGCCCAGTTCAGGGAAGGACGGGAGAGGGAAGGCACTAGCGTCTGCGGCGCCATTAGGGCTGCACTACGAACCCGCACCTCTGGGGATCTCCCTATTTCATGGCTCTTAATAAATATTTGAAAATTGCTTCTCAAAAGGGCTAGACAAAATGATAGTCCCACCAGTGATATAGGAGACTATTTCTATGCATTTCATCAACTATTATACTTCTGAAATTTAATGCTCCACAAATAAATCTTTCAATTTTGACGGTATAGGTAAGCCTCTATGGTGATCCTCTACTTAGATTGACTGATTGACTAAGAATCTTCCACCAAAGGTTTTTTTTTTTCTTTTCTTTTCTTTTTCTTTTTTGAGGTAGGGTCTTGCTCTATTGCCCAGGCTAGAGTGCAGTGGCATCATCATAGCTCAGTGCAACCTCAAACTCCTGGGCTCAAGCGATCCTCACTGCCCCCGCCCCAGGCCTCCCAGACAGAATGCTGGGATTATAGGTGTGAGCCACTGCAGCCAGCCCCTCAAAGGTTTTCTTGGTCTATATGATAAAGCTGTACCCCCAAACAAGATCCTCCCCAAGTTTCTTTCTAATCAACTCTGCTGCCTACATTAAAGGGATTAATGCATTTATTTCTCCTCCTAGGACACCAATTTTCTGGCTGCAGTCCCTAGGATCATTCCACTTCCCAAGCCTTTCTTCCTTGGCATTTCATTCAAATCTGAACACCCTCAGATAGCAATTAAGATATCAAAGTCTACTGTACTACTGTGTGAGGTATCTAAGGTCCCCGTAGTAACATTTTACGGTAGACTTGAGAATTGCTTAGAGACTAGATTTTGAGTGTTCTCACCACAAAAAATGATAAGTATGTGAGGTAATACATGTTAGTTGGCTTTATTTAGCCATTCTATAATGTAAACATACTTCAAAACATCATGTTGTATGCCATAAGTATTTGTCAATTTAAATAAATAAATAAATAACATCTTACTTGGCTCAAATTAGCTCCTAAATCAGAATTTTTCTGAATTTTGGAAACATAAACAAAGGTTTTAGATCTGAAATGCTAAATAATACATGCTTATATAAGTGTCATTAAGTGTATAAGTGTCGAACTCATAGTTTGCAGAGAAAGAAATGAACTCCCAAAAGGATAAGAGTCTTGCCCAAGTGCATATAGCTTGCCAAGGAGCTGAGACTAAAACCGAGGTTTCTGGACTCATCATGCCACTCAGTTCTACTTACATATTATGCTACTGCCTTGTTTCAGCCTGCTTTACTCTAGGCTAGGCAGATGAACTCCTTCAGCCCTGGCTCTTGGTCCTGTCTTGGCTGGGCTTCAGGGACTATTCCCCTGAATCCAACCAGAACCTGGATCAACGGTGGCTCCTAACATGGCAGTGGCTCATTGCCTGGTTCTCACATCTAAAAACATCCAGCTTCCTGTTCCTATAGGTTCCACAGTCTGATTAAAACTACAGTTATTCTCAAAGCTGGAGCAGATCCTTCTTCTACCTGAAGACCCTTTCAGGTCAGGAGCTCTAGAGGACCTTTCTTTTTCGTCTGGTTTTCCTGCCTCCAGCTCGCCCCTCAGCACTTCCAGCCTCTGTCTAGATGCAGTGTCAGAGAAACTTCAGATCAATCCAGAAATGAATGCAGACTCAGAGCTGTCTTGGAAGAACCTGGGGGCAGGTGAGCGTAAAAGAATGTCTTTTACCAGTCTGTTACTTCCTACTCTAATCCTGGAAATCCTTGGATCAGTAGATCTTACATTTCTTTTGGCCACAGGCCACATTAGGAAACTGATGAAAGTGATGGACTCTCTCCCAAATTCACATTTGCACAAAATTAGACCTACAATTTCATGGCCTTCAAAGGTCATCTGAATCCCAGCCATGGTCAACAGAACATTGTGGGGGATTTGATCAGAGTGGTTACTTCCTAGTCTTAAGCAGAGATACTTTCCAATAATTATGGGGAGAATTTGAACACTGCAGGTTACTTCCTTGTCTCAAACACAATACCGGTAATTATGTCTAGAGTGGGAGGTATGGGGATTTTTTTTTTCATAGCAGGTTTCTTCCTAGGCTCATCCACATTTCCTAGGCTTCCTGAATAATAGTGGGGATGTTATCACAATAGGCAGCTGCCTAAAGTCTTCCTGCTAATGTATCTCTCAGGCACAGGATGCATTGTTCTGCACTGTCAAAAATAGTTTCAGGCTCCAGGTTGGGTTATAACATTGGAAACAAAAAGTTGCTTATGATGGCTTCTAGTTAGACTTTTTAAATTATTTATTTATTTTTTTATTTCAGCATATTATGGGGGTACAAATATTACAGTTACGTATATTGCCCATGCTCCCCTCCCCCCTCGAAGCAGAGCTTCAAGCGTGACCATCCCCCAAACGTTGCACATCTCACCCATTATGTTTGTATATACCCATCCCCTCCTTCCCCCTCCCACCCACCCGACACCCGACAAATGTTATTCCTATATGTCCACTTAGGTGTTGATCCGTTAATACCACTTTGCTGGTGAGTACATGTGGTGCTTGTTTTTCCATTCTTGAGATACTTCACTTAGTAGAATGGGTTCCAGCTGTATCCAGGAAAATACAAGAGGTGCTATATCACCATTGTTTCTTAAAGCTTTTAAGATGACATCTGAGTTAACACAGTTATTTTTGCCAAGAGTAGCAGAACAAGCTTGCCACCAAGTCTTACACTGTAGTGTCTCTCTACTTGCCATGGTTAAGTCCCTGAAAACCATCATGGTAACAGAATTTATAGTTGATGAACTTAGAACATTATAGGTAAAGTGGAATCTGGAATCAAAGGCCAAATTGTGAATCTGTAAAAGTTCTTAGAAACTTTTTTTTGGCTCTTACAAAAATGAAATGTTAAAGACACACACCAAATAAAAAGAATGTCAGTATTTTATATACTTTTAAAATTAGAAATAGTCACAAACAGTTGTGTACAATTTCTGTCTACCATCCCTTAATCATTAGAGCATTTTCAGCATTTCTGTTCCAGTTTTATTTTTATTGGTGTGGTTTATTTTAAAAGTAACACTCTTATGATAATTAAATTGTATAGAAGTGTTATAAAGTAAAAAGCAAAAAATCTCATTCCCCACTCAGAGATAACCACTCTTAATGGAAGGACATTTGGACTTTTTATATTTTGGCTTTTTTGCAGGGGGATTATTTTTCAGGCTGATGGTTTTCACAGCTACTGTGATTTTGAGGCTGCTGGATTTTAAGACTTCTGTAAAGCTGAGGAGAAGGGAATGAGAATAGTCCAAGTTAAAAAGCCATAAACCCTGTTATTCTTACTGAGATTCAGCAGTTTTTTTTTAAATTTGTTTGTTTTTTTACATTGCACAATGTTATTATAATTTTAAACTTGAGATAAATAACATTTTACAAAGGACATCATTATCTAAGGACATACATCAAATATATTAGAATAGCTGCTGTAATGATGTTTATGGAGCATTAGATGTGACTGGGAATGTGGATTAAAGAGAAAAATAAAATACAATAAACTCAAACAAGAGTATGATCTTACATGTTTAGATAATGATAATTTGCCATAAACTGAGGTGTTTGAAAAATTCAGCTCTGTTCAAACATCATCCTCTCATCAATCAATCAAAAATTTGAATTTTGACTAAAATAGATAATAATTTCAATATGATCATTTTCAATTTCTCAAAGAAAAACATTGCTATGGCAGAAATTTTACATTGTGCTTTTCTTATGAATTTAATAATCAGTAAGAAATCTTTTTCATATAAAAAAGATATCTACATTTAAATTAAGGGTAATCATGCTTCATTTGATCAAATGTTAGAAAATTATCTGAAAGGTTATGTTGAAATGAGACTACCGATCTTGCTGATTTTTCTCTCAATTTATTAGTTTTATAAACATTGCCTAAAATAATGCTAATCTTGTAATTGTTAAATTATGTGTCTGATATTATCCAAATTCGCCTATCTCCCCTTCAATTTCTCATCTGATTATTAAGAAAATATATACAGAAGGGAGATGGTGTAATGAAACAAAAATGTCTCTGATTCAGTAATACTGAGCTTCAAATTCAGGTTTACCTCTTCCTGAATATGTCATGTTGAATGTGTTTTACCCATTTTCTCTTATGTGAAATGGGAATCATGAATTCAGAGCCTGATTACAAAGATGAACTGAGATAAGATTCAACACACCTAAGACAGTATACTGCTGGAGAATGACTCCCCTACTCTCCTCACAAATAACATCATGATGACAAAAGTTACACATGATTCAGATTCAAGTTTTAACCTCACAGGAGTGCTAAAAGGTAAAACTTTTAAACAAACACTGTATATTTGTATTAAAAACTGTTAAACTAAAATATTTGTATTATGAATTTTGTCATTAGTATGATGGCTTATTATTTCCTTATTTTCCATGTAAACAGCATATAAAATCTGTTTCAAAAAGTTTAATGTCAGAAAGGCATTTTTGTTTTTGTAATTTTATATATATTTTTTAATAGGTTTGAGGGTACAAGTTGGATTCCATTACATGTATATACTGTATAGTGGTGGAGTTTGAGCTTTTGGTGTACCCATCACCCACATAGTGTACATTGTACACAATAGGTAATTTTTCATCCCACATCTCCTCCTACCCTCCCCCCTTGTGAGTCTCCAATGGCCATTATACCACTCTGTGTGTCCTTGTGTAGCCATAGTTTAACTCTCACTTATAAGTGAGAACATATGGCGTGTATTTTTCTGTTCCTGGGCTTTTTCTTTTTAAATAAAAGCTCCTCAGATTGCCGCAAGTCTTCGGTTAATTTACAGAGTTCTGAAAAAGTTGATTTTGATAATTTCTTCTGGTGTTTTTGTTGCTTTTAAGGAGGAACAAGTATAAGGAGGGTCTCACCCTGCCATTCTGAACTTCCCAACACTATCCAAGCCTTTCATATTTCTCTCTTTTTTAAAAAAATATATTTGCTGTCATTTTCTGCCAATTTCTGGCCCCTCTGCCATGTAAAGGAAGGGAGATATTGTGACACTGAGATATGAGGGAGTCATAGCTTTGGAGTCAAACTGACCCAGACATGAATCCTATCTCTACCACTGGCTGGAATTGTGACCATGGGCAGATAGGCGATCTTCCTGAGCTTCCAGCTTCTCATTTGTAAATGGTAGTAACTATACTCGCCACATCCTGTCTTTGTGAAGATCAAAGGTTATCATGAACAGAAAGCTTTTGGTATAGGGCCTGGCAGACAGCAAGTGTTAGCAAATAGTTAAAGTCTCTTAGTTGCAGTTTCCAGTATCTTTGGGGATTGAGTTGTAGTATATAAATACACTTTACATGTCAGTGTCAGCTTTGAGCACCCAAACTTTTAATACTTCTTTCACGGGAGAGAATTACACGTGACCTCTGCTTCTTCAACTACGTGCCTTGAAAATAATGTACTCTTTTCTTGATGACTGAAGATCATCCTTATAAATATTAAGTATTTACGCTAATACTATTATTAATTTATACTAATGCAATCTATAATATTAATTCTTATTAATTATTTATTCTGTCATTAATTTCAACATATTATGCTTTTGCAGTTACTAATGTGATGGCCACATTACATTAGTAATCCTCCTTTCACTATATGGTCCCAGCCTGATACTTTTCTGCTTTCTTTTTTTTTTTTTTTTTGAAACAGTGTCTCACTTTGTTGCCCGGGCTAGAGTGCTGTGGCGTCAGCCTAGCTCACAGCAACCTCAAACTCCTGGGTTCAAGTAATCCTTCTGCCTCAGCCTCCTGAGTAGCTGGGACTACAGGCATGCACCACCATGCCCGACTAATTTTTTCTATATATTTTTAGTTGTCCCACTAATTTCTTACTATTTTTAGTAGAGACAGGATCTCGCTCTTGCTCAGGCTGGTCTTGAATTCCTGACTTTGAGCGATCCGCCCACCTCAGCCTCCCAGAGTGCTAGGATTACAGGTGTGAGCCATCGTGCCCGGCCGTTTTTCTGCTTTCTTACCTTACTACCTGTCAGCTTCCATCTGCCATGAATTTGCTTTCTTATTTTACCTCCAGTTGTTCCGGGAACTATGTGGATTTCAGTTCAATTTCATATTCTTTCCTTTCCCCACTGCCAGTGTCTGCCTCACACTGATGACTAGCTCATTTCCTGAGTTTGCTTAGCATGTCCTTCTATAATTTGCCTTTGTGACCATATCTACAACCCAGCCAAGTTTGAGGCATAGTAAACACTAATATGAGAGGGATAAAGGAGTTTTAACTTTTTTTGTGGTTGTGGAGACAAGGTCTCTCTTTGTTGCCAGGACATGAAGGCAGTGGCATGGTCGTAGCTCACTGCAACCTCAAATTCCTGGGCTCAAGCGATCCTCCTGCCTCAGACTCCTGAGTAGCTGGGACTACAGGCCTGCACCACCACTCCCAGCTAATTTTTCTATTTTTAGTAGAGTCGGGGTCTCACTCTTGCTCAGGCTGGTGTTGAACTCCTGAGCTCAAGTGATCCTAATGCCTTGGCTACCCAAAGTGCTACGATTGCAGGTGTGAGCCATCTCACCTGGCCCAGGAGTTTGAACTTTGTCCTGAAGGTGGACCTGTCCTGGCAGGTGAGATGAGGATATGTTCATGGTGGGAAAAAGGATTGAATCGGGAAAGATAAGGTTAGATTGTGTGGAGGACATCACTCTGTCAGTAGTGGAGGATTGATCAGGTTGGTGAGATCCTTGGGTGGAAGAGAGGGAGATTAAGTGGTTTAAGGGCAGCAACTAACTTTTAAAGAGCCTCAGAATCCAAACTTTATCATAAAGAAAATGAACCTTTGTTGAAGGGTGTTGGAGAAGGGAGTGGTGTGGTTATATTTATGTTTTCCATGGATCACCTTACCTGGGATGAGGAAGATGAATTTAGCATTGGTCTGGATGGAGGTGAAAACCTGGAAACAGAACAGTAACAAAAATCTTGCAGTGACTTCAGGGGAAAATAATGTGTATCTAAACCATGGCAAGGCTGATGGGGACAAAGGAGGATGGATTTCTGAAACCACAGGAAGTGGAGTCTGTCTTAACTGGATATATGAGGGAGGGGGACACAGCAGACTCATAGATGCCTTCTGACTTTGTTGTGTGTGTTCACTGAAGTCTTTGTTAGCTTTTTGGTTCACTAATAATAGGACAGAGATTTCCTTACATGCCTGGAGACAAAAATAAGAACACCCTCCTGGTCTTTGTAGATTGGCTCTGTGTTAGGCCCTTCCTCAACACTTAGCCAGGCAGTTTACAGCTTGGACTCAGCCTTCACTATGCGGTTGTGGAGAGCTTAAACGTCAGCCATAGGTGAAAGCTCAGAGTCTTCTCAGGTCTTCTTTGAGCATCCATCCAACCTTGGGCATGTGCATGGCCTTCTAGAGCCCTCAATATACTCAGAAGCTTTACAAAGCCCATATTCCCCCATCTACATCCTTCCCCAGCCTCTTATTAATACCTCCGAGGCTTTCTGGTCTGTCTATTGCTTGCCCTGTTATCCCTTGCCTTTGACACCTATGGCTAGTATATTTCCCGTTAAATTCTTTCAGTTAATGCTGCTCAGGGGGCTGCTGCTATAGCCCTAAAAATGTCCCAAGGCAGGCAAAACAGAGACACGCCTCTGAGCTGATCCCCCAGGGGCCCATTCTGGGGTTTTCTTACCTACTGTTAAATGATACATTTAGTCTTTTTGCAACTGAATGTGTCCTTAGACAAGCCTTTTAACTTAGTCTAGTTGCTGTTCCAGTATAGTTCACTTGAAGAACAGCAGCAATTGGGAATTAGAGTACCAGGGATGGGAGGCGAAGAATGCAGAGCTTGGATTGGTGCAAACTTTTTATGTTCTTCACTGAATCCTGCCAAGACACTGAAAGAAGCTTGTTCAACTGTTCACGGAATGAGAATGATCAGTTTTGCCTAACAGAGCCATCAAGAAAAGGCTCACAGAGGGAGGACCCTTGAGTTCCATCTTGACACATGCCAAAGAATGTCCTCAAAGTTTATCCATGTTGTGTCATGTGATAGGATTTCCTTCCTTTTTAAGACTACATAAAATTCCACTGCATATATGTAGTGCATTTGGTTTATCCATTCATCTGTCAGTGCAAATGTGGGTTGCTTCCACCTCTTGGTTATTGTGACTAGTGCTGCTATGAACACGGATGTGCAAATATCTCTGGGATACCCTGTGCTATGGTGTGAATGTGTCCCCCCAAATACATATGTTAAACCTTAATTACCAATGTACTGCACTATACTATATTAAGAAATGGGGCCTTTAAGAGGTAATTAAGTTATGAAAGTGAAATAAGCCAGCCACAGAAAAACAAATACTGTATGATTCCACATATATGAGGTATCTAAAGTAGTGAAATTCATAGAAACAGAAAATAGAAGTTTGGTACTGAGAGCAGACAGCAGGCCCCAGAAAGCCCTGAGCAATTCCACCACGGCTGCCAGCCTAGTTACTATCACACCCTGGGAGAAGCCACAGCTGCCACAGCCGGTCCCAGTCACCATAACCGCAACCATGAGCAGCCAGGCAGAGACACAGCAGCTGTTCCCTGGCCCCTACCCCGCTGCCCCTGCCCTCAGCGCTGCTGACACCAAGCCCTAGGCAGTGGCAGGGAGCAGGGAGCAGTGGGCCTGGGCGGTCTCACATTGGCATTGCCTGCTGGCAGGGAGAAGAAAGTCATGGTAATGAAGGTTTTGGGAACAGTAAAATGGCTCAATGTAAGAAATGGATATAGTTTCATCAACAGGAATGACACCAAGGAAGATGTATTTGTACACCCGACTGCCATGAAGAAGAATAACCCCACAAAGCACCTTCACAGTGTAGGAGGAGAGACTGTGGAGTTTGATGTTGTTGAAGGAGAAAAGGGTGCAGAGGCAGCAGATGTCACAGGCCCTGGTGGAGTTCCATTTCAAAGCAGTGAATATGCAGTAGACTATAACCATTATAGATGCTACCCATGTTGCAGGGGTCCTCCATGCAATTACCAGCAGAATTGCCAGAATAGTGAGAGTGGGGAAGAGAAGCAGGGATCAGAGAGCGCTCTGAAGGCCAGGCCCAACAATACTCACCCACCCTACTGCGGGCGAAGGTTCCCACCATACTGCATGGGAGACCCTTTGGGCGTGGACCACAGTATTCCAACCCTCCTGTGCAGGGAGAAGTGATGGAGGGTGCTGACAACCAGGGCACAGGAGAACAAGATAACCTATAAGACAGAGTATGTGTTGGGGAGTAGACCACGATTTTGCAGGGGCCCTTCTCGCCAAAGTCAGCCTAGAGAGTACAGCAATGAAGAGAATAAATGTCAGTATGCCCGCAACTTGAATTACCCATGCAGATGCCCAGAAAACCCTAAACCACAAGGTGGCAAAAAGACGAAAGCTGCTATCAACCAGCTCAGAATTCCTTCTCTCCAGAGGCTGAGCAGGGTGGGCCTGTGGAAATGCCAGCTTACCATCTCTACTGTCATTCGATTCAATCATCCAACAACAAGAAATGAATATGAAATTCCAGCAATAAGAAATGAATAAAAGATTGGAGCTAAAACCCTTAAGTGCTTGCTTTTTGCCCAGTGACGAGATAACCAGAACTATCTGCATTATCTATGCAGCATGAGGTTTTTATTATTTTTACCTAAAGATATCATTTTTGGTAATAACAAACAGGTTTTTGTTTTTGTTTTTTTAAGCTTGGTTTTTCTCAGTATGTCTTTAAAGGTTTTTAAATTATTTCATACCTGGTCAGGTTGTGATTTTCAAAAACTTCATTTTTAATTTGTAGTAAAAGCTTACAACTTTATTTTTTCAAAAAAGTCAAACTGCAAGCACCTGTTAATAAACATCATAAATAATTTTAAAAAGAAAGAAAATAGAATAGGGGTTCCCAGGGGATTGGGAGAGTGGGAAAAGGAGAGTTGTTGTTTAATGGTTATAAAGTTTCATATCTTCAAAGTGAAAAAGTTCTGGATATCTGTTTCATAGCAATGCGAATATACTTAACACTTACAATTAAAAATGGTTAAGATGGTAAATTTTATGTTGTGTTTTTTGCTACAAAAACTTTAAAAATAGTAGCTCTCTATTTAAAGAAAACTTTAATCTGCTAGTGTAAAATAAAGAATTGAAAGGCCAAATACTGTGTTTCCCTGAAAATAAGACCTACCCATAAAATAAGCCCTAGCAGGATTTCTAAGCATTTGTGCAATATAAGCCCTACCCCGAAAATAAGACCTAGTGATGGGCGTGGCTACGCAGCGTATCTGCACAACTCATGCATTTCGTCGCGGAGTGGTAAGGAAGAGGAGAACCCTTCTCATCTGCCCCATCGTGACAGCTACTATCCCAGAGGTGACCAGAAAGGTGCCAGCAGCACCACCAACAAAGTCGGCTCCCCCGTTAGGTCCCGGCCATCCTGTGCGTGCTGTAAGCTGAGGCTTTGAGGGGAAAATAACACATCCCCTGAAAATAAGCCCTGGGGTGTCTTCTTGAGGAAAAATAAATATAAGACCCTGTCTTATTTTTGGGGAAAGACGGTAATAAATTACAAGAGACTAGAAGGGAATTAACTCAAAATGATAAATGATATCTATGAAAAGCCAACAGCTAAAATAATACTTAATGGCAAAAGTTTGAAATCTTTCCCCTAAGATCAGGAAAAAGACCACTTCTATTCAACATAGTACCGAAAGTTCTAGCTAGAGCAATTAGACAAGTAAAAGAAATAAAAGGCACCCAAGCTGGAAAGGAGAAGTAAAAGTCTCTATTTGCACATAATGTGATCTTTTACATAGAAAACCCTGGCCGGGCGTGGTGGCTCACGCCTGTAATCCTAGCACTCTGGGAGGCCAAGGCGCAAGGATCACTCAAGGTCATGAGTTCGAAACCAGCTTGAGTAAGAGTGAGACCCCATCTCTACTAAAAAAATAGAAAGCAATTAATTGGCCAACTAAAAATATATAGAAA
>VBSM01003018.1:291454-305269 GCA_008086735.1 Cheirogaleus medius | reverse complement strand
AAAAAACAAAAAAAACTGTTGGGCCCTCGGAGGCAATGGTTGTCCAGTGTGACTATACTGGCTGTTGGTTTCCTCAGTAGTGAAAGGCTTCAAGGGTTGTTGAGGTCTTCAGCAGAGAAGGCTGCTGGAGTCATGTGCACAGCAGGCCACTGAGGACCACAGTGGCTCCTACCACATGGCAGATACTGATAGCCTCCACCCTTTTTCTTTGTTCGTAACCATCTCCTGACATCTCAGCTGGTAGTTTCCCCAGCATTCTGAGTGGGATGAAACTGAAGCAGGTCAGTTTCTGGCAGTGCCCTGAAAGGCTAGAGAAGCTGATTGGTTGTTCACCTCCCTCTCCTTTTCCACACGAGGATGCAAGGAGAACTCGGGAGCTGGGGGATAGTATGAGGCAGGCAAAATGAAACTGGTCTTTCTATCTTTTTTCTGCAGTTATTCTCAGGTTTTTCTTCCATTGTGTTGCTATAGCTTTTTACATGTTACGCTCCTCTAGAGCTATTTTTGTTCATAGGTAGCTGTTCAGTTGTTGTTCTTTCTGGGGGAAAAGAAGGCTAGAATTTCCTACTCTGTCATCCTGCTGATGTCACTCTATTTCTGCCAGTAACTGCAAAGTTTTTGGTTTGAGGAGTGCTGAGGATGGAGTTGCCAATTTGAGATGTGAGAGACTTAGAGGAGCCAAATTGGGTGCATGAAAAGAATAGCAAGAACTCAGCTTTAGACATGGTAAATTTGTGTAGGTGTGTGGATAATTGAATCTGAGTTTGGTTAGACCTGGAGGTGTATGCATTTTGAAGTTATCATCCCTTAGATATCATATAAAGCCACACCAAAGTAATGTATACAGATTAAAAGAGAGAAAGAGAGAAACTGTCCAAGACTTGTGTCATTTTATAATGTTGGCTGGCTGGGTAAAGAAATGTTTAACATTGTGGATGTTGCCAGTTTTCTGAAGTGGTGTGCCAATTTACACTCTCACCTGCAGTGTTTGAGATTTTTAGTACCTCCAGATCCTTGCCGGTCGTATACTTGTGTCCTGTGATTCACTTTTAACTTATAAAATTCTGTTTGAAACTACTTGATTATAACTATTAAATGCAAGGTATGTATTTAAGAGTTCACCAACTGACCAAAGCACCTTGGAAAATTGATTCTTTCTTACAATAGCAATATTTCCTAGTGTTATTGCTACCACTAATAACAATCAACATGTGGTTGATTACTATGTGCCAGCCATTATTCTATGAGTTTTCAACATATCAATTAATTATCACAATACCTTGTCCTGAGGACTATTATTGTGCTTCTCATTTTATAGATGAAGAAAGCAGGGCACAGAGAGGTTAAGCATCTTGACTAAGGTTGCAAACTGAGTAAAAGGCAGTGTCAAGATTTGAACTCAGGTAGCCAGGTACAAACTTGGCTCTTATCTGTGTGCTTGACTGCCTGTCCTGAAGGAATTGTGAATGTGATCAATTGTTTAATAAATCTTGTGCTGCTCCCTTAGATTGGCTGAGATGCACAGTTCATGCTTTTCCCCATTTGACATTGTTAAATCAGTAGAGGAGAATCAATGCCTAAAGGATTATAAACTTCCTTTCTGACAGAAAGATTTGCAAGGTGTCTGTTTAAACATGTACAAAATGTACCTTAGATTTAATAGAAGCTATTTTAGGGTATTATGATGTCAAAATAATGTGTGAAATTTAACATGACCTAACTTAAGAGATAATTACACTCAAATTTCTCCATGGCTCTTTTAGGTTTTGTGCTTTATGAAGGTGATTGGTTAGAAGTTGAGTATTTCATCCAGCCAGGCACCTCAAACATCATGGGCTCAGTGAAGCCCATGTACTGTAGGCACGTGGATGAGGTATTTTGTTTCCATGTTGCACTTGTCATTAGATTCTTGTCAACTTTCTTTTAGTGATAATTTTCATATCTAGAAATCTATTGGGTATGCTGGAAAATGTAGAAAATATGAGAAAATATATTCTTTACCAAAGAGAAGCCTACTTTTTTAATTGAAATAAGACATCCAAAAGGAAATAATTAGAAAATGATTTAGAACACATATATAATTAAGTTCTAAGTTGTATAGTTTATTTGGTATTATAATGTTATTAGGATGTTCTGAGGACAATAGGAAGAAACACAATTTGTATGCCAGAAAATTGTTGGGAAAGAATGAATAGAGTTGATTATGGAATTTGAGCTTTCCAATAAAGGCTAGGTATGATTTGGGTAGTGGAGGCTGAAGATGAGAAGGAAATTCAGTTTGAACAAAGGTACAGATGAAATAATGAGCTTGGAATATGACTGAGGAAGTAAGGAAGAAAGTATAGTCTACTTACCACTACATTCCTTTCTCATTCAATACCATTCACTCTCTCAACCTTAACTACAGAGGTTAAATGGCCATTGTGGATAATATTTAGAGTACAATTTCTCATCAGAGACCTGGGCCACATCCACAGAGATTCTGATTTAATTGGTCTGAGGTGGGGTCTGAACATAGTAATTTTTACAAAGTACCCTTGGTGTTGCTAGTGTGCCAGCCAGATTGGGAATCACTGATGGAGATGGAACGACCTGCAGATTACAGCCAGAGTGAGGAGGTGCAGAGCCTATTACAGTGTGGTATGCTTTTACATAATCATTTCCGTAATTTATGCTTACAGGTTTGCACTACTAACCTCCATGGAAGACATGGGATGATAGATGATACTATCATTTTCACTTTGGATTCTCTGACACTTTCTGATGGATATATACCTCAAAGATATGATGTCTCAATGTGGTTATGGTGGAGAGCATGCAGCCATGCTGTATCTGGAGAGCAGTTTCTATCACCCTTGTGCAAAGGTTGTAGTAACAAAACATTTTTATTCCTTTTCATCTTTTCTTCTATGGGCAGTGAAAGGCCTGGTTTAACTGGAAAACTTAGTTTAATAAGCCTACACAATATTTTAAATATGACTTTTCTGGTAAATCCAATTAAGATACTAACTAGTTCACTTGGGACCATGAACTCACTTTAGGGAAGTGCCTTAAGAATTACAAAGCATGCTACAGCTGGCTAGTTATTGTAGGAAGTAATTATTGCAAACAACACTGTAAATAAATTTAAATTCCTTGTTTTCCATTACCAGAAGTGGATTTGGGAATGGCAGAGGCCGCAGATGGCCTCCAAGTCACCATCAAACACAAAGAAAGCATTTAACTCAAGAGGTTGCAGGGCCAACATGGTAATGGACATGATTTAAAGGTATAATTTGCCTTCAATTTTGAGTTACCTTTATGCTGCCTGTTATATTTTTATTTTTCCATATCATTTTCATCTACTGTCACCTACACAATCAGCTAAATTGTTATATTTATTGTTCACCTATGTCCCGTTTTCCCATCCTGGAATGTAAACTCCACAAGGGTCGGATGTTTTTTGCTCTGGTTTTTCATTAACACATCACCAAGCACTTAGAAGAGTGCCTAGCACATACTTGTGACAGATTAAATGTTATTAAATTCAATGAATGAGTGATCTGGCCAACAATAATGCTTAGCTGTGGTTAATTCATCACTCATTTTCTAGAAATAAAATTGTTGAGCAACCCATTAAGACCTCAGCTGATTTTTTTACCAAAAACATCTCCAGACCTAGTGTGTATGAGCTTTAAAGTAGTTAATGATCTACTTTTTTGGAGAGGTGAAGCCCAACTCCATACATGAATTAGGGGGCAAACCAGAGCCCCCTGATGGAAGGGGGAGCTGCTTATCCATGGGGCATGATGGTACTAAAATCCCACAAGTACACCCCATGAAAATTTTTCTTTCTTCCTCTAATGGAGCATTTAACCAGGTAACTGTGACCTAGGGAAAGGGATATATTCAGACCTTTAGGCATCACTGGTAAGTGGTTGTGTGCTCACTCCCAGTTCTGGGATTCATAATTATACCACAATCCCCTGATCAGTGCATAAACAAAGTTTGGTTCTGAGTTGCTTTAGAGGTCTAGTGGGACTTTTCAACCATCTAGTGGTTAGTTTCCCACTTTATATAATCATAGTAGGAGTGAATATCCTGTAGAGTTTAGGCTTTACTCATTGGTTCACTCCACAAATACTTAGGGATTCCCTTTTTTGTGGCAGACACTGTTTTAGGCACCAGAGTTACAGCCTTAAACCAAAAAAACAAAATTCTAGGCCTTAAAGGAACTTGCGTTTTGTTCATAACCCTCCCCCCCATGTGGTTTCCTGACTGACCCATGCAGCAGTAGCTCCTAGGATAGAAAGGGGCAAGTGGGAGCTGTGGGAACTCCAGGTCCCAGTAAAAGTAGCATTCAAAAGCAGCCCCACACCTCGTGGGAATTTGCAGAGAAGTCCACCATTGGACTTGCGAGATGCATGGGCTGTGGATTCTGCCACCTCCCCATTTATTTCTCCAGTTTGGTTGGTGTGGAAGAACGTTCTTTGAGAGTAACAGTGGATTATGGTAAGCCTGATCAGGTGGTGATTCAATCATAGCCGTTATTTCACCAACATCCTCACTAGAGGGAATGAATCACTTCAGCTCCTGGTCACCAAAAGCAGCGGTTGCACAGGTGAATAATTTTACTTCATCCTTTTAAATAGCAAAGTCCAGAATCTATTTGCTTTCATAGGGCTGTTCCAGCAGTGGTACACTTGGAACATTTTGCTTCAGGGATATGTCAGCTTTGAGGCTCATTGCCATAATTTCAAATGCAGGGTCCTTGATCATCTCACCTTCATTGAGGTGTCACACCTGTTCTCCCTTAATGGTGCACTAGGATTTGGAGAGCAGGAAGTAGCAGGATGGGTTAAAACTATGTTTTCTGCAGGTAAGAGAAAAATGGCCTGAAAATACAAGGACCTGCTGTTTGAATTTCTGGGGCTCCAATATTCTGTGGTATAGTTTCCAACTGGCATTCCATGAATGGGTTGCAAACTAGATGCCCCTCAGCTCATTTAGGGATACATGCAATGAAGTAAAGGAAATCAAACAATGATCTTGAACAGGGCTTGGCAAACTATGGCCCTTGGGCCAATTCTGTCCTGCTGCCTGAAATGAGTCTTAAAACATAAAGTTCCATTAAAGGAACTGGAAGCTAATTAGGGCCCAATACATTGTACCTACTCTTCTTGCCATTATGATTGTGGATATTGTTATTAATGGGGGTGCCTTGATGTCTCTCATTGTGATTGTCGTTTCATCTGTCGTTACATACATCTCTAGTAAGTTCTACCTTGTCATTTTGCTGCTGTTATGCATAAAAGTTTGACTGTACATCTTCCTTATGGATATGTGTTATGAGTATAAACAACCCCTCTGTCATGTTTAATGTGTGGTTCCTTGATTTGTTTTGTCAGAATTTAAAAATGCCATTTTATCAGCCATTTCTCTAAGGATCCCTGGTCCTTCTTTTTTATCAATTTTTTGTTGTGCTGAAATGCACAAAATATAAAATTTACCACCTTAACCATTTTAACTATACAGTTCAGTGATATTAAATATATTCATAATGTTGGCAACCATCACTACTATGCATCTCCATAATTCTTTTTATCTTGTAAAATTGAAACTCTATACCCATTAAATGATAACTCCCCATTCCCCTCTGCTCCCAGCCCCTGGCAGCCACCATTCTACTTTCTGTTTCTATGATTGTGATTACTCTAAGTACCTCACATAAGTGGAATCATACAATATGTGGCCTTTTGTGACTGGCTTATTTCACTTAGGGTAATGCCCTCAAGGTTCATCCATGTTGTAGCATATGTCATAATTTCCTTTAAGGCTGAATAATATTTCATTGTATCACATTTTGCTTATACATTCTTCCATTGATAAACACTTGGGTTGCTTCTACTTTTTAGCTACTGTGGATAGTGCTATGGCATAGTTGCACAAATATCTCTTTGAGATCATGCTTTCAATTCTTTGGGGGATATATCCATAAGTGGAATTGCTGGATCATATGGTTATTCTATTTTTGTTTTTTGATAAACTGCCATACTGTTTTCCACAATTGGCTGGACCGTTTTACATTCCTACCAACAGTGCACAAGGGTTCCAGTTTCTCCACATCCTTACCAATACTTGTTATTTTCAGTTTTTTTGATAGTAGCCATCTTAATGGGTGTGAGGTGGTATCTCATTGTAGTTTTGATTTGCATTTTTCTAATGATTAGTGATTTTGAGCATCTTTTCATGTGCTCATTGGCCATTTGTGTATTCTCTTTGGAGAATTGTCTATTTTAGTCCTTTGCCCATTTTTGAATCAGGTTGCTTGTTTTTGTTGTTGAGTATTAATCACTTATCAGATATATGATCTGCAAATATTTTCTTCCATTCTGTAGGTTGCATTTGTACTCTGTTCATAGTGTCTTTTTCTGTACAAAGTTTTTAATTTTTATGAAGTCCAATTTGTCTATTTTTTTCTTTTGTTGCTTATGCCTTTGGTGTCATATCCAGGAAATAATTGCCAAATCCAGTTTCGTGAAGCTTTTGCCTTGTTTTCTTTTAAGTGTTTTATTGTTTTAGGTCTTACATTTAGGTCTTTGATCCATTTTGAGTTAATTTGTTATTGGTATTAGGTAAGATTTGATCTTCATTTTTTTGTCTGTGGATATTCAGTTTTCCTAGCACCATTTGTTGAAAAAAAGAAAGTCCTTTCCCCATTGAATGATCTTTTCTTTCATCTCTGAGTATTTTCTAATTCCTCTTGTATTTTCTTCTTTGATCCATTTGTTGTTTAAGAGTGTGCTTTTTAATTTCCATGAATTTGTGAATTTTCCAGTTTTACTTCTGTTATTGATTTCTAACTTCATCCCATTGTGGCTGGAGAATACTTTGTATGATATATATCTGTCTTTTAAAATCTGTTGGGATGAAATATGTGGCCTAACATATAGTCTATCCTGGAGAATGTCCTATGTGCCCTTGAGAAGAAAGTATGTGTTATTGCTGGTTACAATGGTCTGTGCATGTCTGTTAGATGTAGTTGGTTTATTGTTTTAAATACTGTATTTCTTTATTTATCTTTTGTGTGGTTTTTCTATCCATTATTGAGTGTGGGATACTGAAGTCTCTAGTTATTATTGTAGAGCTATCTATTTCTCCCTTCAGTTTTGTCAATATCTGCTTTGTCTATTTTGATGGTCTGTTATTGGGCACATAAATGTTTATAATTGTTATATGTTCTTACTTTATTGAACCATTTATTTTCATAAAATGTCTTTCTTTGTCTTTTGAATCCTTTTTTGGTTTAAAGTCTATTTTGTACGATATTAGTCTATTTTGCTTGATAGTCAGTCCTGCTCTCTTTTGCTTACTTATTTGCATGTCATATCTTTTTCTGTCCTTTCACATTCAACCTATTTGTGTCTTTGGATCTAGAGTGAGTCTCTTGTAGATAGCATATATGTGGATCATGTGTTTTTTTATCCATTCTGCCAATCTCTCTGCCTTTTGATTGGAGAGTATAAGCAATTTACATTTCAAGTAATTATGGATAAGGAATGACTTCTGTCATTTTACTTTTGGTTTCTATATTCCTTATAGCTTTTTTGGCCCTTATTTTCTGTATTAGTGCCTTCTTTTGTGTTGATTTTTTTCTTGTAGTGAACTGTTCATACTCTTTTCTCATTTCCTTTTGTGTATATTCTGTAATTATTTTCTTTGTGCTTACCATGGGGATTGCATTTAACATTCTGAAGTTATTACATTCTAATTTGAATTTATACCAGTTTAACTTCAATAACTTATAAAAACTCTTGTTTCTTTACTGCTCTGTCTCCATCCTTATTGGTTGTTAATCTCACAAACTTACATCCTTATACATTGTGTGCTCAAAAACATGAACTAATAATTCTTTTAAATGCATTAATCTTTTAAATTATGTAAAAAACAAAGTGTGGAATTACAAACCAAACTTACAATAATACAAACTTTTAGACTAATAATTTTTTAAATGTATTAGTCTCTTAAATCATGTGGAAAACAAAAAAGTGGAGTTACAAATTATCATTACAATTATACTAGTTTTTATAACTGTGCATGTATTTATTGAGATCTTTATTTCTTCATAAAACTTTGAGTTATTCTCTAGTGTCCTTTCATTTCATCTTGCAGGACTCCCTTGAGTAGTTCTGGCAGGGCAGGTCTACTGGTAAAAAAAAAAAAAAAAAAAAAAAAAAAAAAAAAAAAAAAAAAAAAAAAAAAACTCCCTCAGCTTTTGTTAATCTGGAAATGTCTTAATTTCTCTCTCACATTTGAAGAACAGTTTTGCCAGATATAGGATCCTTGGTCAGCCTTTTTTTTTTTTTAGCACTTTGAATATGTCAGCTCACAGCCTTCTGGCCTCTAAAGTTTCTGATCAGAAAGCTACTAATAATTTCATTGAGGATTCCTTATATGTGACAAGTTGCTCTTCTCTTGCTGCTTTCAAGATTTTCTCTTTGTGTTTTGAAAATTTCATTATAATGTATCTCGATGTGGGTCTCTTTTAATTCATCTTACTTGATGTTCATTGAGAGATTCTTGAATGTTTATATTCACATCTTCCATAAAATTTGGGAAGTTTTCAGCCATTATTTCATCCAGTATTTTCTTTGCCCCCTTCACTCTCTCTTTTCTTTTTGGGACTTCCACAATGCAGATGTTGGTCTGCTTGATGGTGTTCCATAGGTCCCTTAGGCTCTGTTTACTTTTCTTCAATCTTTTATCTTCCTGTTCCTCTGACTTGATAATTTCCATTGTCATATCTTCAAGGATGCTGATTCTTTCTTCTGCCTGCTGAAATCTGCCTTTAAATCCCTCTAGTGAATTTTTTATTTCAGTTATTGTACTCAGATCCAGAGTTTCTTTCTTTCTTTCTTAGGCTTTCTCTTTATTGATATTTCCATTTTGTTCATACATTGTTTTCTTGACTTTCTCCACATCTTCCTTTCATTCTTTGAACATTTTAAAGAGAGTTAACATCTTTGTCTAATAGATCTGTCACTATATCTACTAGATTATGGCCAGTTTCTGTTGATTTATTTTTTTTCCTTTGAATGTGCCATGCTTTCCTGTTTCTTTGTATGCCTTGTGGGTTTTTTTGTTGAAAACTAGACATTTGACTCTAATAATGTGAGAAGCTTGGAGATCAGATTCTTCCCCTACCTCAGCATTTGCTGGGGTTTTTTGTTGTTGTTGTCATTGTTTTTATTTATTGCAGTTCTTTTTATTGTTGTAGGTTGTTTCCGAGCCAAAGATCAGCCTATGGTGTAAATTTAGGGTCTTCTCAGATCTGTTCTGAGGCTGCAACTTCCTCTGGGCATGTGTGGTCACTTTCTAATTTCTCCTGTATATGCAGTTGTTTTTAAATGTCATAGTCCTTAATGTCTGTCTCCCAAAAAGTAAAAGAGAAAAAGGAAGGGAGGAAAGGAAGAGTGGTACTAACCCTTTAATGCCCTGGAAGTCACTTTGGACAGAGGGGAGGGGCTTGCAACAATGGGGAGAAGTGCAAGAACAATGGCCACCCACTTCTTTATCTATCTGCACGTCTGTGATCAGAAGCAGCAGTCAGCTATCAGAGCACAGACCTGCAATATTTGGAGGACAAGCTCCTTTTTGCCCACTCTGGCTCCTGTAAGCTATGTGGAAGCTGTTCCATTAACATGTGTACAGCTGCCTGCCACAGGGTTGGGGCTGGAAGATGGGGAGCTGCTACTGTGCTAAGAGCTTAAATTGACCAAAATTAACCACACTTTACCTCCCAGCCTTCCTGTGGAAATTGCAAGTGTTCAATATAGTATAGACAGACATCAGAGTCTGACAGTGAAATTGTTGTCTAAGTGGGGAGACTGATTCCTGGTGCTTCCAACTCTACCAACTTCCCAGAATCCGCCTACCCTTATATTTTAAACATGCACACTTAAAATTATAGTTTTTCAAACATATTGTAAAGTTATTCAGTGGAACTGTTTTGTGACAAAACAAAAACCTTACCACATGTTATCTTTCCTTAGTGCTCTCTCCACAACTCTCGTGTTGTTGTCTTGAATTTTAGTTCCAGCATGTTATGAAAACTACATACAGAACCTTTCTCCTCCTGTTCTTCCTACTCTTCCCTCATCCCTCCCCCTCATCCTTCTCTTTATAAGTGTGAGTACAGTTTGAGAGCACAGACTTGGGAGTAAAGCTTCCTGGGCCCAAATCGTTGCTCTACCAGGTGTGTGACGTTGGGCAAGTGACTTTACTTCTCTGTTCCAAGGTTTCCTCATTTTTATAAAGACGGATAATTTAAGGTTCTGTTTTAGGGCCATGATGTGTATTATATTTTTAGTCTATATAATGTGTTTAGAGCAGTACCTAACACAAAGTAAGTTCTCAATAAATGTCAAGTATTATTTTTTCTCTCTCTTCCTCTTTTTTTCCCTTGATCTTCAATACATGTTTAGATTTTTAAACTTCTTTTAATGAGTATTTACTTGCTCTTATTTCTTGACTTCCATGTCTTCCTTTTGGGCTTCTCGTTCTTATTGCTAATATATATATATTTTAGTAACTCTTTCGGCAAGAGTTGATAGTAAAATTTCTAAGTCTTCTATGTATTAGAAGGTGTTCATTTTATATTAATTCATAAATTTTAGGCTTACAGGAGTTTTTTCTTAGCACTTTGAAGATGTTAATTGTGATGCATATGGTAAATTGGGACTCAGTATCCATCCCAATCTTCTAATGTACCTTCCTGGACTGCACGGTCAAAAAAGTACAAGTCTGTATTTCTCAGATTGCTCTCTGTAGGAGGTTCTGGATATGAATTTAAATCCCACCAGTAAGGTGCCCTTGGATGAGATTGAGATGATGGATGAGAAGCAATGGCCATTTTCCGGCTTCTTTGGGTCTTTCTGCTGGTGAGTATAGTCATGTAGACTTTGTGTTTTCCTGTTGCAGTGTTCCTTTGTCTAGTCACTACCTTCGTAAGTGTCAAAAGGTGGTTGTGATGTAAAAGTAGCTTGCTGACCCTTACATCATAGCTACAGGGTGTGTTCTTTAAGTCAACAGCTTCAGTGCTGGCCTCTTGATTTCCTATCACTTTAATTGAACGTAAGTGCTACCTCCCTTGGTGGGGCAGTGCTATTGTGGTATCCTAGGAGTGTTTTTCAGAGGCCCGACCTAAATCTCACTCTTTCAGCCCTTGAAATAATTTTGTAAGCACCTGGTGCATGGGTGAATTTAACATCTGTTTAAAATAGCCACAGTGCTTTCTGTTTCCTGCAAGTGAACCCTTACTGATGCATTTTCTTCTAGCACCCATTGTTGTGGAGAATATTTGGCATCAATCTGGTTGTTATTCTTTTTTTGGGGTAATTTGACTTTCCTCTCTAGTGGCTTTTAGGATGTTTCCTTTGTCCTGAATGTTGTTCAGTTTAACTGAAGGGGCCTATGGGTATATTTTGTGTGCATATATATTTTATTCTATTCACCACTTGGGGGTTTTGCTATGTTTGGACCAAATGCAGACCTTGCACGGAGCACAATATAGATTCAGGAATTGAGAGTCTTGATGGTGACTCTGTTTCAACCCATGATTTGGGCAGGGGACTCACTTTCAGGAGAGACCGAAGGTGGGCAGGTCAAGACATACTGGTTCCCATTCACGGTAGACAGCATACTTCTGCCTTCTAGATCCATATGGAGCACCTAGTTCTGGCTCCCTACCACATGTAGTACCTGACTGCAGCTTTGCTCAGTCTCCTGGCTTTTCAGCACTGTTTTCCATCCTACCCTCCAAGGGCTGTGCAGCTTCAGGTCTCACTCACTGTGTAACATTCTCTCTGCTTCTGGGTCCTGGAGCTTTCCCATTTTACTTTTGAGAATGGCTAGTATTTTAAAAAATATTTTCAAGGCTGGGTGTGGTGGCTCACGCCTGTAATCCTAGCACTCTGGGAGGCTGAGACAAGAGGATCGTTTGAGCTCAGGAGTTCAAGACCAGCCTGAGCAAGAGCGAGACCCTGTCTCTACTAAGAATAGAAAGAAATTAGCTGTACAACTAAAAATATATAGAAAAAATTAGCCGGGCATGGTGGCACATGCCTGTAGTCCCAGCTACTCGGGAGGCTGAGGCAGCAGGATCGCTTGAGCCCAGGAGTTTGAGGTTGCTGTGAGCTAAGCTGATGCCATGGCCCTCTAGCCTGGGCAACAGAGTGAGGCTCTGTCTCCAAAAAAAAAATTTCAAAATATGTTGTCTATTGTAACAATATGTTTGGAAAAGAGGGTGGGGATGGAATGGGTCAGAGTGGTATTCAGGGTAAGTTCAAGCTGATATCCTGACCTGAAGTTGTTTCCTATCACTCAGTGATAAAAGGCACATCTTATTTACTTTTTTGTTTTTTAAAAAATTACTCCCCATAGTTGAAAAGAGCTATACAAATAACCAATAGGCATATGAAAATATTTACTCCTGATTACGTATTCAAAGGAAGGCAAAATAATAGATCAAAATAAGCTATTTTAACTTATTGTATTGAGAGATTTACAAACCTGTTGTGAGACTTTGGTACGGGTAAAAGGGAGGAGAAGAAGCAAAAGATCAAGTTCTCTGTCTTAGGAGACAGATTTAACTCTAGCAATAAATTAGAGATGATGAAGAAGGAAATGTCTTAGGCCGGGCGCAGTGGCTCATGCCTGTAATCCCAGCACTCTGGGAGGCCGAGGCGGGAGGATCGCTCAAGGTCAGGAGTTTGAAACCAGCCTGAGCAAGAGCGAGACCCCGTTTGTACTAAAAATAGAAAGAAATTAATTGGCCAACTAAAAATATATAGAAAAAATTAGCCGGGCATGGTGGCGCATGCCTGTAGTCCCAGATACTCGGGAGGCCGAGGCAGGAGGATCACTTGAGCCCAGAAGTTTGAGGTTGCTATGAGCTAGGCTGACGCCACGGCACTCTAGCCTGGGCAACAGAGTGAGGCTCTGTCTCAAAAAAAAAAAAAAAAAGAAGTAAATGCTTTAGAAAAGTGATGGGTTAAATCAAACATTATATTGATCATTAAGAGAGAGAAATGCACCCAGCCTGAGGCAGTGAAAGGCAGTAACAAATTTTTAAAAATTTTTTGTGATCCAGAATTGCCACCATTATCTCCCAAAACTCTGATTTCTGCCTGGACTGAGTAGAGTAACTTGGTACCGCAATTCTGGAGGGTATCAAAAGCCCTAAACCATGCATATTATTTGGTCCACTTCTAAGAATATATATTAAGGAATTGATCATGACTATGCTACAGCATTTATCCACAATGACATCTGCCACTGCATCACTTATAAGCACAAATAAAATAACAACATAAAGCAAACCACCACTCCCAAACAACAAAGGAAAACAACAAAGAGGCATGGGAGAATATATGATGAAACCTTCACACAAGAGATACTATGTAGCATTGGATGTAGAAAAATATTTAAGAACGTGATAAGATAAACATGAAGTGGTGGAAGCAGGTTTTGAAGTAGTATGTTTCTAATTTTACATATATAAAATATGCACATAAAGTGAAAATTCACAGAAAACCCAACAGTCTCCCATGGGGGAGGGGTGGGGTAGGCGTAGGATGGGAGTGTGCATGCCCTTTATATTTCTCATTTTCTTATCTGCTCCGGTGCCCCCTGGCACTGCGTGTTTAGCTGCTCTCTTGCTTTCTCCTGATGCAGTTGCTTAGGTCCCAGTCAGTCTCCGGAGATGGGACGGAGGAAGACAGGTGGGCCCATCTCAGCGTGGCCCCAGGTCTGTTCCCCAAGCCCTAGATTTCTTAT
>VBSM01003018.1:220558-273732 GCA_008086735.1 Cheirogaleus medius | reverse complement strand
GCCTCAGCCTCCCAAGTGGCTGGGACTACAGGCATGTGCCACCATGCCCAGCTAGTTATTTTTTTTCTATATATATTTTTAGTTTTCCAGCTAATTTCTTTCTATATATATTTTTTAGTAGAGACGGAGTCTCGCTGTTGCTCAGGCTGGTCTCGAACTCCTGACCTTGAGCCATCCTCCCGCCTGGGCCTCCCAGAGTGCTAGGATTACAGGTGTAGGATTACTGCACCTGGCCTGAAAGAGCAGAAGTTTTTAATTTTGATGAAGTTTAATTTATCAGTGTTTTCTTTATGGTCCATGTTTTTTGGTCCTGTGTAAGAAACCTGTGCCTGTCCTAATGTTAACCAAAATGTTCTCCTATGTATTATTCTAGAAGTCTTAAAGTTTTAGTTTTGGATTTTGGTCTGTTACTCATTTCAAAATAATATTTGTGTATGGCATGAGATAAGAGAAAATGTTCATTTCATTTTTCAAAAATACAGATATCTAGTTATTCCAACACCATTTGTTGAAAAGACTTTCTTCTCCCCATTGAACAACGTTGTCTAGCCTTATAGCAATACTGCACTATCTTGATTACTGCAACTTGAAATCAGGTAGTGTCATTTTTTAACTTTCTTCTTGCACTTGTTCTGTTAAATTTATTCCTAAGTATATTATTCTTTTTGATGCTACTGTAAATGAAATTGTTTTATTAATTTCATTTTGTGATTATATATGGTTAGTGCATAGAAATACAATTGTTTTATATATTGATCTTCCTGATGGATTGACACTATTATCATTACAAAATGTCCTTTACAAATGTCCCTAGTGAAAAACCTTTTTGCACTCACTAGGTGAGCTTCAAGTCAGGTCAAATACAAGCAGCCTTGCAAGTGAGTTATACTAGGGAGCCACCAGACAGTTTAAATAATGGCAATTTTGCAGGAATTAAGCTTTGTAGGAGCTCTAACTCTGTTGTTTTTTTCCTTCTTTTTCTTTGTACCTAATCCCCAATGTGATGGTAATTAGCTCTGTTTTGCAACTTTGGTGGCTGCCAGGCTGCTGATTTTCACCTTGAATGTGGGCTGCTACTTTTTCAGGTTATGGCAGAGCTAGAAAGTGGGGGATAGAATGAGGGCATGTTAAAATCCTGTAAAGCTCCCTGTTTTCCCCCGAGATTCAGCCATTTTTTCTTGAGTAAATGTTTTTTGGCTAGCTAGAAGAATTTGGTTTATTTCTATGGTTCTGAAAATGTTGATTCTGACTACTTTTTGCCATTATTCTTGTTGATATTCTGGAAAAGAGAATTTTTTTTTGAGACAGAGTCTCACTCTGTTGCCGGCGGGCTAGAGTGCCGTGGCGTCAGCCTAGCTCACAGCAACCTCAAACTCCTGGGCTCAAGCGATCCTCCTGCCTCAGCTTCCCGAGTAGCTGGGACTACAGGCATGTGCCACCATGCCCAGCTAATTTTTTCTATATATTTTTAGTTGACTGGCTAATTTTTTTTCTATTTTTAGTAGAGACGGGGCCTCACTCTTGCTCAGGCTGGTCTTGAACGCCTGACCTCAAGCAATCCACCCGCCTCGGCCCCCCAGAGTGCTAGGATTACAGGCGTGAGCCACCGCACCTGGCCGAAAAGAGAATTGTTTATGATTGTTACTCTGCCATTTTCGCTGACATCACCCTCCTTGTTATGTTTTGTTGAAAACGGTACATTTTAGATAATATATTGTAGCAAGTCTTAATAGTGCTTTCCTGTGGACTTATTGTTGTTGCTTGTTTGTTTGTTTAGTGACTTGGTTGGACTATTTTATTGAAGTTGTTTTCCTCCCAGTGTAAAGCCCCTGCTGTTGTTCTTTAGATGACATGGACTTGAAGATGTGCACAGTCACCCTGAGATGACAGTGGTTTTATTTATTTTTTATTTTTTCGAGACAGAGTCTCACTCTGTTGCCCCAGCTAGAATACCATGGCGTCAGCCTAGCTCACAGCAACCTCAAACTCCTGGGCTCAAGCAATCCTTCTGCCTCAGCCTCCCAAGTAGCTGGGACTACAGGTATGTGCCACCATGCCCGGCTAATTTTTTCTATGTATTTTTAGTTGGCCAATTAATTTCTTTCTATTTTTAGTACAGACAGGATCTCACTCTTGCTCAGGCTGGTTTCGAACTCCTGACCTTGAGCAATCTACCCGCCTCGGCCTCCCAGAGTGCTAGGATTACAGGCATGAGCCACCATGCCTGGCCGACAGTGGTTTTAGTAGGTTTCTCTTTGTCTTTTTCTGTGATCAAACCTGTTAGACTCACTAATTGCCTGCTGGTTGCTCTGTTGGTTTTTGACAATGCCCTAGAGTATAAATTGCTCCACAGTATCACCCAGTTACATTTGGGCACCTTTGCAAAAGTAGTTTTGGGAGAAAGTCTTTGAGATTTGTTCTGATGCCAGGAGCGATCTTCTTAGTTGTCTCTTTCCCTGGTTCTCTCTGGTAAACCCAGCCCTAGGTAACTACTAATCTACTCTTTTCTCTATAGATTTGCGTATTCTGGACTTTTCTTGCAAATACATTCATACCATATGTTGCCCTTATGTCTGGTTTCTTTCATTTAGCATACTGTTTTCAAGGTTCATCTATGTTGCAGTGTGTAACATTATTTCATTTGTTTTTATTGCTGAATAATATTCTATTATATGATATATCACATTTCATTCATCCATCCATCACTTGATGTACTATAGGTTGTTTATACTCTTTTACTATTATGATTAATGTGGTTATGATTATTATACATGTTTTTATGTGTAGTATGTTTTGTCTGGGTGTATACCTAGGAGTAGCATTTTGCAGTCATGTGGTAACTCTGTGTTTAACTGTTTGGGAAGCTAACAAACTGTTTTTCAAAGTGGCTGCTTCATTTTACATTCCAACCAGCAGTGTATGAAGGTTCTAATTTCTCCACATTCTCACCAAAACTTTTTTTTTTTTCTGGAGACAGAGTCTCACTCTGTTGCCCAGGCTAGAGTGCTATGGCATCAGCCTAGCTCACAGCAACCTCAGACTCATGGGCTCAAGCCATCCTCCTGCCTCAGCCTCCTGAGTAGCTGGGACTACAGACATGAGCCACCATGCCCAGTATATTTTTTCTATTTTTGGTAGAGATGGGGTCTTGCTCTTGCTCAGGCTGGTCTCGAACTCCTGAGCTCAAACCATCTGCCCGCCTCAGCCTCCCAGAGTGCTAGGATTACAGGCGTGAGCCACCGCGCCCGGCCCTCACGAAAACTATTTAATGTCTTTTTTTCAACTTTAACAATTCTGTTGGAGTGAAGTGGTATTTCATTGGTTTTGATTGACATTTCCCTAAGCCTGAAGTCATATGTAGGTTTTCTGTAGATGTTCTTTATCAAGTTGGTGAAGTTCCTTTTTATTTATGGTTTGCTGAGAGTTTTTATCATGAATGAATGCTGTGTTTTGTCACATGCATTTTCTACTTCTATTGATATAGGTGAGGAAAAACTTTTTCTCTATATTCTTATGTTCTGTTTTGGGGCCTATGAATTAAACTGACAAAACATAGATTAACAGGAGGAAAAGTTTACAAATTTTACTGTTTGTTAACATTTTAAATTTTACATGCATGGGAGCTTCACAGAAAAGAAGTGAAAAACTCAAAGTGGTGGTTAGACCCAGGGGTTTCTATGCCATTTTGACAAAGGGTGATGAATTGTAGAGAAGTGACTAGACAAAGGGGAATGAAGTCTGGACTCCTAGAGGGTGGTATATTGCGGGAAGATGACTAAGAAATATATGGTAGATAAGGGTTGTTTGTTTAGTAAGGTTTGTTATGCAGTCTCATCTTGGTGCCATCTCCAGTGATGAAGAGGGGTTCTCTACTTTCTGGTACAGGACAGAGAGATACCTTTACAAATAAAAAATCCTTTAAAAGAGGGAAATTTATGCCCTGCTTTTAGGCAGATAGGAGGAGGGCAGAGGGGTCCTCCCATATCTACTGCTTCTTAATTACCTTCAGGTCAAAATAATTCTTATGTTGAAGTGGTGTATTTTCAGGTGGTATAATCTGATTCCCTGTAATATAATCATGTGATTTTTTTCTTCTTTAGACTACTAATATGGTGAATTACATTGTTTGATTTTCGAACATTGAACCAGTTTTATATTCCCAGGATAAACTCCACATGGATGTGGTGCATTATTCTGAAGCTTTAGCTGAGATCCGAGGGAAGAGAAGGTGTTAAATGGGGACACCAAATATAGACAAGAAGTTTTAGTGCAAAGGGGAGAAAGAACAGGTGACGAAGGAATCATAAAAAGAAGAATTGCTGGAATGATGCTCTTGAGAAGCTGAGAAGGTTTGAGATCTAGTGTGCAAATGGAGGATTTGGTCTTAGATAGGAATAGAGGTATTCATCTTTGTGAACAAGTGGTGAGTCTGCATATTCTGGAATTAGTTTGCCTCCAAATTTAGTTACTCTCTTCTTTTCTATGTACTTGCATCATCTACTTGATCAGAAAAGCAGAGTCTTGTATTTGACTAGAGTTGTATTTTTGTTAATGGATTATGACCAAGAAAGAGAAGGGCAAGTAGTTGAGCTGGACAGCAACCAGATTATAATGATTGACATGGAATTTCAGCCCTGTAAGGAGAGGAGAGAGAACATCATAGGTCTGAGGGATTGAGTAAATGTGATGGAATCAATGGATGGGAATTTGCAGTGGGACTGAAAGATTGTTGGGATCTGGGTACTAAAATTAATAAACTTAAAATCTGGGAATGCTCAGAGAGTGGAGTGCATGAAATATTTTATACTATTCTTGATATTTTTTTCCTAGTGGTTCTCTCCATTTCCTCAGATATTTATCTTAAAATCTATTTTATTTGTGGATTTTTATATTTCCACTTGTGCTCTCAACATCTGTGTGTTTTAGGGATATAATATTATTAGGCTCATACACATTTAAAAGTAATTATATTCGTAATTTCTTTATTCAATTAGCCATTACTTGTTTCCTTTGCCTTCAGCCAGGCCTCAGCTGTTTGGAGTTTTTACCTGATGATGTGACACAGACCTTCATTTCTGAGAGGTCTGAGTCACCCATGGCACTGCCCATTTTTTTTTATTGCTGTAGTTTTCCATTAACTTTTAGTATTGGATATGGATGCACCAAGAGAACTCAAGAAAATCTTGAGTCAATCCAAATATAGCACTCCCTCATCCATTCTTTCACTATGTAGCAGCATCTGATTTTCCCTTAGTAATTAGGATAAATCACCCTAGGCAGTAACATAATACCCTATTTAGCTGTTGTTTCAATGGGATGAAGTACTCAAAAGGGCAAGATGGCAGTCTCATCTTCCAATTTATTGGAACCACTCATATGATCCCCCTGGTGGAAGCATTCCTCCTTGGCAACTGAGACTTCCAAACTAGCAGAACTTAAAGTGGCAAGATCAAGAAACAAAAATTCCATGAGTTGGCTGTTAGTTAGATGTCGTAGTGAGAGAAGCAGCTCCCACTTCCACCCTTGGATTCCTGGACACATGTATTCTATCTGCAGGGGAGACAATACCATATAATGGTCTCTGATTTAAAGCATATACTGCATCCTGTTAAATAGAACCCCATACTTTCATGGTGTTGTCACCCATGTGGTGCCATAACTGAGTTTTCAGTAAGTCCATACACCTTTCAATTGGGCCAGCCAATTTTGGGTGATGGGTTATATGGCAAAACCAGTTAATTCCTTGGGCATGAGGAATTTTGAGTCCTTTGCTGTAAAATTAATTCTGTGATCAGAAACAATGCTGCATGGAATATCAAGATAAAGTATATGGCATTCTATAAGTCCACATATGGTGATGCTACAGTGGTCCTCAAACTTTTTTTTTTTATTTCATCATGTAATGGGGGTACAAATATTGTTAGGGTTACAATTGCCCCTGGTCCTCAAACTTTTTAAACAGGGGGCCGGTTCACTGTCTCTCAGACTGTTGGAGGGCGAGACTATAGTTTAAAAAAAACTGTGAACAAATTCCTATGCACACTGCACATATCTTATTTTGAAGTAAAAAAAACAAATGGGCAAAAACACCCACATGTAGCCCATGGGCCATAGTTTGAGGACGCCTGTAGTATAAGCATTATGGGTAGTGAAGGTAATCCATATCCTGAATGTGTCTATTATGATGAGAACAAATCTCCACCCCTTTGCTATGATCTAAACATTTGTATATCCCCAAAATTCGTATGTTGGATTTCTAACCCCCAAGGTGATGGTATTAGGAGGTGGGGCCTTTGGCAGGTGATTAGGTCATGAGGGTATAACCCTAATGAATAAGAATAGTGCCCTTATAAAAGAGGCCCAAGAGAGATTCCTTGCTCCTTCCACCATATGCGGACCAAGCAGGAAGGTGCCATCTATGAATTAGGAAGCAGGCCCTCAACAGACACTGAATCTGCTGGCATCTTTATATTGTACTTACCAGCCTCCAGAACTATAAGAAATACTTTTTTTTGTATGTAAGCTACCCAGTTTATGGTATTTTGTTATAGCAGCCTGATTGGACTAAGACTCACACCTCCAAAATGGAAGAGGTCCAATGTAATTATCCTACACTAGGTTGCTGGCTGGTCTGCCCAGGTAATGTTGCCATATCTGGGGTTAATGTTGGTCTCTGCTGTTTGGCAGGTTAGCACCTCACCAATGATGATATCCATATCAGATTCCATTATGAAAGGTACATGTTTCTGTGCCCATGTACATCCTTCTCCTGGTTACCATGGGCACTTTGCACATGAGATCATTGGCCATGAAGTGGGATAGATGGGCAATTAGACTGACTGTCATGCATGGAACATGTTCCCAATCAAAAGTGGTAGTCTTATGTGGATTACTTGGATGACAGGATAACAGCACACACTGAGATGTGGTATATGGTGCCTCTAAAATCCTAAAATTTCCCTAAGCTTCTTTTTTCCAATGATGTAGCAGGTGCAGACAACAGATATAGAGGAGCATAAACAGGTATATCTAACTTCCTACAGTACATTGGCATACAAGAGAAGAGCTGAAATATGGGATGTAGGATGTAGAGCTATACACACCAACATGGGTAAATTTCATAATTATAATAATGAGTGGAAAAAACAAACAGCACAGAAGTATATTCCAAATGCTAACAAAAGCATGCCAAACTCTGCGTATGTGTGTGTGAGTACACACACACACACACACACACACACAGATAATAAAGGCATCCAAACTAGTGCAGTGAGATGTTACAATGGAACTCTAGTCTCAGACTTGGCAAATGCCCCCAAACAGTTGCTACCAACTACTTCACATCTAGCAAGGAGTTGCCTGACTATCCATGGAGGACTGGTAAAGAAACCATGTGAACGCTGACCACTCACCCACATGAGGGTGTGTAATCACATTGGAGAATCTGGGTGAATTGGAGACTAGAGAGGCCCTCTTCACAGAAGCTGGATGGTGTGCTGAGTTTACAAGAGGAAAATATCCTTCATTTCAAACTTACTGGAGGGATGGAGCTTCAAAGGGGCCACTGGAAAAGCTTGAATCATCTTCTCAAGAGTTAGAAACACAAAAAAGAAACTTAAAAAGGCAGTAGGCTATCAGAAAGAGGGGGAGGGAGAGGAGAGAGGGAGAGGAAGAGAGAAAGGGAGAGAGAGCAGAAGGGAGAGGGAGAGAGACAGAGGGAGAAAGGAAAGGAGGGAGAAGGATGGAGAGAGAAAGGTGGGGGGGATATTTGTTTGGTCTAGAGTATCTTAAAGGAAGTTCTTTCAAAAGATCTACATGGAGACCGTATGTCAGGGAACTGCAGGGACTTGAGGCCCAGTGATGGAGTCTCCAAAATAGCTGTGTTTTCACTTCTTTTGGTTTGAAGTGGTTTTGTTCATGTGTTATCTTTACTTCTGACCCATCTGTGTGCTACTCAAAGGCCACAAGTGCATGAACTCTGGCTGCTCACCCCTGAAATGGTGTTTCCTAATGCTGCAGAGACTGGGGGGTTGTTTAGAGTAACTGGAAGGTTGGCTGAGTGTGCAAGTGGAAATTCCCAACAGTTCCCAAATTACTAGGGGGGGCAGGGCTTCAAGGAGGCCACTGGCAGGTCTTGGTTCATGTCTCCTAAGCCTGAGGGGAGACAGTGGAATGGAGTGAGAATCACAAACAAATTTAAAATGGGGTGGCAGGGAGTGGGGAGGTGTTCTCTCAGGAGATCTGCATGGAGGGCAAATGTCAGGGAACTGCAGGGGTTCGAGGCCCAGTGACGAGGTCCACAGAACAGCCATGGCAGCCCCCAGCAAGGAAGAAAAAATCAGGATTAAACAGCTGCTGACCTCCATCCAGGTAGGGAGACGTTTCCTGACTCTGACCTCTTGTCCCTTCCCATGTTCAGCAGATGTGGCGGACAAGGGGTTTCACAAGGGGAGGGGCCAGGTGCTGTCTGAGTGCTCATGGAAGGATCTTACCTCACCTCACTGCCCTTTCTTACCACCCTTGCCAAGCCTGAGCTGGAGGAAGTGAGATGCTTAGACATTGAAGATTAGACTGGGGATTACCATATTGGACAGGACAGAGAAATTACTGAACACTGCACTGACTGGGTGGAATACTAAACCAAAGCTACTGAATGCCAAATTTCCCTTGTTCCTCGCTATATATCCCAGTATCTGGTAATCATCATTCTACTCTCTAACTCCATGAGATCAGTTTTTTTTTCTTTTTTAGCTCCCACATATGAGTGAGAATATGTGATATGTGTCTTTCTGTGCCTGCCTTATTTCACTTAAAATAATGTCCTCCAGGTCCATCGATGTTGTTGGCAAGTAACAGGATTTCATTATTTTTTACAGTCAAATAATATCCCATCGTGTATATGTACCACATTTTCTTTATCAAAACTAAAATGAGATATCATTTCACCCCAGTTAAAATGGCTTTTATCGAAGACAGGCAATAACTAATGCTGGTGAAGATGTGGAGAAAAGATAACCCTTGTAGACTGTTGGTGGGAATGTAAAATAGTACAGGCATTATGAAAAACAGTATGGAGCTTCCTCAAAAAACTAAAAATAGAAGTACCATATGATCCAGCAATCTCATTACAGGGTATTTATCCAAAAGAAAGGGAACCATTATATTGAAGAGATATCTGCAGTCCCATGTTTATTGCAGCACTATCCACAACAGCCAAGACATGGAAGCAACCTAAGTGTCTATTGACAGATGAATGGATAGCTTATTTCTAATGTAAGCAATTTTCTAAATTATTGTTACTGATTACTAACATTAATTTACCATAAAATGCTATTATATCATGTGCATGTCACATCATTAATGGGTAGCATAGGAAGGAGACCACAAAATCCATTTCAAAGGTTTGTCACCCGTAATCTTGCAAGGTATATGAGTGTCAGTAATTGGTAACAAAGTAAGGAGAACACAAAACCCATTTCAAAATTTGTTACCCATAGTTTTACATGAGTCATTGATACTGAAGAATAAACTGAATTATTTTTACCCTCTCCCTTCTAACAAATAAGTGTCTTTCCCTCTCAACATAATATTTAAAAATTCCCCTATGACATTCCATTAAAGCAGGTTGAACTTTGTAAGAGGCGTACAGGCCTCTGATGTAGCAGTCTTATCTGATCTTGCAGTTTGATTTGTGCAGTCTCCATCTGTATACGTTTCCTGTGGCTGCTGCAACAGATTGCTATCAGCTGGGTGGTTAGAAACAACAGAAATATATTCTCTTACAGTTTTGGAGGCCAGAAGTCTAAACTCAAGGTATGGGCACAGCCATGCTCCCTGTGAACGTTCCAGGGAGGAATTGTTTCTTGCCTTTTCCTAGCTTCCAGTGGCTACTGGCAATTCTTGGAATTCCTTGGCTTGTAGCTGCATCACTCCAATCTCTGCCTCCATCTTCACACATTTTCCTTTCCTATGTGTTTCTCCTCCGTGTCTGTGTATCTCTCCATATCCTCTTCTCTTCTTAGAAGAATACCAGTAATTAGATTTATGGCCCACCCTAAACCCAGGATGATTCCATTTCTAGATCTTAATTATTTGGGCAAAGACCTTTATTTCCAAATAAGGTCACATTCAGAGGTTCCAGATGGACATAAATATGGGAGGACATGATTCAACCCACTTCACTGTCTTATGATATCTTTCATTCTTTTGGGCTACTTTGCACAGGCTGCATGATTGGGTACTTTGGAGCCAACAACATTTTTACAAGTTTCTCTGTACAAGGGAAAAAGAAAGTGTGCCCCAGCCACCCACATAAATGAGTTTCCAAGTTACATAATTTTCTGCAGTGGTGCTAAGCTGTCCACCCACAGGCACATCTCCTGGCAGATTGGTACAGTCACCATCTCCTTTAGGACCTATGATGGAAAAGTCCAGTACTGGCCAGCCTATGGGCCTCTAAGGTGAAGAGGGTGGAGCTGGAACCAATTGTCAAGACCACCTAGACAAGTTCAGGGCATCCTTATGTTGTGTGAGGTGACAGGTGGTTTGCAGAGGGCAGACTCCCTTCCCATCCCCTGTGCCATTTTTAATGATGATGTTGAAACTTCTTCCCAGAGTCTCTAGAGACAGGGACTATCAACAGTGGCAGGGACACTCCGTGGGTACTGCTGACTAACTCCAGGATAGAGACCCTGTTGCTACAATCTGTTCCTTTAATCAGACAGAGGCATCTTTTTCTAGTCCTTATTTGTGTTCCTCTTGTACACTGTGGGTGCTGTTGTCACAGAGACATTGACATAAACTGTTCTGATTTCAGAGAAACCTAATTTTGACACCTTAACATCAAAGTTTTAATCTTTCTTTTTATCCTGTTTTGGAAAGCCTTGCCATAGCAGGAAGCAGCAGGGTGATGGCCTGGATGGGACTGTAGAAAAGAAACTTCTGCAGTCCAGGGGATGTGGGAGTGCTGCTCAGGTGCCTTTGTTTCAGGGGTGAGAATATGGATCTGAATGTTATGTAAAGCTCTCTTTATCTGTGGAAAAGAGGAGAGATGGGACCTGTGGACCAATCGGAGTTCCGGGAGTGGTAGTCTGCCAGTCTCCCCCTGCAGTGGTGGAGTGGGCTTGTGTGTGGGGGGTCCTGGAGGCATAGACTAACATTTAGGTCGAAACTCCTCCAAATCTTTACCTTCCATACATTGTTGTCCATTTTCTTGCTCTGCAGACATTGCTGGGACCACAAACCATGTTTAATTCACAATGTCTCCAGTATCTGAGTCTGAAAGATCTGTGCCTTATTCTCACTAACTCTCATTTTCAAGCTTGAGTATCCTCAGCTATAAAAGGGGAATCATACCTTGCTGCCAGGAATATTGTAATGATCAAGTGTGATTATCTTTGTAATGCACCCAGCACATAGGAGGTAGTACCCCTGTTTCCTCAATCCATAATTAGTACTCCATTTCCTTAATCCAAATATTGGAGCGGAACATGATGGTGCTTGGCTTAGCATTTCTTCCTACACAACCTCCCACCCAAGCTCGTTAAACTTTTGCCATCGTTTCCTTTAATTGTTTGTTTCCTTTCCCAGAGCCAGAAAGTTTCCTCAGAGATTACACGGGTTCCTCTTTGGAAACCACACCTCTGTAATCCTGCTGGCAAACAAGTGGTGGCCCAGAACCCCAGGATTTTCCTTGCTCTGAACCACATTCTGTTCTTGTCAACTCAGACACTTTACACGGATGCTGACTTAGCTCAGCACCCAGCAGGACCTTCTACTATCTGTCCAGCTATGTGTGCCAGAGGGCGCCTGTTCATTAGCAGTGTCAGAACAGTCTCTGCTCTTTTCCAGCCTATATGAAGTCACTTCTTTCCTGGGAAGTGATTAATTCATCAATGATGGGGTGAAGACTTTTGATAATTTGGGGGGAGGAATTGCTAAATGTAAATATAAATTATTATAAAATGTATCCAGAAACTTTCGGCCTTTCTTCTCAGTAGGTAACTTTGGTGATTCTATTCTATATGCATAGGTTTTATTTAGAAAAAGCTACACAATTTGCAGGACGCCAGGACAAAATGAAAATGAAGTATCTCTTGTTCAAAAATTATTAAGAATTTCAAGATGCCAACAGTAAAGCACTAAACTAAACACGGGGCTTTGTTCAAATGCATGTGTTGAACACCCATGAAACCAGACATTCTCCACATTAAGGTCAAAAACCCTAATTTTTTATTTTATTAAAAGCTAAACACCTTATCTTACTTTTGTAGAGCACATTGATATTTCAAAGCCTTTTTATTTATTACCACAATTTAATAAATTATGTAAACAAGCACCACATGTACTCACCAGCAAATTGGTATTAACGGATCAACACCTAAGTGGACATGTAGGAATAACATTTGTCGGGTGTTGGGCGGGTGGGAGGGGGGAGAAGGGGATGGGTATATACAAACATAATGAGTAAGATGTGCAACGTATGGGGTATGGTCATGCTTGAGGCTCTGCCTCGAGGGTGGAGGGGGGCGTGGGCAATATACATAACCGTAATATTTGTACCCCCATAATATGCTGAAATAAAAAAAAATAAATAAATTATGTAAAAGCCCAGGAAGGCAAGGATCATTGTTATTTTCTATCTGCGAAAAGCTAAGGCCTCATGTATTTAGGAAAAGCTTAACCCAAGATCACTTATTTGAGCTATGGCAGTCAAGTTCTTCTACCAGGTGACTTGATGGTGACAAAGTGCCAGCCACTCAACACTCAGACTTATATTTGGCTCTTGACCAAAATGTTGCTCATTTGCTAGAGCAAGAATGGTGTAAAATTGAAATTTATCTGTGAAATCTCTTCTACCTTACAAACTTCCTTTAGGATACTCCAGACCAAACAAATATCATCTTCATGTGTGTTGTGTCACACTTAACCTTATCTTTAATGTTCATTTTCATGCCTGTAGTCACATACTGGACATTAACCTTATTCCAGTAATCATCTTAATTTTCATACTTGTGGTCTCATAATGACCTTAACCTTATAAACAGTAGTCATCTTCATCCTTGTAGGGTCACGTTGAACCTTTACCTTATTCCCATAGTCATCATTATCTCACACTAAAACCTTATTACACTCATCATCTTCATGCTTGCTGTCACACACTGAAGCTTACATTTCTCTAGCAGTCATCTCCTTGCTTGCAGTCTCACACTGAGCCCTAAAATTATTCTAGTGGTCATCTTCATGTTTCTTTTGTTACACTGAACCTTTACCTTATCCCAGCATTCATCATCATGCTTGTTATTTAATGTTGACCTAGAACCGTATTCCAGCAGCCATCATTATTTTTGCTGTCTTGCTGTTAAGGACACCAAACCTTAACATTTAACAGTTGTCTTCATCATGCTAGTTATCTCACACTTGATGGGGAAAACCGCCGGGCGCTGGGACGCACCCGCTCGCTGCCTCCCCGCCGCTCCGCATCCCCGCGGCCCGGTGCTGTGCGGAGCAGGCTGGAGGCAGCGGCGGGCGGGCGGGTGTGCGGGTGCGCGGGTGCACACTGCTGGAGCCGGGCCTCTTACGGACTGCACCGGCCAGTCCGGGCCCGCGCTCTATGCACCGCCGCCTGCTCCCAACTTCTGGTCGCGCTGCTTGCGCGATCCCGATTGGTTACTTTTTGAATCCTACTGTTCCTGATTGGATGTTATAGCTTGTTCCTGATTGGATGTTATAGCTCGTTGCTGATTGGATGTTGACGCTTGTTGCTGATTGGCTGTTAATGCTTGTTGCTGATTGGACCCTTTTTGAGTCCTACTAAAGGTATAAAAGCAGGAGGAGAACGGGGAAGGGGGGTCAGAAGAACAGAAGAGGGCTGAGGGTGCAAGATGGAATAAAGGCAGTTCTCCGACTCTCCGTATCCTGCCCGGTTATTTCCAGCGTCAACACTACCAAAGGCTGTTAATACTTAAGAGCTGTTTAACACTACCAGGAGCTGTTAACACTTGCCGCAACACACTGAAACTTCACCATAGTCCAGTGGTGATCTTCATTCTTGTCTCGCACTGCAATATAATCCTTTGCAGTCATCATGTTCATGTCTGTTGTTTCACGCTGAATAGTAACTTTATTCCAGCAGTCATCATCATACTTTGTGTCACACACTGAATCTTAAACTCAATCCAGTGGTCATCCTTGTACTTGTTATCTGACATTGAACATGAACCCTATTCCAGCAGTTATCATCGTGCTTATTGTCTCACACTAAACCTCAACCTTAATCTAATGGTCATTTTCATGTTCTTTGCCACACAAAGCAAATTGACCTTATTTAAGCAGTTACTTCATGCTTGCTATGCCACACTGAAACATAATCTTTTTCAGCCTTCATTTTCCTGCTTTTTTTTCACACTGACATTTAACCTTATTAAACAAGTTATGTTTATGTTCTGCTTATTTTTGTACACTGAATTAACCCTATTCCAGCATTTTTAATGCAGGTGTCTTACATTGATCTTAAACTGATTCCAGCAGTCACATTCATACTGTTTTTCTCACACTTAAGCCTTATTCCAGCAGTCATCTTCATTCTTTAACCTTAACTTTATTTCCATGGCCATCTTTATGCTTGATGTCTCATACAGAAGCATAACCTTATTCCAGTGATCATCTTCATACTTCTTGTCTCATCTGAATGTTGCTCTTATTCCAACAGGTATCTTCTTGGTAGTTGTATCATGGTGCATCTTAACCTATTTCATCAGTAATATTCTAGGTGTTGGCATACTCCAAATCTTAACCTTATTCCAGTGGCAACGATAACAGTTGTTGGGTCGCACTGAATTGTAATCTTATTCCACCAGTGATCTTGTCTGTGTTGCCTCTGTGAACTATAACTTTATTCCAGCAGTCATCTTCATGATTATTGTCACCCACTGAAACTTAGACTTATTCCAGCGCTCCTCTTCATACTTCTTGTTGCAAGCTGTACATTAACTTTATTTCAGTGGTCAATTAAGTAACATGATATCACACATGAAGCAAAACATGATTCCACCGGTTATCTTCACACTGAATTCTAACCTCATTCCAGTGATCATCATCATGTTTACCCTCTCGCAGGGAAGTTTGATCTTATTCCTGTGGTCATCATCGTGGTTGTTGTCTCACACTCAACCTTACCCTTATTCAAGAAATCATGTTCCTGACAATGTTTGACACTTAACCTTATGGCACTTAACCTTAAGCTTATATCAGGGGTTATCTTCAGGTTTGTTGACTCACACTGAACAACAGCCTCATGGTGGCAGTCACATTCATGCTTGATGCCTCACAATAAATCTTATCTATATTGCTGTGGTCTTCTTCATAATTGTAGGCTCACACTGAACTTAACTTTATCCCAGCAGTCATCTTCATGCTTGTTTTCTCATAACGAAGCATAAACTCCTTCCAGTGGTCATCTTTATGTTATTTGTCTCACACTGAACCCTAATGTTCCTCTAGCAGTCATCTTCATGCTTGTGTCTCACATGGAAGCTTAACCATTTTGGTAAGTCATTTACTTGCTTATTGTCACACACTGAACCTTAACCTTATTCCAGCAGACATCTTCATACAAGTTGTCACACTTTGAACTGTCATCATACTCCAGTGGTCATCTTCAGGCTTGTTGTCTCATCCTGAACCTTTATTATACCAGTTGTCAATGCTTGTTGTGTCACACTGAACTGTACCTTTATTCCAGCAGTAATTAGCATGCTTGTTTTCTCACACTGAATATAACTTTATACCAGCAGTCAACTGCTAGTTTTTTATCATACACTAAAGAATAGCTTTAATCTAGTTGTTATGATTGCTGTCTCACACTGAACATTAGCCTTATTCTAGCAGTCATCTTCATGTTTACTGTCTCATTCTGATATTTAATCATAATATCTGGTCATTTTCTTAGTGGTTGTGTCACACTGAACATTCTCCCATTCCTGCAGTGACCATCTAGATTGTTGTCACAAATTCTAAACCTTTTCCTTATTCCAACAGTCATGTTCATAGTTGTTGTGTCATACCGAACTTTAAATTTATTTCCCTAGTGATCTTTCTTCTTGTTGCACACCAAAATGTTAAATCAAATTAAGTTTGGCCTGAGAATGCCTCTGTACCCTAAGTCCCTACATAACAAACTGTAACCTAACTTAGTCTGTAAACAAATTAGAAGCTTAACTTGGGTGTATATTTTTTTGTAACAACTAGCTGAGTCTCAGCTAATCACAGTAGCTGAGCTTTAGCCAATCACAGACTTCCAGTTAATTAGACCATGCCCAAATAAGGCAAATACCAAGCTGTAACCAATCAAGCCACTTCTGTACTTCATTTTCATTTTGTGCCCATAAATACTGCCTGCCCATGTTACAGAGCAGAGCTTTCTAAATCTCCTCTGGTTCTGAGGGCTGCTTGATTCACAAATAGTTCTTTGCTCAATTAAACTCTGTTAAATTGTCTAAAGTTTTTCTTTTAAACAAAATCTAACCTCATTTCAGCAGTCACCTTCAGAATTGTTTTTCACACTGAGAGAAACAATTAACCTTAACCTTATTCCAGCAGCCATATTCATGCTTGATGTCTCATACTGAACCTTTATCTTTTTACTATAGTCATCATTATCCTTGATATCTCACACTGAACCATAACATTTCCTAGTGAAAATTTCCTGCTTTTGTCTCACATTCAACCTTACAATTACACAAGTGGTCATCTTTGTGCTTGTGATCTCAACCTCAATCTTTCCCCTGCCCCAGCTTTATTAAGGTAATATTGACAAGTAAAAATTATATCTATATGATATATACAACATGATGTTTTGATATATATTGTGAAATGATCACCACCATTAAGCTAATTAACATATCCATAACCTCACATTGTTACCATTTTTTTTGTGTGTGGTAAAAATATTTAAGATATACTCTCTTAGGAAATTGCAAGTATACGATACAGCATAATTAACTATAATCATGATGCTGTACATTAGATTTCCAGAATTTACTCATCTTGCATAACTGAAACTTTTACCTTTTGAGCAACATAGTCCAATTTCCCCCACCTCTCCCCCTATTCCCTAGCAACCACCATTCTACTCTCTGCTTCTATGAGTTCAACACTTTTAGATTCCACATATAAGTGAGATCATGCAGTATTTTTTTTCTGTGTCTGGCACATTTCACTTAGCATAGTGTTCTCCAGATTCATCCATGTTGTCACAAATAACAGTATTTCCTTCTTTATAAAAGCTGAATAAAATTCCATTGTGTGTATATATATATAGGCATACCATGGAGATATCATGGGTTTGGTTCCAGACTACTGCAATAAAGTGAATATTGCAATAATGTGAGTGACACAAATTTTTGGTTTCCTAGTGCATATAAAAGTTATGGTTATACTATACTGTAGTCTATTAAGTGTGCAATAGCATTATGTCTCAAAAAACAATGTACATACTTTAATTAAAAATACTTTATTGCTAAAAATAATAACAATCATCTGAGCCTTCAGTGAGTCATAATCTTTTTATTGGGGGAGGGTTTTGCCTCAATGTTGGTGCCTGCTAACTGATCAGGGTGGTGGATGCTGAAAGCTAGGGTGGCTGTGGTAATTTCTTAAAATGAGAAAGTGAAATTGATTACATCAATAGACTCTTCCTTTCACAAAACATTTCTCTGTAGCATGTGATGCTGTTTGACAGCATTTTGCCCACAGAACTTCTTTCAAAATTGAAGTCAATCCTCTCAAACTCTGCCACTACTTTATTAGTTAATTTTATATATTTTAAATCCTTTTGTCATTTCAACAACGTTGACAGCATCTTTACCAGGAGTAGATTCTATCTCAAGAAACTACATTTTTTGTTTATCCATAAAAAACTTCATCCATTAAAGTTTTATCATGAGATTGTAGCAATTCGATCACATCTTCAGGCTCCACTTCTAATTCTAGTTCTTTTGCTATTTCTATAACATCTGCAGTTACTTCCTTCACTAAAGTCTTAAATCCCTTAAAGTCATCTGCAAGGGTTAGAATCAACTTCTTTCAAACTCCCGGTAAAGTTGATATTTTCACCTCCTCCTATGAATCACGAATATTCTTAATATCATCTAGAATGGTGAATCCTTTTCAGAGGCTTTCAATTTACTTTGCCCAGGTCCATGAGAGGAATCAATATCTATGGCAACTATAGCCATATTAAATGTATATCTTAAATAATAACACTTGAAATTTCAAAGTACTCCTAGAGCCATGGGCTGCAGAATGGCCATTGTGTTAGCAGACACGAAAGCAACATTAGTGTCTTTGGACATCTCCACCAGAGCTCTTGGGTGACCAGGTGCATTGTCAATAAGTAGGAATGTGGTTTTTTTTTTTTTAGACAGAGTCTCACTCTGTTGCCCGGGCTAGAGTGCCATGGTGTCAGCCTAGCTCACAGCAACCTCAAACTCCTGGGCTCAAGCAATCCTTCTGCCTCAGCCTCCCAAGTAGCTGGGACTACAGGCATGCGCCACCATGCCCGGCTAATTTTTTTCATATATTTTTAGTTGGCCAATTAATTTCTTTCTATTTTTAGTAGAGACGGGGGTCTCGCTCTTGCTCAGGCTGGTCTCGAACTCCTGACCTTTAACGATCCTCCCGCTTTGGCCTCCCAGAGTGCTAGGATTACAGGCATGAGCCACCGCACCTGGACTAAGCAGGAATGTTTTGAAAAGAATCTTTTTTTCTGAGTAGTAGGTCTCAAAGGTGGGCTTAAAAAATTCAGTAAACCATGCTGTAAACAGATGTGCCGTCGCATCTGTTTAATGTATTCCATTTATAGAGCACAGGCAGAGTCAATTTAGCATAATTCTTAAGGGCACTAAGATTTTTGGAATGGTAAATAGGCAATGGTTTCAACTTAAAATCTCTAGGTGCATTAGCCCCTAACAAGAGAGGCAGCCTATCCTTTGAAGCTTTGAAGCCAGGCATTGACTTTTCCTCTTTAGCTATGAAACTCTTAATTGGCATCTTCTTCCAATATAAGGCTGTTTTGTTTACATTGAGAATCTGTTGCTTAGTGTAGCGACCTTCATCAAAGATCTTAGCTAGATCTTCTGGGTAACTTGTAGCTTCTACATCAGCACTTGCAGCCTCACCGTGCACATTTATAAAATGGAGACGGCTTCTTTCCTTAAAGCTCATGAACCAACCTCTGCTAATTTTAAACTTTTCTTCTGTGACTTTCTTACCTCTCTCAGATTTTATAAAATTGAAGAGAATTAGGACCTTGCTCTGGATTAGGCTTTGGCTTAAAGGAATATGGAGGCTGGTTTGATCTTCTATCCAGACCACTCAAACTTTCTTTATATCAGCAATAAGGCTGTTTTACTTTTTATCAGTCATGTGTTCACTGGAGTAGAACTTTCAGATTTTTTCAAGAACCTTTTCTTTGCACTCACAGCTTGGTTAACTGTTTGGTGCAAGAGGCCTAGTTTTTGGCCTGTCTTGGCTTTCAACATGTCTTCCTCACTAAGCTTAATCATTTCTAGCTTTTGATTTAAAGTGAGAGACATGCAACTCTTCCTTTCACTTGCACACTTAGAGGCCATTTTAGGGTTATTAACTGTCCTAATTTCAATATTGTTGTGTCTCAGGGAATAGGGAGGCCTGAGGAGACAGAGACGGACATACGAATGGCTAACTGGTGGAGCAGTCAGAACACACGCAACGTTTATCAATTAATTTTGCTGTCTTATATGGGTGCAGTTTGTGGCCCCCCAAAATAATTACAAGAGTAACATCCAAGATCACTGATCACAGATCACCTAACAGATATAATAATAATGAAAAAGTCTGAAATACTATGAGAATTACCAAATGTGACACAGAGATGCAAAGTGAACACATATTATCGAGAAAATGGTGGCAATAGACTTCCTTGATGTGGGGTTGCCACAAATTTTTAATTTGTAAACAACACAATATCTGCAAAGTGCAATAAAGCAAAACACAATAAAATGAGGTGTGCCTTATATATATATGTATAGCTCACATTTTCTTTATTCATTCATCCGTCAGTCAATGGACACTTAGGTTGATTCCATATCTTGGCTATTGTGAATAATGCTGTAATAAACATCATAGTGTAGATATCTCTTTGGGATACTGATTTTAGTTCTTTGAATATATACCCAGAAATGGTATTTCTAGATCATAAGGTAAGTTTTATTTTTAATTTTTTGAGGAACCTCTCTACTGTTTTCTATAATGGCTATCAATTTACATTCCTACGTAGAGTGTACAAGTTTTCCCTTTTCTCCACATTTTCACCACCACTTGTTATCTTTTATCTTTTGATAACAGCCATTCTAACAGGTGAGATGCTATCTCATTGCAATTTTTATTTGTATTTCCCTCATGATTAGTGATGTTGAGCATTTTTTCATATATCTGTTGGCCATTTTTATGTCTTCTTTTGAGAAATGTCTATTCAGGTCCTTTGCTCATTTTAAAATCAGGTTTTTCATTTTCTTGTTATTAAGTTCCTTATATATTTTGGGTATTAACCCTTTAACATATTTATGGTTTACAAATATTTTATCCCTTTCCATAGGTTGTCTCTTCACTCTGTTGATTGTTTCCTTTGCTGTGTAGAAGCTTTTTAGTTTGATACAATCTCATTTGTTTATTTTAATTTTTGTTTAATTTTTAATTAATTAATGCCTGTGCATTTGGGGTCATATCCAAAAAATCTTTGGATTTGATTTTTTGTCAAGAAGCTTTCCCCCTATGTTTTCTTCTAGAATTTTTATAGTTTCAGGTCTTAATTCAAGTCTTTAATCCATTTTGAGTTAATTTTTTTATATGGTGTGTGATAAGGGTCTAATTTCATTTTTATACCAATATCTAGTTTTCCCAACATTGTTTATTGAAGAGATTATCTTTTCTCCCATTGTGTCTTCTTAACAATTTTGCTGATGATCAGTTGACTATAAATGCAAGGATGTATTTCTGGGCTCTCTGTTGTGTTCCCTTGCTCTGTATGTCTTTTCGTGCCAGTACCATGGCATTTTGATTACTATACCTTTTTAGTAGATTTTGAGCCTATCTAGTGTGATGCCTTTAGCTTTGTTCTTTCTGCTCAAGATTCCTTTTGGTATTTTGGGTCATTTGTGATACCATATAAATTTTAGGATTTTTTCTCTTTCTGTGAAAAAATGTCTTTAGAATTTTGATAGGGATTATGCTGACTCTAGATCTCTTTAGGTAGTGTGGCTATTTTAACAATAATAATTCTAACTCTTGATATTTGTCCATTTATTTGTTTCCTTTATTTCTTTCCTCATCAATGTTTTATAATTTTTAATGTACAGATTTTTCACTCCTTTGGTTAACTTTATTCCTAAGTATTTTATGATATTATAAATGAGATTGTTTGCTTGATTTCTTCTTCAGATAATTCATTGTTAGTGTATAGAAATGCAATTGATTTTCGTATGTTGATTTTGTGTCTTGTAATTTTATTGAATTGATTAGTTCTAACAGGTTTTTAACAGGTATAGTCTTTAGGGTTTTCTATATATAAGATCATGTCATCTGCAAACATAGAGAATTTTACTTTTTCCTTTCTGATATGGATGCCTTTTGTTTCTTTTATCAATTTATTAATTGCTCTGGCTAGGACTTCCAGTACTATATGGAACAGAAATAGTGAGTTCAGGCATCTTGCCTTGTCTCTGAACTTAGAGGAAAATCTTTCAGATTTTCATCATTGAGTGTGATATTAGCTGTGGGCCTATATATGGCCTTTAGTGTGCTGAGGCACATTCCTTATTTACCTAATTTTTTGACAATTTTTATCATGAAAGTATGTCGGATTTTGTAAAATGCTTTTTCTGCATCTGTTGAGATAATCATGTGATTTTTATCCCTCATTATGTTAATGTACTGTATTACATTTATTGATTAGCATATATGAGCCATCCCCATGTACCCTAGGAGTAAATCCTGCTTGATCATGGTATATGATCCTTTTAATGTGCTGTTGAATTTAGTTTGCTAGTGTTTTGTTGAGGAGTTTGCATTTATGTTCCTCAGGGATCCTGGCCTATAATTTTCTTTCCTTGTAGTACTCTTATTCAGCTTTGTTATCAGGGTAATGCTGGTCTCATAAAATGAGTTTGGAAGTATTACTTCCACTTTAGTTTTTTGAAACAGTTTGAGAAATATTGGCATTATTTCTTTAAAGGTTTGATGGAATTCACCAGTGAAGCCATCATGTCCTTGGCTTTTCTTTGTTTGAAACTTTTGATTACTGATTCAATCTCTTAACATATTATTCATCTGTTCACATTTTCTATTTCTTCATGATTTAATATTCCTAGGTTGTATGTTTCTAGGAATTTATACATTTCTTCTAGGCTATCATGTATGTCGACATATAATTGCTCATAGTTATATATTATGATCTTTTGTATTTCTGTGGTATCAGTTATAATGTCTCTTCTTACATTTATAATTTTATTTACTTGAGTCTTCTAATTTTTTCTTAGTCTAGCTAAAGGTTTTTCCATTTTGTCTTGCTTTTGTTTTTTAATTTTGTTTAGCTAAGTAAACAACTCTTAGTTACACTGATCTTTCCCATTGTTTTTTTCTAGTCTCCATTTCATCTATTTGTGCTCTTGTCTTTATTATTCCTTTCCTCTAACTTTGGGCTTAGTTTGCTCTCCTCTTTGTAGTTCCTTGAGGTGTATTATCAGGTTGTTTATTTGAGATTTATTTTTTCTTAATATAGATGTTTATCATTATAAACTTTCTTCTTAGGACTGCTTTGGCCGCATCCCATAAGTTTTGCTATGCTGTCTATCCATTTTTGTTAGTCACAAGATATGTTTTGATTTTCCTTTTGAAATCTTCTTTGATACGTTAGTGTTTCAGGAATATGTTGTTCAATTTCTACATATTTATGAATTTTCCACTTATCCTCCTGTTATTGATTTCTGGTTTCATATCATTGTGGTTAGAAAAGAAAATTGATATGACTTCAATCTTCTTAAATTTGCTTAGATTTTGTGGCCTAATATATACTCTATCCTGGAGAATGTTCCAAGTGAGCTTGAAAAGAATGTGTATTTGCTGCTGTTGAATGGAATATTCTGTATATGTTTGTTAGGTCCATTTGGTCTGAAGTATAGTTTAAGTCCACTGTTTCCTTCTTGATTTTCTGTCTGGATGATCAATGCACAGTTGAAAGTTGGGTATTGAAGACCCCTACTATTATTGTATTGCTGTCTATTTCTCCCTTAATTTATGTTAATATTTGCTTTAAACATATAAGTGCTCTGATGATAGGATATATATGTATGTGTATATATATGTACAATTTTTATATCCTCTTGATCCCTTTTATCATCATATATTACATTATATAATAGCCTTTGTCTCTTTTGACAGTTTTTGACTTAAAGTCTATTTTGAACAATGTAAATATAGCCACCCCAGTCTCTTTTGGTTACCATTTGTGTGGAATATCTTTTTCTATCCCTTCACTTACAGCCTATGTGTGTCCTTAAAGCTAAAGTGAGTCTCTTATAAGAAGTATATAGTTGGGCCCTACTTTTTAAAAACCATTTAGCCATTCCATGCCTTTTGATTGGAGAATTTAATTCATTTATATTATTGGTCGGTAAAGACTTATTATTGTAATTTTCTTAAGTGTTTTCTTTTTTTTTTTTTAGAGATGGGGTCTCGCTCTTGGTCAGGCTGGTTTCGAACTCCTGACCTTGAGCTATCCACCCGCCTCGGCCTCCCAGAGTGCTAGGATTACAGGCGTGAGCCACCGCGCCCGGCCCTCTTAAGTGTTTTCTGACTGTTTTGTAGTTTCTTTGTTCCTTTCTTCCTCTCTTACAGTCTTCCTTTGTGATACTTTTTTTTTGTGGTAGTATGCTTTGGTTCATTTTTCTTTATCTTTTGTGTACCTACTATAGGTTTTTTCTTTGTGGTTACCATGAAGCTTACATCAAGCATCTTATAACACTCCATTTTAAGGTGATAACAATGTAACTGCAACTGCATACAAAACTCTATACTTTACCTTCTCCTTCCACCATATTTTATGTTATTCCTGTCACAATTTAAATCCTTTATATTGTATATCCATTAACAAATTATTATAGCTATAGTTATTTTTAATATTTTTGTCCTTTTACTTTTATTCTAGAGTTAAAACTAATTTGCACACCACTGTTATAACATTATAATATTCTGAAATTGACTATTCTTACTTTTACAGTGAGTTTTTATACTTTCATATGTTTTTATGTTGTTAGTTAGCATCCTTTCATTTCAACATAAAGAATTCCCTTTAGCATTTCTTGTAAGGCAGGTCTAGTGGTGATGAACTCCCTCACCTTTTATTTGGGAAAGACTTTATCTTTCCTTCATTCTAAAGGACAGCTTTGCCAGGTATAGTAGTCTATATTTTTGGTTGACAGTTGTTTTTTTCTCTCAGCATTTTGAATATATCAACCCACTCTCTCCTGGCCTGCAAAGTTTCTGCAGAAAAATCTGGTAATAATCGTCTTGGAATTCCCTTGTATGTAATGAGCTACATGAGCTACCATGTCTGGTGGGATCCATGAGTGGGCTTGCTGATTGAGTCCTTGGGAGCGCTGATATGCTATAAGTGGGCAGGGAGGCCTGGTGCCTAGGTAAACAGGGGCCAGCATGATGCCTTGGTCTACAAGGGTGGGCCTGAAGCCTGGGCCCACTTGGGTAGGTCTGAAGCCTTGGTTCACTGGGGTGGGCCTGGCGATCATCCACAGGTGCAGGCCTATAGTCTGGGTATGCAGGGTTGGGCCTAAAATCTGAATCCAGGGGGCTGGCCAGAAGTCTGGGTCCATGAGGGCCAACCTGCTGGTGGTGCTGGTCTTGAGCCTGAGTATACAGAGGCCAGCCTGGCATTGGGGTAGGCCTGATACCTGGGTTCACAGGGATGGGCCTGATCCTGAGTCCATAGGGGTCAGCTTGGTGCTGGACAGCTGGGCAGGCCTGGAGGCTGGGTTTATAGGAGTGAGCTTGTTTCCTGGGAATGTGGGGGCAAGCCTGGAGCCAAGGTCAGTGTCAGCTGGCCTGGCCTGGGGAGACCCTGGAGCCTAAGTTCATGGAGGTGAGGCTGGGTCTTAGGTCTCTGGGGGCTGGCCCAGTGCTGGGGAAAGCCTAGAATCTGAGTTCACAGGGGTTGGCTAAAGCCAGATTTTGTTTTTATACAAGAAGCAAAGGCACTGTCTGTTTTCTAAAGGCTTTAGTGTTTCTTCCCCCATTGTTCATCTTGCCAGATATTATATCCATTTTAAAGATATTACCACTGTCTATTGCTGTGTAACAAACCACTCCAAAGTTCTATAGTGTAAAACAATAGCTTTGTCATTATGCTCTCAAATTATGTGGGTTAGGAATTCAGACAGGGAACAAGGGGGATGGCTCTTCTCTATCCAGGATGTGTAGGGCTGTGCCTGGGATGACTCAAATATATGGGGCTGGAACTTCTGGAACTGGAGGATTCACTTCTAAGATAAAATGGGATAGCGGGGATGGCTGAAGACAGGCTTAGTTAAGACTAACTATTGGAGAGCCTAGATGTGGCCTCTCCATGTTCATAGTCTCAAAATAGTCAGACTTTTTACATGGGATCCAAGAACAAGTGCTTCTAGTGAACAAGAAGGAAGCTGCAAAGTCTTTTATGACCTCACCTTAGAAGCAACACAGTATCACTTTTGCTGTATTCCTTTAGTAGTAGTCCCAGTCCTGCCTAGATTCAAGGCCAGGGGACATAGACTCCACCTCTTGATAGGAAGATAGGCAAATAATTAGGAGGCATGCTTTAAAACTGTCACAACAGGTGAAGAAGTGAAGACTTGGAGACTTTACCAAGGTCATCTATTGCTCAGCTTGAAAGTGGAGGAATTAAGAATTGCAGACTTCCTTCTCTCTTCCCTCTTCCCTTGGTGTGTGTGTGGGGTGGAGCACCCTGCAGTAACATCTCAGGAAGAGGGACTCCACTCTACCCAGGATGAACTGTATTATCTCAGGAGATAAGGCAGTGCAAATGTTTCCTTCCACTCCAGGCTAAGGTGAGGGGCCTCTAGTTCTTCACTGCTCACCATCTACCTTCCCACTTTCATACGAAGGGAACCTAGCTGGGAAGAGATGACTGAAAAATTACTATAGAATATATTTCAAAGTAGGAGTAAACAGACCTCTCCCAGGATCAACAGGTATGGTCCGATCTTCCGGAAACCCTCAAATTTTAGAGTTTTTAAGTCATCTCCAGTAATTAATACATTCATATTCTTGTATTATTATATTAGGTGATAAAGGTGTTCATTAAATGTAAATAATTTTTTAAATATATCAATATTTTTGAAATATTTTACTATCTTAGGATCCTTTAAAAAATGTGAACTTAAGTCTTGTTAGGCCTCTGAGAAGTCCTTTCTGACAAGGCAAGTTGGAAAAGACTAGGTAGAAGCAAATCTATACATCACTCAGGGTAGAAAGGGGTCTATCACCAACTCCTATCCCAGTGGTTCAAGTTGCAGGATTGGGGGCTGAGTAAACTGATTATTAATGCCAAGGAGAAGCTGAGGTGAGCTCTCTTCCCAACTCATGCCACATCTGTTACAGAGGACTAGCAAAGAAGAAGCAGGGGGTTGGGTCCTGGCTTAAGTGTAAGCTTTGGTTATTTATGAAAATAATTAGGCTTGGCACAGTGGCTCACACCTGTAATCCTAGCACTCTGGGAAGCTGAGGCGGGAGGATCGCTTGAGGTCAGGAGTTTGAGACCAGCCTGAGCAAGAGCGAGACCCCGTCTCTACTAAAAATAGAAAGAAATTAGCCAAACAGCTAAAAATAGAAAAAATTAGTTGGGCATGGTGGCGCATGCCTGTAGTACCAGCTACTCGGGAGGCTGAGGCAGGAGGATTGCCTGAGCTCAGGAGTTTGAGGTTTTTTGTGTGCTAGGCTGATGCCACGGCACTCTAGCCCAGGCAACAGAGTAAGACTCTGTCTCAAAAAAAAAAAAAAAATCAACCCATATCAGTAGGGTAGAAATGAGAGAATGAGACAGTTTCAGGAATAAAGATGATACAGTTTCCTGGAGATGCCCAAGATTTTTTCTTGGGGATGCTATGGTAACTGCAGGTGCAAGATGACAAAGTATAACAACTCTCTTCTCCCACCTCATGGTGAGCCACTTGGGGGTTGGTTACCCTGTGTATTCCCTATTTTCCTGGGTTTTAGCTAGACAACATCCTTGGCACACTGTAAAACAATCCCTGCTGATTCAGAAGGTTCATAGTTTGCATAAACCTCAAAGTGATCCCTGAAGATTCTCTCTGCTTTCAGGAAGACAGACAATTATGGAATACTTAGGAAGAGCATTCTCAGCCTGCTTGGAAGAGGCTAGGTCTCTTCTAGCCTCCTGTTTTTACTGCCTGACTCAATACCCAGGCAGCTATTAACAATTGCTATATAACATCCATAGAATATACCTCCGCCCCACCCCCCAAAAACCTCTTACCAAGGGAAGGGGGAGTACAAATGTGCAGGGGGCACAGAATAGGGAACAACTCAATCTCTCTGTCACTGCCCCTTCACAAACACCAAGAATACACCTAAAAAAATTAAAGTAATTGAGAGGGCCAAGACTGTATTCTAAACAGATAGGACTCTATTTTCTAGGGTCTTTAGGATGCTGACCAAATTCTATCTTTAAAAGTCTTTAAAAAAAACCTAAATGAGCTTTAGAAGCAGAAATAGAATGACCTATTTTATAATCACAATGTAGTAAAAGCAAAAATTAAGAGGAAAATGGCAACATTGTACAGCTCTTGGGTCAAAAAGGAATTGTAATGAAAATTACAATAACAATTTTGAAATAATCAGTAAAAAAATCATAGAATGTGACCACAGCCATACTTAGGAAAAAAATCCATAGTTTTAAACGCTTTTATCATTAAACTACAATGAATGAAAATATAGTATGCTGGATATTTATTGAAAGCTTACACTGTGTAGGGGCTGAACAAAATATTTCATTTAATCTTCATAGTACTTATGAGTTGTGTACTGTTTTTTACCCTTCATAGTAGTTAGGAGGTGGGTACTATATTTTGTTCTTATCTTTTTGAAATGCTCAGAAATATAATTAGGAATATCCATGCAATGTTCTAACTATCTTATCCATTTCCAAGAACTATTTCACATGTTTCTTGATTCAATGCCACAAATATTTATTAATGCTTATTATATATAGGGCACTGTAACAAAGAGATGAATACTAGATGTTCTCTACCCTGTAAAAATCTAGTAATGTGTGTTTGATATAGATGGAGGGGAGGATGGTATTCATATTAAGATTTCAACTAACACTACTTGCTAAAATTGACTGCAGTAAATGCTAAAGATAATGCATAATCACAGCACCATGGTTGCAGAGAGCAAAGTGATGCCAACTTGGGATGGTGACAGGAATCAATTGCCATGCTTGTTGCCACTGTTTAGGGAAGCAGCTCTAAGTTGTTCAAACAAGTAATTAATGCAAGCGAAGCAGGAAGAGCATATACATTTCCACTTTATTAAAATATTGCATAAATACAGAGCAGTTGGGCACATCCATTCTAAGGCACTGTTCTGGTTTGAATGCAATTCCACAAGAGAGAAAAGAGAAGCCATTACATTCGGTATTTTTCATTTCTACATTCAGACTCCTCCCATATTACATGTTTATTGCTACTGGGATCTCAACTTTAACCCCAGATTTATAGCAGCATCATATAGGGACCTGGATGACAAGAATTACAGAAACATCCTGGGTCTAGCACTTAATATGATTTGGCACTTAATTACAAACTCTCTTGCATTGCTCTCCATTTGTTTCCCAACTCTTGTTTAGCTAAAGATATTATAAACTCTTTATGACCCTGACCCATGAATTATATTTCTTTACTAGATTTCATTAAGCCTAGAACAGGACTAGTTAGACATGTAGTAGATAGCCCCCAAATACTTATATGGATATCACTTTCAAGAACTTCAATGGAATAGAAGAGATATACTTTCCCTAATTGTAGTTCAAGGAAAGGATGACTGGGTATCTTCATAAAGGAAAAATGCTTGAATGTCCTATTTCCTGTATTTTTTTAACAAGGAACCAGGCTCAATGAATATTTTCACGTGTTAATAGCTTTAATTGACAATGAGAATATTTCCTTTGCTACAGAAATTTGAGTTGTTACTATAATTATATGAGAATATTTATATAAGTAGCAACGTGTATGTGTGCACGTGTGTGATTATAAGTAAAATTTAAAGAGGTTGAGAATCACTGGGCAACTTATAAATTATCTGAATTAGTGACCCTCACCTCCTTCAAATGATATGTGTATATGCGTATATGTGTGTGTGCGCATGTGTATTTGTATTATACAAAAGATATATATGTTTAAAGAATTTTTCATAACACCCTTAAAACAACTGGAAATAACTAGTCTTGGGAGCAACAGGACTATAGTGAAAGTTATAGAAATATTTGTTTAAGGCAGTATGTTCCAAGGGATATCTACAGAGTACTAGTTCTGTGGGTTATTATTGGCTGTACATGGAAAAGGTTCTGGGATCAAATAAGTTTGGAAAACATTGAGCCAAAAGAGGTGCTTTTTCTCTCTTTACTAGAGGACCTTTGAGAGGTTCTCATGTGCTAATGTGCACTATGAATCTAGGAAGGGGAAACAGGAAGCAATTCCCAAACTTATTTGCAGAATGCCTTGTAGCACTAAGCATTCTATGACACATACTTAGGGAGACACTGAATTAAAAATGGGTAAAATTTAAAAAGCATTGAAAGACACATGATTGAATACCAAAGCAGAGTGAAAAGCAATGGACGCTGGTTTTTCAATCTAAATAAAATTAGATTCTATTAATACTTGTACAACTTCAACTGTCAAGTAGATTCTTTCAGACATAGAGCTTACTTACTCTGTGAACAAAATAAATTACCAAATTAATACTCTGCTTTAAGTAGCATTACCACAGATTGCCAACTAAGCAGACTAGCAAAATTCATAAGGTTAAAAATCTTAATTTCTTTAATCATAAAAAATTTCAATATAAATAACCCAGTTCTTACGAGGCAAATGACATCTCCTTCATCATTTTGTCCCTGACACATTTTTATTATTTGACAAAATTTACTGTCTCTTTGACATGTGGGGCACATCTAAAGTTTTGAATGAATATAATCATCTTTAATAATGACTGCAGAATAATTATGGTACTGCTATAATAGCTATGTCATATAAACAGGATTATCCATTATATTGACCCTACTCCTGAAAGGATTGTCATTATTTATATGCTTTATGCTTATACCTATGATACGGTTGTGTTGGAACACAAAATTTTTCATTGTAATAAAAAAATAAGAGTTGTGCAGACGGAATAAATCAAATCTAGGAAAGATGCAAGAGTAGATAGATACTATAGAACTTATATGCCCTGGAAGACAGGTTTAAAAAATAGCAAAAAAGAAAAAAAAAAAAACTGTTCTCATAAGCTCAAACAAAAGCTTCCAAGATAAACCGGCTGCTGCAGGTTAAGATTTTTTTGAATTTGTGTCAATTTCTGTAGGACCTACTTCCCTTAGCAATTCTTAAAGCAATCCTTTAAAGTGAGTGACTTGGTGCATAATAAGGCCTGCTCTCTGTCTGAAGCTTTTAGTACAATGAGTACACTTGTATGGCTTCTCCCCTGTATGGATTCTTAAATGAATAACTAGGCTTGGTCTCTGTCTAAAGCTCTTCCCACAATAATTACATTTTAAAGGTCTCTCTTCAGTATGCGTTCTCTGGTGCAAAGTAAGAGCTGTCAGTCGACTAAAACTTTTCCCACAATTATGACATCTATGAGGTTTTTCACCTGTATGAGTTTTCAGATGCCTTTTAAGACTCGATCCATGACAAAAACTTTTCCCACACTCTAGGCATTTATAAGTTTCTTCTTCAGAATGTGTTCGCTGGTGCCCAATGAGGTGTGACCGCCGAGTAAATCGCTTTTTACATACAGTGCATTCATAAGGTCTCTCCCCTGTATGAAGTCGCTGGTGTCTATAAAGGTCTGAACTACGAAGGAATCTTTTCCCACATTCAGGGCATTTGTGAGGTTCCTCTCCTGAATGAATTATCTGGTGCCCTGTAAGTTGTGACTTCCGAGCAAAACATTTTCCACATTGAGGGCATTGGTGAGGTTTCTCTCCTGGACTCTTTTTCTTATGGGGTATAGGGTTGAGAGGTTCTTCCACATTGGAGCTCTCAGGTGTCTCTCCTAGAGTGGGGTTCTGATGCTCTACAAGTTTTGTTAAATCTGTCTGTAAATCCTCTGGGGGAGGTTCCCATTGGTTTTCTAATTGTACATAGTCTTTTTGCAAAATGGGACCGTGGAGAGCATTTCCCTCTACAGTTACAATAAATGGATACATATTCTCCAGTTTTTTCTGTTTTGAAGGATCTTCTTCATTATCTATCCCGATCTCAAAACCTGAGAGAGGAAATACAAATTGCAGATGTCATTGTGTTCCACAGAGAAAAGAAAGTGAGGGAAAATGAACAGTTATATTAAACCACTAGTAGGAATACAGGAATTCCTAAATAGAATTCCAAACTCTTTACCCTGATTAAGGTTGAATTTTTATTTTCTTTCTTCCCTTGTATACCAATTAACAATTACTTACCTATCTTGGAATCAAGTAATTGTTTCATTTCTTTGGACTCTTGTAATTCCTTCACCCATGGCTCTTCTCTATGCTCCAATGGGAAGTTCACGTCAAGCTTTGGTAACGGATATCCTGGCCATAAGAAAGATGGGAAGCATGATAGTTTGGCTCATCAAAAGTTTTCCCAAAATTTAGGCTGATTTCTTGGACACATGGCCTCTTCATATGTACTTTCTTCTCAATTACTATTATTTCACCCAGAGTCTCTCACAAGAAGCTTTTTTTTAAAATAAAAGATAAGGACAAATTGCTCAATTCAAGGCTATTCTCCTCTAATCTTTGGAAGGTGGGTGAATCAACTGTGTGCTGAAATCAATGCACTAAATCATTTCTGCATCTATTTTGATAATAGATTTATTTAGGTCAGAGCTAAAATATGAAGTAAATCTTCATAACATTTTGGCATATTTCTTCATAAAGTTTGTACACTGCTATTGAGTGCCAAATGAAGAGAGAGGTAAAAGTAGGAGTCATGAAACTGTTTACTGGAATAATTTCAGTTAAGACTTTCAAATTAAAGGAAATTGAACTGGGCTGGCAACCAGCAAAAACAGCCTTTATGTTTGTTTCAGTTTAAGTCTAGAAGTAGATTCTCTTAAAATTAGCCCAAATGACTATAAAACAGTATTTTTAACTGTCAGTCTAAGGATAACCAGATGAAGTTTCTAACCACACACTCTCCCCCTGTCTTCACTGACAGCCACTGTGGCTTGTGTCCTCTTTTCTATGCCTCTTCCTTTCCTTCCTCCTCTCTGGCCAATTACTGGTCTTCAACAACATGTGGATTGTAACCTACTGATTTGAGATCCAAACATAGGCCGATGTTTAAATATTAACATTATGAAAATTACATTAGGAATTTAGTTTGACTAGTAATAAGCTGAAGGAATATTTAAATTTCAGAACATTCTATCAAGACATAGGAAGTGGACTAAAATACCTTATTTTTTCATGAAAAATTATATTTTCTTTTTAAGATTAAGAAACAAAATATGAATTTCAAATAAAACGTTTAAATTCACTATTTTGTTTTTGTTTGGATTTCAAAGCTAAGAGTGAAATAAAAGGGCAATACAGAACAGGTCAAAGGGAAGCTGCTGTGAAATTAAAGAGGGAGCAAACTGAAACTTGGAAGAGCAGAGAGTAGCAGAGGCTTAGGTATAAAATAGTGTTTTAAAATCTAGATGTAAGGGAGGAATACTTCTAGCATGATACTATGAAGATCTCTGCAGACCCACTTCTTAGTGAAACTGGTAAGAATTTGTAAAAAATGAAAAACCAAGCAAAGTCTCTTGAAATAGTCCTAAGGGCATATGGCAAACAAAGAAACATCTATATAAGAAAATCTACCAAAATTCAGTAAGAACAGCGAGAGTCTAAGTAGTTGAATCCAAACTGTTCGTTCCCTTTATCCCCTCTCCCACTTCTTCTGCACACTGATAGGACCAAGAACTCAGGATATCCTCTCCCCTCAGCTCCCTTTCAGACATCTTTCAGGAATCTCATTATATGCATGTTGGTGTACTTATTGATGCCCCACTTTTCTCTGAGGCTCCATTCATTTTTCAATTTTAGTATATGTGCTGCCAAAGCGAGCACTCCATTCATTTTTCTTCATTCTTTTTTTCCTTCTGTTCTGATAGCACAATCTCTATTGATCTGTCTCCAAGTTCACTAATTCTTTCTTCTGACAGCTCTAATCTACTGTTGAACCACTCCAGTGACTTTTTAATTTCCATTATTATGCTTTAAACTCCACAATTTCCATTTGATTTTTTTGTAATTTCCATCTCTTTATTGATATTCTCTACTTAATGTGATATTGTCATCATAACTTCCTTGACTTCTTTAATCATGGCTTTCTCTAGTTCTTAGAACATATTCATAGTGGCTACTTTGAAGTCTTTGTTAAATCTGATATCTAGTCACTCTCATAAGCAGATTCTGTTGCCTGTTTTTTTCCCCCCAATTTATGGATCACCTTTTCCTATTCACATGTAAGTCTCATAAATTTTTCTTAGAAACTCGACATTTTAGATAATAAATTGTAGCAACTCTGTGTCATCCTCCCAAGGGCTTTTTATTGTTATTTGCTTGTTTTTTTTGTTGTTGTTGTTTAGTAAATGGTTGGATAATTTTAGTAAAATCTATTCCACCAGGCAAAGTTAAGTATTGTTAAGCAGTGTTAAGCAGTGCACCCCAGGAGGAGGAATATCAGATTAACATTGCTTAACAACGTTACCCTGGAATGACAGTTGTTTTTGCAGGGCAGAAGAAAAAATATTTAAAGAAATAATGGTCAAAACTCTCCAAATATATTTTTAAAAACATTAAGCTACACATTTAGGAAGCTCAATGAATTCCAAGTAAAATAGGCACGAGAAATTGATACACATATGATAGTAAAGACTCTAAAAGCCGCATAAAAGTATAAAGCCTTGAAAGACAGCAAGAGAAAAATGACTCATCACTTATAAGTGAATTCTTATAAGATTAAAACTGAGGTGTCATCAGAAACAATGGAGTAGGGGCTAGAAGGCAGTGGAATAACATATTCAAAGTGCTCAAAGAGAAATGAAAACCATCGACCATGAATCTTATATATAGCAATCTTGAAAAATAAGAACAAAGTTGGGGCTCTCACAATTTCAGATTTCAAAACTTACTACAAAGCAATGATAATCAGGATAGTGTGGTATTTCCATAAGAACACACATATAGATCAATGGAATAGAAATGAGAGTCCAGCAATAAATGCACATACCTGTGGTCAACTGGTTTTTGACAAGGGTCTCAAGGAGATTAAATGTGAAAAGAATAGCCTTTTCAACAAATCATGCTGAACACCTGGATGTCCACATGAGAAAAAAAATATTATTTGGACCCCTACCTCATACCCTATTAAAATTAATTGAAAATGGATCAAAGTCTTAAATGTAAGAATTAAAACTATAAAACTCTTAGATGAAAACATAGAAGTAAATTTTTATGACCTTGGATTAGGCAATCGGTTTCTTATATATGACATCAAAAGCACAAAGAACACAAGACAAAACAGCTACATTTGACTTCTCTGAAATTAAAAAAAGTCTTTTGTGCTGCAAAGAACACTATGAAAATGAAAAGACAGCTTACAGAATGGGAGAAAATATTTGCAAATCATATATCCAATAGGGGACTTTTATCTAGAATATACAGTTGACCCTTGAACAACATAGGTTTGAACTGTGTGGATCCACTTATACATGGATTTTCTTCCCTCCCCCTCCACCACCCCTGAGACAGCAAGACCAACCTCTCCTCCACTTCCTACTCTTCGTAAGCCTATTCAATATGAAGATGACAAAGATGAAGACCTTTATACTGATCCACTTCCACTTAATGAGTAGTAAATATAGTTGCCTTCCTTATGACAGTCCCCACACCCTGGATGCAGAGGACATATGCTCGAAACTGAGCTTCTTCATGAATGTCAACTTAATGCACTTCTTATATCTGTACCACACCCCATCCCAATCCTGTTGTCCTGAGTAACATTCGGATACTTCTGGACACTACCAACAATTTGTATTTCGCAACTTTATTCTCAAAACCGATGTCAGCTAAAGACACTTCCCATTCACCTTTGATCCATCTCCCTCCTTTCAGACCTTGGTTCCCATCCTCTACTCTTATATATTGAATAAAATATCACTACTAATGCTGAATGAAATGGACGTTTATTTAAAAGGTTTCCATAGATGTTAGGCCTATTTCCATCTGCCAACATGGTAAGAACAGCTACGGCTCTTACATAGCAAAGATAAGTGAAGGTGAGCATAAGTTGGCACTCATATGTTGTGGTGGGAGGATAAACTGGTACAATAATTTTGAAGGACAATTTGACAATATCTATTAACGTTTTAAATGCCCATTAACTAACTTATTCTAATTCCAGAAATTTATCCTATCAACACCTGCATAAACATGTGCTCACTGCATGTTTTTTAGCTTGCCTCTGTGGCTTCTGTGTCAATGTCAAATGGCAGTAGGAAAGTAGACTCTAATGTCTACTTCTATTAGGCGGCTCTTTATCCTCAATGTAAGCTATCTGCAAGGCTACTATTACCACCGGATGAGTGGTTGTACAGTAACAAGAAGAAACATCAACTGTTGGTCAATTGGTAAAAAAAAGACAGGACCTAAACTCTACTTCTATGAACTCCAATTTTTTAGCTACCACATGAGTGACAAATGCAAAGAAATGATAAATTTTTGAGGTGACAGATATGCTAATTACTCTGATTTGATCATTATACATATTGTATATACATATTGAAATATCACTCTGTATATCCCATACATATGTACAATTGTTACATGTCAACTAAAAATGAAAGAGAAAAAAAAAAAGAAGGGCCCTAAAAGATAGAAAACAAAGCCTGTTACCTTAAATTTAATTATGTCTTCTGTTTTTGAGACTATAGTCTAGAAAATTGGTTTCCCAGTGACAATTCGTGTTGCTCAGGATGTTAAACTCATCTCCTGGCTATAGCCAAGAGATCCATCATGGGTATATTCTATTTGACCAAATTAAGTGAAGAATTTACTTGAGAAAAATTTGCTGAAGAAAATGAACAAAAAGAGATTAGTTTTTCATCTAAAAAACTGAAGTAAAAAGTAAAAGACCAGTAGGTCCAGAGAAGCATGGAGTACATGTTTGCTTTAAAATATGCTCCCAAATTCTTTGATATTCTTCCCTTTGAGAGGTGGAACTTTATCTTCCTTCCCTTAAGTGTGCGATGGACTTAATGACTCTCTTCTAATGAATGGTAGAAGTGGTGTTGTGTGACTAGGTTATCAAAGACATTGTGTCACGCTCCTTGCTTTCTCATGAATCCTTTGCTCTGGTGGAAGCCTGGTGTGGTGAGGACACTCAGGTAGCCTATGGAGAAGTTCCATTGCCAAGGAACTGAGGCTTCCTGCCAGCCCCTGCTGACCTCTTGACAGCAACTACAGAGAGATACTCTTAGCCATAAACACCTAGTAAACCCCTCCCAAATTACTAACTCTCAGAAACTGTGAAATGATAAATACTTTTTCCTTTAAGCAGCTAAGTTTTGGGGATAATTTATTATGCAGGAATAGTTATCCAACACAAAGAGGGGAAAATCAACTGGAGGTTAACAAAGAAGGTGCTTCACTGATGAATGTTCCCCCCACCCTATACTCAGGAATGGCTTTATTAAGCCCCACTAGCAAAGACTGTGCCATAAGGGCTCTACTACGCCAAGAAATATCACTATTATAGTTGGGGGTTAGATATCAGTTTATGGTAACTTATTTGGTGTAATAGGATAATCTGAAGAAATTTAAGTTACAAGAATCTTCTGATGCTTTCTAGGTAGCATTCGTTTGCCCTACATTTTACTTTAAATTTTCATCTTTCTCACAGCCTAATCACCAAAAATATGTGATCTTTGACATTTCACATACATTCCAAGTGAAACCTCATCAATTGAAATGAAAAATCCAAAGCTTTAACAATTGAAAATATGTTCTAATTTTGCTATACTAATTTTGAACTCCACATTTTCAAAGATAAGCAGAATATATTTTATATTTTTAGCACCAGTGCCTCCTTGCCTCTTTCTTTTTAATTCCACACATTCTAATATTATTGCCTATCTCTAGCATCTAGAGTGTCTGGCATGAATTCAACTAAGGGGTATTTTTAACCTTACGTCTTCCTTAGATCACTTTGCATTTTTCACTTAAGTTCTTTTTTATTTTGCAACAAGGGTGTGTTTTCAGTTATATTAAATGAATATTGTTAAATAAAAAAATATATACACACAATTCATAGATACCAAACAATCTAATTTTTTGCTGACAGGAAATATATTCCAAACTTTAATATAAAATCAATTGACTTCTTCCATTACTTTTAAATTCTTCTCCACTCAGCTGACATTTTGTGCTCTCCACTCAGTCTACAATAGAGTGTACTTCACATAATACATCAATGATATTTTCCTTTTTAAAAAAACAGTAAACGTTTAAGTAACCTTTTAATAGTGGAGCAATAAGCCTGCATCATTTTGCAAAGCATATTATATCACTTAAAGCAGTGATGAGAACAGGATAATTTCCTCTCCTCTAAATTTGTCATTTTTATTTGATTAATTAATTAATTCTATCTATCCTTTGTTAAATACATTTAATTTCCATGTGATTTAGAGAGTAAAATAGTAACACCAAGATTAATATTTGCTACTATGTGACATTTGTACCTGCAATGTTGATAAAAGGAGCAATTAACATGGAGAATCAGAATGTACATGCAGAAATATTAAAATTAAAATATTACTAGATAAATTTAACCATTTGTTGTTCCAGGCACATATACATAAATACAGATTTTTTTAGAATTTCTCAACAGAGTATGAAATGTAGATAATGTAAAGATATTGGAACCTAACTGACAATATCATATAGTTCTGTGTTGACCACAATATATAAACATGGATTTGTAGGTTTTTTCTCTTTGTCACCTTTATTTAAAAATATGCTGGAGACCTATAAAAACCTCAAATTCCACATGTTCAAATCTAAACTCACCTTGACTCACCAAATCTGATCCTTGTCTTATGTTCTCCATGAATAACACATTACCATCTATCTAGTTCAATGGCCAGAAACCTGGATTCCATCCTTAACCCTTTCTTCTCCATCATGCTGACACTCAATCATTAAGCCCTATGTTTCACACCTGCTAAGTATCTTTTGAATCAGTTCTTTTCACTCCATCATCACCAATAGGCCCCTGCTTTAGAACATCCACCTCTCTCACCTGGATGATGGCAACAACCTACCAAATGGTGTCCCTGATTCCAGTCGCACCCACTCCTAGAGTAGCCAGAGTGATCTCCTAAAATGTAAATCTGTGTGTACCATTCTGATACTCTGGAACCTGGAATGGTTCCCCACCGCTCTGATAATCAAGTGTGTCTTCTCCATGAGGCTGAAAGTTCCTAATGACCCAAGACCCTCCTTCTCTCTCCAGCCTCTTCTATTGCCACTTCTGCCCCTCTGCTCCTCTCCACCCTTTGCACTGTGGCAGGAGGTCTTCTCTCTCCCTCCTGGCCTTTGCAAATGCTGTCTCTTCTGCCCCCAGCCCTCTTCTCTCCCTACATGCACCACTCCACAGGTCCACTCCAATCCACCCTGTAGGTTTTAATTCAGATCCCCCTTCCTCCTGATGTCTTCCCTCTCAGCCAAAGGCTGGTTAGGTGGCCCTCCTCTATGCTCCCCTAGCATCCTACTCCCTCCAACACACCCTTTACAATCCCATTTTCATCACATATAGCAGCAGTCCCCAATCTTTTTGGCACCAGGGACTGGTTTCATGGAAGACAATTTTTCCAAGGACTGTGGGAGTTAGGGGGAGAGGGATGGCGAACGATGGGAAGTGGCTATAAGTACAGATGAAACTTTGCTCACTAGCCCACTGCTCACCTCCTGCTGTGTGGCCTAGTTTCTAACAGGCCATGGACCAATATGGCCCAGGGGTTGGGGACCACAGAGATACAGGACACAATGACATAATCTGAATCATCCACCAGACTGTAAGCTCCAGGATGGCCAGGGCTGCCTTTCTGTCTCATGTACTACTGAATCTCCAGGGTCTGGCAAAGTGCCTGGCTCTTCATAGGTACTCATATATATCAGCTGAATGAATAAATTCTAAGATGTGGAAAGAAACATAGTAGCTAAGCCCTTGTACTATATTAGTTATCAATGGATCAAACATTTATATTTTATAACTTTGACAGTTCTCGCCTTATTTTCATTTCTTATGTCTCTTTTATGGTCTCAGTAATTAATAGTCTCTTCAAAGTGCCAACATGTTGAAACTGTGCCTGAGGGAGTCAGGGGAGAGGCTTCTGGATACTCTTAGGCCAATGATTTAATGGTGGGGGTTGGGGCAGGGAGCATTGATAACAATGCATGAAAACCCTAAGGGGGAATAAAACAGAGGAGCCCTGGGGCTATGTGGTCCTGCTGCCTTTCTCCACTTGGACTTTCTCCTTCTAGAACTAACCCCTGTGGTATCTGGGCCAGTGACACTCAAACTTTAGTGTGTCTAGGACTCACCTGGAGAGCTTGTTAAATATGTAGCCCAGGCATTCCTGCTGCAGATGGTCTGCTTACTACACTTTGAGAAACACTGTACTAGGTTTTGATTTAATGAAGTAGATATTTCCTTTATATTGTGGAAAAAAATAAACTCTCTTAAAGGAGCTGAAGAGAGTATATTACTAAAGTATCAAGTTTGAATGAGGCTCTCATGCAGTTGAAAAGGATACAAAAGTGCTCTCTCTGGACCCTTAACATCACAGATCCCACTGATTAAATTTTACCAGGAAAAATCAGCCCTAATCCAGAGTATACAAATGCCTATGGTTTTCCTATGTAACATTCTTAGTCAAAAGCTTCCTGAAAAGGATCATTAGTTTAAGGGGTTTCTAATCCTATTCTATCCAAAGTGCTTTGTTTCCTGCCATTCCCAGAGAGATTTCCTCCCCTTCCTCTTTATATGAGTAGTCCATTTCCACTGTGCAATCGATGCTTCTAACCCAACTCCAACCCTTGAGCTCTCAAAAGAGCAACAAAAGAAAGGAAAGAAAACCCTTGCCTTACCAGGGTCCAGAAAGGGCTGGCATTCCGCAGCAGCACCATAGTTCAGCTCCTGCGGCCCTGCCTGTGGGATCCACGTCTCTGTCACTGGGGTCTCTTGGGCTGGTCCCATTACCTGGAGTGCAGGTGACTCCAGGTGCATGTTTGGTGGTATGTGTGCTGTTCCCACTGGTGCCAGTTCTTCCAAGAGCATGTCATGCATATCAACCTGGGGGAAATGCCAGAACTCATCACTCTAAAATCTAGACCAGTACTATCCAGTAGAACTGTAAAGACAGCCATGCATGTAATTTTAAATGTTCTAGTACCCATATGAATAAAATTTAAAAAGGTCAATCTTAATAGTATGTATTACTTAATCCAATGTAAGCTATCAGGATTTCAATGTGTAATCAATATAAACAATTATTAGTGAGATAGTTCACCAGCTTTTTTCACACCAAGTCTTCTGCATGTGGTGTGTGTTTCACACTTACACCAAATCTCAATTTGCACTGGCCACATTTCAAGTGCTCAAGAGCCACACATGGCTAGTAGCTACTAGGCAGGACACATCTAGACCATATGAAGATAAGTTCTTATATAGTAAGGAAAAGCAAGAAGACAGAGAAAGGAAGAGAAGTCACCAACCCATGGTCTCTAGGGAGGAGGAAACTTTGGAAGACTCCTGTTCAGGCCAGCTACTTGTCCTGAAGCTAACAGCTCCTGCAGAGCACCCCCCCACACAAGATTGGACTGCCCTGATGCCCATCTGGAAGCTCCTGCTCCTTTCCCCTAGAAACACTGCCTTCTGCCCAGCCACGGCACTCCCCAAGCAGAGGTTTCACGTGGTAGTTCTGAACAGTGGGTAGTGCCACCACCCCCATCCAGAGTTGTGGATATGCTGGCAGGTGGTAGCTATCAGAATTTAGTGGGCCACACTTCATAATGCAGAATTGTTCCAGATCCCTACTGTGGAACATCACCCTCAAGTATTTATGTAGGTAAAATGAACCTGTCAAGAATCCCACCCTTTTCGTCAGATAAATACAAAATGTTTTTTTTTTTTAATCTGGGATTTTTTTTTTTGCTTTTTTTATTTCAGAATATTATGGGGGTACAAGAGATAAATACAAAATGTTTTTGCATATTTTAGCATGACTTGAATTTCCTAGGAATGCACTACTGGAAAAATCAAAGGACGACTATAATACTTACTGTTCCTATTTACCAAGATTCGTATATCATTTTGGAAAATCACATGACGAGCAGCAACACTGCTCACAGTACTTGAATTGTCTGTGATCAGTACTTGATCAGTCTGAACTTCTGGCTGTCACATCATAGCGATTCTGAGCAAAGATGCAGGCATCTGACAACTTCATGATATTTAGTCAAGTCCAAACATATATATGCAGAAATGCATATTAGTTTATAACAAACTATGTTCCTTTTCCTTTATATCTCTCCTAGACTCTACTTGACCTAGAGTTGGCAAACTTTTTCTGTAAAGAGCCAATAATAAATATTTTTGGCTTTGTGGGCCACACTCATTTTTAGTTCTCCTTCTCCCTCTTTTTTTTAAAAAAATAGCCCTTTAACAAGGTAAAAAACCACTATAAGCTCACAGGGTATACAAAAACAGGCCATGGCCAGATTAGGCCTGTGGGCCACAGAGCAATATAGTGATGCTTTTGTTTGATGCATGCAGGTAGGTTATGTTATCTTTGAATTTCATTTAAGAATAGTACCAGGTATATTATATAGTATTTATTATAGAAGGGGAATTGCATCTGACAGGGATAGAAGCAACTGATCCACGTGCTGTTTCCAGCAGAGGAGAAAAATGAAAGGGACTGTGGGGAAATCCTAGGGCTGGGGAACCAGACAGAGACAAAATGTCTGGTCTAGTCCTAGCTGCCTCGGCTATTTCCTTTGGGCTAATTACAAAGATCCTGAATTCTTATCTTACCTGTTGCTCTGGTATCTCAAGTTCTCTCTGTAAGTCTTCTATCAGTGACACAACTCTTTCTCTATTCTCTGGGCAGTGTTCCCTCACCCAGGTCTCTATCTCCGTGGGCAGGATGGTTAGGAATTGTTCCAATACCAGCAGCTCCAGGATTTGTTCCTTAGACCGCACCTTTGGCTTCAGCCATTGACAGCAAAGTTCCCAGAGTTTGTTGAAAGCCTCATGTGGTCCGGCTGCTTCTCTGTACTGGAACTGCCTGAAGCGCTGACGGAAGACTTCACAATCAGTATCATACTCTTGAAACACGGAGCCCTGATTCAAGGAGGCCTGGATTGCACAACCCAGGGCCACAGCCATCGCCCCCTTCCAGCAGTTTACAGTTTATCTGGGGCCTGAAGTCTCAGATTATAACTTGTTTCTCTCTGAAACTGTCAGGGGTTGGGGGAGGTACCTACAGCTGAAGACAGGAAAAAATGAGAAAGAAGAAACAACAGTGGTTACAAGAGGGCATATTTACTACCCTTAACTAACTTAAGTTTCACCAAAGCCCTAAAGCAGCAATTAGTAATCTTTCAGGTAAATTTGAGAATCTGATGAAAGCTACAGACTCATTTCCTAGAAAAATACACATACACATCCAATTCCACACCCAGTTTCAAAAGCTTATAAAATCTCGAAGCTCATCCATGGACCCTCTAGAACTGTGCTGTCCAATATGGTAGCCATGTAACATTTTAAGTTTAGCCAAAAATAAAAATTTAGTTTCTCAGTCATAGGCTAAATTTCTAGTGCTCAATAGACATCACTGCAGAAAGTTGTATTGGACAGCTCTGCTCTAGAATTGCTCTAGAATGATCCCAGGCTAAGAACACTTACTTTAAATGAACCCCTATAAATCTGTTGGCATTTGCCCCACTCCCAGTTTAACACCAACTGTCCTGTGTTTCTGAATATATATAGGCCTCAAAAGAAACAGAAGAGGAATATTAACAATATTTTTTAATAACTCTGAAAGTCCATCTAGCTTTAAGTACCCCTAAATAGCCTTCAATCAAAGTGAACTTAGTGCCATGCTTTGCAAGCGCATTAACTCATCAATCCTTCATTCTTCTCCATTCAAGGCATGTGTAATTCAGCCAACATCACTAAGACCCTCATCCTGCCATACCACTCCCAGTGGCTCTCCTATGAGAAAAATACACTGCAATAGGGGGACCATTAGGAATTTGCTCTGCATTCCTAAATAAGGATCTTTCTTGAGTTCACACTATGTGCCAGGTACTCTTTTAAGCATCCTACATATATTAGTTCATTTAACCCTCACCTAAGGTTAGGAGCATGGTTCTAGCATTATTCCCTGGATACAAATGCAGAAACTGAGGTTTGAGGCTTAGGGGGACTGAAGAACTTTTCCAAAGTTACATGGTAAATGTCAGAGGAAAATGGGGATGAGGTTAAAACTGACATTCTCGTGTAATTCAAATGTCTAAAAACATCAAAATGTTCTTAGTGCAATCACTGAGATCACTGAAGTGGTCACATACATGTCTCCATGGGTTTCAAGACCTGTACCTGCCCCTGGGCCGTAGGTCCTCTCTCTCTCTCTCTGCATTTGCTTGAGACAGTTCCTGTAGCTATGCTCTTCTCTGGAGGTGATTCAAGGAAAAAAATACTCATGACTCTCTTCCGACCCAGTCAACCAAAATCGACACTCTGTCCCCATTTCACTCTTTACCATGATGGTAGCCTGACTTTAGAGGTAGACTGATGGAGGTGTGATAACCTGTTAGCTCTGTGACCCTGATACCCAGTGCTCCTATCTGTTATATGAGGATAATCATAGCATCTACTTCCTAAAATGTTCGGTTTGGATCCAGTTGCATAGAAAGCGAATAGCAGTGTGCCTGGCACAGAAGAAGCACTCAATTAAAGTTTATTGCTTGTCAAGACTCATTCCTAGGAAGCTTCTATTTCCCAGAGTCTAGGCACCTAACCATTGCTGGAGAGCATCCAGGAGCTGTGCTGTTTTTGGCTGTGGACCCACCCATTAATCCGCTCCAGCCTCACAGCTGGCCGGTCCTCCCCTGACTGACCCAAAACCTTCCACCACGTCTACCAGGAATGGACTCTCCGGGTTTCCTTGCATCGGCCCTTCCCAGTGAAAGTTCACTTCACTGTGGGACTAGTGGTTTCTTCCCAAACCTCCCTGTAGTGAATCCGCCCCCACGGGGCCTATGAGTAAAGCGATGTGTAAAAAGAGGGCACTTGGGGAACAGCAAGAGTGACACGTCCCTGAAAAGTCTAAAAGCTGGTTTAAAATCGGATGCTGGTGTCCTGGGAGTGGACCCCGAGCGCTTCTGGGCAACGACGTCCCTCCACCCAGAGGGGCGCTCTCAGCCCTAGAGAACTCCCAGGAAGGCCCGGTCGAGTCGCAGGGAGCGGCGGCGAGGACCCTAGCCGGATAGGGGTCCGCCGCCCATCGCTCCTCCCGGTGTCCACCGCCCGGGACACAGCTGGAACCAGCCAGCTCGCGTAGCCCCGGCTTGCGAAAGGAGCCCCGCTACCCGCGCCCGCGCCCCAGGGACAGCCACGCCCTCTGGCCGCTCCGGGACTCACCGCCTCAGCGCCCACGGCTCTCCCAAGCTCACCGGCAACTGCCCAGGGCGCAGGCGCGGGGCTGCGCAGCCGACTACAACTCCCGGCAGGCCGCACGCCGTCCGCCTCGCTGTGCGCCCACAAGGATGCTGACGTGAGAGGGGTTGGGATTCTTCGTGGCTTCCAACCAGCCTCAAGCTGTTTTGGAGATGCTCCCATTTCCGGTCTAAGCGCTTCTTAGTCCCAGGGTGTTGGGTGGGGCGAACCCGGGGTCGTGGTTCAAGTGAGGACTTCTCCCCATCAGCCTTTGAGTAATTGGAGCAGGCGGGGACCTCCTTTAAATCTGTTATGACCTGGTCAGTGATTCTCAAACCTGTGTGGGGGGAATTTCGTAGGAGAGCTTGTTAAAAATTCAGATTTCTGGGCTCTACCCAACACCGTAACGCACTGAATCTCGCATGAGCTTGGGGATTCGCATTTTAATAAACTTTCCTGGGAATTCTGACTCTGGTCGTCTGCTCGCGGGTCACAATGGCTTTGGATTTGCTTCTTAGTTTCCTCTCTTCAAGACCTGAGCTTGAAATCTAGCGACTCCGCCCATTCCTTACTGCCTTCAACAGCCACCAGAGGTCGCTCTGGTCTTAGGGTTTGCCCGCTAGCCACGCCTCTTGCCTTCCCATTGGTCCCTCGATGGTCCCGCCCCAAAGGCAAATTTTCTCTTCTGATTGGTCAGCGGCGAGTTGTGGCGAGACCGGATCCAATGGCCGCCCGGTGCAATGGTGTCTTTTGGGAAACGTAGTCCTCACGTTGGTCCTAAACTGGCATTGTTGGTTTGTGGACACCAAATTTTAGTGCTAGGACTTCCTGCGTAGTGACTGGGATCTGGTCCTGCGTGGGTCCAAGACAGGAGAAAGCTGCCTGCTCTTGTGCCTCCGAAGGCCCTGGTAGAAACGATCCGGGCGACAGGCGCTGCGGCGTCCCAGGCCCACTTGTGCTACTGGAGACAGCTCTGCCCAGCGTGGAGTTGGGCTTATCGGCTGGAAATTGGAACCCTGGCACGCCAACTCCTGCCTAAGCCGACATTCTTCTCTTGGGACCCCAGGCGCCTTAGCCGGCGGGCTCAGCTGGTTTTGAGGCCAAGGTGGCCCGGGAGCCTGGCAGTGGCGTCTAGCCTGGGCTTCCACGAATGGAAAGGGCTCTCGTGATAGTGAAACCGTGGGAGTTCCTGCACCTAGAGTCAGAAACTTCTGCTGTCCTTGCCCGATGTAGGGCCCAACCTGGAGGCCTCCCACGTGTACTTCTGAGGGTTCTGCTTCCAAAAGGCTGCTGATCCCTCAGGCGGCTCCTGGAGCTTTGCTATGGGCGGCTTTGGCCTGAGATGCACCACATAGAGTAGATCTTGGAGTTGCTGGGTGTTGGAGCAGTTACTGACCATTCTGTCCCGGGAGATCCACAGCAGGATGCAGAAACTGCCACCGGAGAGCTACGAAGAAGCGATGACTCTTTTAAAGTATTTAATATATGTATGACTTTTTAAGCGAGATCTTGTGAGACTGAGGAAATAGGTGAGTGAGAGGGAGGTGTGTCTGCGATTTGGTTGGTTCGTAGGACTGAGACATCTCTTTGTCTTCGTTCCCTATTCATATTTTCTTCATTTCCCTGAGTAGGCTTTACACGGACCAATGGTTTTTTTGGTTGTTGTTGTCTTATCTGGAACATTTGTCCTCCAGATTTCCCCCCAAGTGAAGTGAAGAGTGTGGTATTGCTTTTGGCTTCCACAAGGAGGCAGTGGCACCGCCATAGTTAGTGTCAGCTGTGGCGTTAGCTCAAAGGCCCCCTTTCAACTCCTGACTCTGCTCCCTACTAGCTATGCTACTTTGGGCAAGTGACTCTTTCTCGCTGGGCTCCACTTTTCCCTTTGGTAAAATACCAGTGGTAAAAGGCCCTTCTGCGATTGTTAGGGAGATTAAAGGGAGAGCAGCATGTACATGTTGATCACACTGCTGGCACATGGTGCTTGAAACTGTGAACTGTTGTTATGTTAGGGGCAGTAGATCTCTGCAGAGCTGGATCTCAGTTAAATGTGAACTTAAAAACAATTTGTCACTGAGGCTTTGAGGTCATTGCCCCCAGGGCCACCCAAGTTAGCTTGTCTAGTCTCAAGGAACAGGAGAGTGTGGAGAAGGGGGAGAGGGACAAAAGACCTATGAGGAACACGTGTGTACTGGAATGGGCCCCTCCCCATACCCTCCACACACAATCACAGACACACATTCACTCAGGGACATGGCATCAAAAAAACTTCAAGTTTAAAGATCCCTTTCTCTTGTTGTATCCAAAGGGACAAACTGTTATTTCCTGTTGAGGGTTTGCCCTGAGATTCCTGTAATAATTTCCCTTTCTACTGGGCCCTATTCAGATGAAAAGTGATGGCAAGTTAGTTCCTAGATCACAAATCATGGGCTGGGAGCAGAAGTGCTTTTGGAAGAGCCTGTGCCTTAGGAAACAGCATGAAAGTCATTGAGTCAACTGGATACTGAGATAAAACTGGAGCCAATGGATACTGAGAGATGGCCTAAAGTATAGAGTAGTTGCTACTTTTTGTCAGTAGGCCCAGTCACCATATCATCAATGTAATAGACTATTGTGTAAGAGAAAGGTGATCAAGATCCCTGCAAACTAAATTATGACTTAGGGCTGGAAAATTGATATACAGTACTCCTAAGGTAAGACAGTATAGGTATATTGTTGGTCTTGCCAGCTGAAAGCAAACTACCTCTGGTGGCCTTTGCTATTAATAAACAATTATTGAGAAAAAAGCATTTTCAACATCAATAGCTGCATACCAGGGTCCAGGGGATGTATTAATTTGCTCAGGCAATGAAACCACATCTGGAGCAGCAGCTGCAATTGGAGTCACCACCTGCTTAAGTTTACAGTGATTCACTGTCACCTTCTAAGATCCATCTGTCTTCTGCACAGGCCAAAGAGGTGAGTTGAATGGGAATATGGTAGAAGTCACCAGCCCTGCACATTTGAAGTTCTTGATGGTGTTACTAATCTCTGCAATCCCTCCAAGAATGTAGTATTGCTCTTGGTTTACTATTTTCCTAGGTAAAGACACTTTACCCAAGTGGCTTCCACTTGGGTTTTCCTACAATTGTCTGTGGACCTCACTCCACAGGTTAGGGAAACAATGTGAGGATTATGCCAGTTGCTGAGTATGTCTATTCCAATTAGACATTCTAGAACTGAGAGAATAACTGCAGGATGGGTTCAGAAACCAGGTAGACCCACTGTGGGACAGACTTAGGCCAAAACTCTATTAATCATCTGACCTCCATTAGCCACTACTCTCAATGGTGAACCACAGTGACATTTTGGGTCTCCTGGAATCAGTGTCAGTTCAGAAGAAGTGTTAAGTAATCCCTGAAAAGTCTGATTATTTCCTTTTCTTTACTGCGCATTCACCCCTAAGGGAACCTAAGGCCATAGGTCCCTTTGTGGAAAGCTGGAAGAAAGATTAGCAGTATATATTTTTGGCAGCATAGTGGAGTCCTTCCTCAAGGAGACCCAACCTCCTCTTTATTCACTGGATTGAAGGTCTGTAAATTAGCTCAAATATGTGAATTGATTGAGGGGCTGTAGGTCTCTGTTTTGGTGATTCAAGTTAGACTTCTGTTCAATTGATCTAGAGCTTATCCACTTACACAGATCAAGTAAGAATTTAGTAGACTGCCTGTCTTTCTCTTCAAGGGACACCACGATCAACAACTAGCTAATGCCGTAAGTCTCTGCAAGTCAGGCTATTCTTATTGCTGCTTTGAATCTGCTGCTTGTTACAGTAACTGTGCACACTTTGCCTTTGTCAACTAAGTGCCCTTCTTGGCCCCTGCCACGTAGGGATCCAGTTATCCCCATTGCATTTAGGTATACTGGTTCAGTGGCAATAGTTTCCACTGTAATTTCTGACTTACAGAAAAGAGCAACCACAAAGCTTTTCATGGTTGCAGGGGCTCTTTTCATAAATTTACTTCTCATAGTCATGAAAGGTGTGTTTTTTGGACCCTCCAGGGTAGGTGAGCCAGTCTTACATGATAAATCCACTTTAACATTCCAATCTCCCTAAACCTTTGGATACAGTATACCAAGGCGGTTCTGGCATTTCAACTTTATTTAGTGTAGGCCACCTTTTGGTCCATGTTCCAACCAACCAACCAACCAACCAACCAACCAACCAATTAGACCTTTTTCTAACCCTTTGAGCTGTATTATTGAATCCATAATCTCTGATTAGTGGGCCCATATCAATACATTCAACCTGATCCAACCTTATGTTCTCCCCACCATTATCTCACACTTTTAATATCCATTCTCACATATATTCCCCAGATTTCTGTCTGTATAAATTGGAAAAATCATGCAGATCTTTTGGTCTGTAGCATAAGTCCTCGTACCTCATCTTTTGGGTCCTGCTGGGAATCTAGGCTAGTTATCAGTCTAGAAACGACAGTTATTGGGAGGTAGAACCTAAAGAGAATCAATGGCATCTTGCCAGTAATCAGCTTAGGGAAAGCCATTAAAGTTTCTTCAGGCAAAGCAGGGTTGACCTTCTTAAACAGAGGTGGAAGGGTACTTATATTGGCAGAGAAAACAGCAGAATTTAGGGGTTCGCTATCCCCAGCTTTATCAGGATCTGTCCATAGGTCCCCATACTAATGTTCAGGATCCAATTTCTTTCCAGTCAATGCTCTCACTTTAACGAAAGACACCCTGCCAGTTTGGAAATTTGCATTGTAATTCAGCCATTGGCAGAATGATAGTCTGAGTTTGGTTTTCAGAAATCTCAGCCCTGTGGCCACAGGAGATAAGGGGTTCCTTCAAGGCAGATATAGAAGCTTCCTGGTCACTTTTGTGGAGTTTGACCTGGGAATTTGAATCCTTAAGCTTATCTTTTTCTTTCCCCACTTTCTCTAGCACAGTTAGGATCAACTAGCCAACCTCATTGTACTTCTTAGTTTTATTAAAATGTTCTAAGGTGTCAAATATGTGGTCACCCAGAACCTTGCCTTTTTAATAAGTATTTGATTAGGAGTATCTAATGGTGATATTTTGCACATCTGTATTGTCACATCATATCATGGACTATCATGTCAATGTTCTCTCTACCTCTGGAAATAGAGTTATTAGTGGCTTTAAAAGTAATCAGATTAGAAAATGAAATCAGAAAACCCATCCTTAAGATTCTGTTCTTGTAGAACCACTATTGATAACAAAATCTGTATCAGAGAAGCAGAACCAGTAGGTTATAAAATACATGTGTGTATAAATATGTATATGCATGTATGTATACACACACACACACACCATAGAGTACTACTCAGCTATAAATAGGAATGAAATAATGTCTCTTGCAGCAACTTAGATGGAACTGGAGACCATTACCCTAAGTGAAGTATCTCAGGAATGGAAAAACAAACACTATATATACTCTCTAATAATTGGGAGCTACATGATGGGCACACATGAGCACAAAGAGATGTTAAGGACATTGGAAACCAAGAAGAGGGAAGGGTAGGAGGGGGTGAGGGGTAAAAACCTACCTACCAGGTACAAGGAACACTGTTCTGGTGATGAAAACACGAAAAGCCCCAATTTAAGCATTATACAAGGTATCCATGTAACAAAACATTTGTACCCCCTTAGTATTTTGAAATTAAAAAAAAGTAGTGAGAGGAGACATTCTTATATTGTTCCTAATCTGAGAGGGAAATCATTCATTCAGTCTTTTACCATCAAGTATGATGTTAACTGTAGGTTTGTATTGATGCTCTTTATCAAGCTGGGGAAGTTCCCCTCTACTCCTAGTTTGCTGAGAATTTTTAACATGAATGGGAAATGGATTTTGTCAAATGATTTTTCTACGTTGATGTGATCATATGATTTTTCTTTTTCAGCCTGTTGGTATGTGGACTATATTAATTGATTTTTGAATGTTGAACCAGATTTGCATACTTAGAATAAATCCCACTTGATCATGGTGTATATAATACATTGTTGGATTTGATTTGTCATTGTTTTGTTGAGGATTGGTATTATTTATTCTTTACATGTTAGGCATCATTCTCCAATGAAACCATCTGGGCCTGGATATTTCTTTCTTGGGAAGTTTTTAATTACAGAATAAATTTCTCTATTGGTTATAGGGCTATTCAAGTTATCTATTTCATCTTGATTGGGTTTGAGTAATTTGAGTTTTTGAGGAATCAGTCCATTTCTTTTAAGTTGTCTAATTTACGAGGATAACACTGTTCATAATATTCTTGCATTATCCTTTTAATAGCTGCAGGATCTGTAGTGATATCCCTGTTTCATTCTAGATCTTTGTGATTGGTGTCTATTCTCTTTCTCTCTTTTAAATTTTTCTCAGTCTTGTCAGAGTTTATCTATTGTTTTTCTTAAAGAACTAGATTTTGTTTCATTGATTTCCCTGTTGTTTTCCTATTTTTCATTTCATTGATTTCTACTTTTATTTTTATTATTTCCTTTCTGCTTGTTTTAAGTCTATAGTGCTCCTTTTTTCTAATTTATTGAAGTAGGAACATATATTGATTTGAAACTTTTTCTCTTTTCTAAAGTCAACATTTAGGTGTATAAATTTTCCTGTTAGCACTGCTTTAGCTATGTCCCACACCTTTTTGTAATTGATATAAAATAGTTGTAAATATTTTGGGTATACATATGATATTTTGATACATGTATACAATGTGTAATGATCACATCAGGATAATTTGGATATCTGTCACCTCAAACATTATCTATTCTTTGTGTTGGGAACATTGCAATTCTTCTCTTCTAGCTATTTTGAAATATACTATAAATTACTGTTAACTATAGTCTCCTTACTGTACTATCAAATACTAGAATTTATTCTTTCTATCTAATTTTATTTTTGTACCCATTAACCAACTTCTCTTCATCCATACCTACCCTCTACCCTTCCCAGCCTCTAGTAACCACCATTCTACTCTCTACCTCCACGAGATCAACAATTTTAGCTCCTGCATATGAGTGAGAAAATGCAATATTTGTCTTTCTGTGCCTGGCTTATTTCACTTAACACAATGACCTCCAGTTCCATCCATGTTGCTGCAAATGATGGGATTTCATTCTTTTTTATGGGTGAATAATATTTTGTTGTATATATATATACCACATTTTCTTTTACCATTCATCCATTGATGGCTACTTAGGTTGTTTCCATATCTTGGCTATTGTGAATAGTGCTGCAATAAACATGGGAATGGAGATATCTCTTTGGTATAATGATGTCTTTTTTGGATATATACCCAGCAGTGAGATTGTTGGATCATATGGTAGTTCTATTTTTAGTTTTTGAGGAACCTCCAAGTTGTTTTCCATAGTGGCTATACTAATTTACATTCTCACCAACAGTGTACGAGCATTCCCCTTTTTCCACATCCTCACCAGCATCTGTTATTTTTTGTCTTTTTGATAATAGGCATTTTAAATGGGGTTAGATGATATCTTATTGTGGTTTTGATTTGCATTTCCCTGAGGATTAGTGGTTTTGAGTGTTTTTTTTTTTATTAATATATACCTGTTGGCCCTTTGTATGTCTTCTTTAGAGAAATGTCTATTCAGATTTTCTGCCCATTTTTAAATCAGATTATTTACTTTTTTGTCATTTAGTTGTTTGAATTCCTTATATATTCTGGTTATTCATCTCTTGTCAGATGAATAGTTTGCAAATATTTTCTCCCATTCTTTAGGTTGTCTTTTCAATTTGTTGATTGTCTCCTTTGCTGTGCTGAAGCTTTTTTGTTTGATATAATCCCATTTGCCTGTTTTTGCTTTTGTTGACTATGCTTTTGAGGTCTTATCCAACAAATCTTTGCCCAGACCAACATACTGTAGCATTTCCCCAACATTTTCTCATAATAGTTTCATGTGTTACATTTAAGTTTTTAGTCTACTTTGAGTTGATTTTTGTATAACATCATGAAAGATAGGGATCTAGTTTCATTTTTCTGCATATGGATATTCAGTTTTCCCAGCATCATTTTTTTTTTTTTTTTT
>VBSM01003018.1:199297-212550 GCA_008086735.1 Cheirogaleus medius | reverse complement strand
GGGCATGGGCAATATACGTAACCTTAATATTTGTACCCCCATAATATGCTGAAGTAAATTAAATAAATTTAAATAGCAAAAATAAAATACAATAAAATAGTTTCCTAACTGCCAGAATTTAGCCCCTGTCCATACAAGAAAAGGGCTCAACCATCTGTCTCTTGAGTAATGTTTTTCAAGACCAATGAAAGCAAGGCACTGACACAAGCTGATAAGGAACTTGCCTATAAAGAAACTAGACTTATCCAGATCTCACTGCCTCCAGCCAGGATATACTTCCCCAACACATACACATACACATTGAACTTACCCTGACATTTTCCTCATCATAATCTCATTTTAATGCTAAAAGTCACTCAGGGTGGAGATTTAACATGCTAATGAGAGTTGTGACGCAGGAAGAAGCATGTAATAACATTGTGCAGGCACAAAGTAATCTCTACCTTTACATGCTTACATGTTACCCCTTTCCCACCTACACCTCTTTAAAATGCTCCTCTTGGGGATCCAGCCTGAGTACTCTTTCTTTTGTGCTGTCTCCCTTGTGCTCGGGCATCAGCCCCAAAAAAGCCTTGTCTGTGACTCCTGTGAGTCCCCTTGTTGATTTCTATTGCATAGAGAGCCCAAGGGCCCTCCCAGTGACAGTGGGACTGTCAGAAACACCAGACTGTCAGTTGTGTGTATGTCATTCTTACGTTTATTTCCACAACAAGCATGAACTAATGTGTGTGGCCAATCCTGTCAATGCTGTACCAGTGAAACAAGGTTCTTTGGAGGCACAGATTAGAGCCCCAGAGAGGCCACACCATGGCAGGTTGATGCTCAGTCTCTTTCTCACCTGTCTCCTCCAAGGGAATGATTACCGGCATGGGGACACAAGGAGGGGGCCTGGTCAGAGGGAAGTCACCAAAACCAAAAAAACAACAGAAACACAGGCAGATGGTGAAGCTGTCAGTGGAGTTCAAGGCAAGAGAGCATACTGAGCCAGGGAAGATTTTCAACTACGTCTGTGACTTTAAGGGGTTCTCATTCAGGAGGCAGAAAAGAAGAGGAGATGACACCATTCTCCAGTCCCTTAGGCTCCCTTAGCTTCCCTCATTTTACCAGCAATAAAGTAATGAGAGAAGGAAAACACCCCAGCAATACCAGACCCACCCCCACCTCAGCTAGGGGCTGCCTTCTCCAGGGGCTTTCCATGCAGTAGTTCATTTAACCTCCTGACAGCTCCAGGTGAGTGCTACTGCCATTCCCATTCATCCAGAACAGGAAACGGGCACAGGAAAGTTATGGAATTGGCCCAAGGTCAATAGCTAGTATGTGGCAGAAGCAGGATGTGAACCCATTGAGTTTGGCTTCAGAGCCACAGTCTCCACTCCTTCAGGAGCCTCCTCTTGACACTGTGAAAGGCCATCAAAGGATTCTTGTCCCTCCTCAATTTGTTTTGCACACTGAACACAGCATCAGTGTCTTTATGTGGTTCTTTGTGGGGTGGGAGGAAAGCTGGATGACTCAGCCTTGCCTGTCACTCAAGAAAGGGAGTGTGAGACCTGGGTTTCTCATAAAGGCATCTCTGCCTCAATTTCTGCAGTTGTTATGTGAGACTGTGTGGGGCAGCCAGTGTGGGGGAAGCCATATATCCTCATAATGGTCAGGAGGACAGCACTATAAAAAATTACAAAGCCCTGTCCTCACTATTATCCCCCCAACAGCTGGTAATACTCCATGTCCTACTTCTAGACTACAACCATGTGGGCCACCCTGAATGTTAACAATTTAGTTGTGTGAATTCAGAGACTTGGATGGTAATATGGCTTGAGAATATGATTACTCACACCCAAAATTTCTGCAAATGAACACCCCATTTATGTAAAGTGCATATTATAAAAGGAGTGATGCAGAGTTATGGCCAAGGCTGGATGCAGAGATCAAGGAAGAGCAGAGAATCTTACCTGGGGCTGAGTTCTCTTGTGGTTTTCACTAGGCGATTGGATCTTGAGGTCAAAGTTCCTGATTATTGCCCAGTGGACCTGTAGAAATGCAATGAACACTGTTAAAATATTTTGGTAACTTCTCCCACAGGACAAGCTTCAATGGACAGATTTTGAATGAGCCAGGGAATAGCTCTGAGTCCAAGATAGCTGAGTATACAGGGAACAGATATGGACATCGTACCCAAACATAGGTAACATCTACTTCCTCTTCCAGCACCTTCTACTCACTCACTGTATTCAGCCCTGAACCAGGAGTAATCCAGGAGGTGGCAGCCAATGTTCAGACTTCGCCATTCCATCTGGTACCAACGTTCTGAGATCCATTGTGAGTCACCATGACTCCTCTTGGTACTCAACCAATCAGTTTCTTTTGACTTCACTGGGAGCCTTCTGAAGGACTGATGCAAGGGGCTTGCCTTGTTTTGGTTAACTCATAGCTCTCTCAGGGCAGAAAAGCAGCTAGTGGGTGGTGTTCCTTTAAAACATCAAAAGGACAGAAAAACTGCTACTTCTTTGGGCAAAGGATAAATAAGAGTTGGGGAAAACGATAGAAACCCTGAAAACTAGAGTGGAAAAGCTGGAGAGGGATAATTGGGCAATAAAGACTTTGAAAGTTCTCACATATATTAAGTAATTTGGGTTTGCCACATGCATGCGTTGAGCAGTAGGTATGCTCAGAAAATTAGAAAGAATACCCTACACTTCCTACATTTTCACCTCTGGCTAATTTTTAAGATCAATACAAGCAGAAAGTATTGTTTAAGGCAGAGTTGTAAAAGGTCTGACTAAGCATTAGAGGAGTGCCCCAACACAGAGTAAAACTGTAAACAGCAGGAGAGTATTTTTTCTCTGCATTTTCTTTTTTCCTTCTTCTGTCCTTTCTTTTCTCTCTAAGCATTTAAGAAATCACTGCCAAATCACTAGCTGATTATTAAGCTAAAAGAGCAGAGACTTTGGAAACCACACATAACAATGAAAACAGTCTTTACAAAGAATAGTTTGGAAAGTCACTATACAAACAAATGCAATTCACATCAACAAGCAACAAAAATCACTGGGAAGGGGAAGAACCTGATTTCCAGAGTTGCCATATTATAATATTCAAAATTTCCCATTTTCAACAAAAAATTAGGCAAGCAAATAAGAAAGTACGGCCCATTCACAGGAAAAAAAAGAAATGAATACTCATTTGACATATTGTTTCACTCTGTTTTCTTTACTGATTGTTATATTACCATATTTACTCAGGGTGCTAGAAAGGGTCTCTCATAAACTACTTTTTGGGGCTTAACTTAGGCCTGCTTCTAAAGGGCCACACTTATCCAGAGGAGGTCAATCAGCAACACCTTATTTCACTTTAGATGGGTTTCATATGATTTCTATTCTAGATGTAGGGCTTTGTTTACTTGCTGGGGTTACCTCTGCTACAAAGGAGGGTCCATTATCACTCTGTATGGAGGAGGGGAGGCTATGAGCCTCTTGAGGACCTGCAGGATCATTGAGTCTACCAAGTCCAATCTTAGAGAAATGGTTCACCAGGCTCCCACTGAGGGTCTACTTGAAGAAGTCCATGGCCGACCACAGACATTGTGCAGCAGATCCAGGTGCAGATGGTGGGAAGCAAAGATTCCTTCAATGAGCACTGCCTTTGGCACTGCCATCAGGTGCTAAACACTATGCATGAGTTTGCCTCTTTGAGGTCTCCACCTAGGTTGGAAACAAAGAAGTGAAAGAGACCCTATGAAGTGCCTCTAACAGCTCACACCTTGTTGAAATTATCAGAAACAAAAACCATCATACCAGAGTAAAGAGGTGTCCTATGGAAGAAGTGTACCCAAGCCCCCAGTGGAGGGGCCGGCCTTTAGGCAATCTAAAGTATCTGTTTAAAAAAATGGAAAAATGAAAATGTTGATATTTTTGCTAATGTTTCTTTGATTATTTGTTTTGTCTATAGGATGGATAAACAGCTCCTTGTGAGGATTTCCCTGAGCTATTGTCTCTTATGTTGATCTGTCTTGCTGCTGGGTTTGTCATCTTAAACCTTGTTGTGTGCTGTATATGATTTCTGAATTTGCAGAAGCTTGTCTCTTGGATCACCTACTGAGTGTAACTAATAGCTCTGCCCTAAGAGGTCCCACGTTTCCTGCTAGCCCAGCCCCATATCAGACGTTGTATACAAGGTGACAGTCCATTTTGCTTTGTCAATTCTCACTGCTATAGTTATAACTTATGACTTTTTTCCACCTGGTAATCTGTTGTTGTAAATATACTGCCAAAGCTTTGCAATGAAATAAATAAGTATAAATCTTCCATCTAAAATGTCACCGCAATTCAGCAGGAAATAGTTCGAGGACTATGTCACCCCTTCTCCCACAGATACGGAAGGGTAAAATTGACAGGGGGGAATATGTAACAGAGTAGTCACCCCTCCTCCCATGGATATGGAAGGATAATATTGACAGTAAGGAATATGTAACAGAAGGAATGGCCTGAGGGGGTAAAAAAACTGCAAAAATATTTTCTGTCTCTTTAAAATATCCCCCACTCTTTATTGGGAACTGGAACCTACATCCCTGCCTCAGGCCTGTGGTCAGGAGGGGCAGGGTAATGCCTTTTGTTCTTTGTGTTACAGGAGATGGCTAAGTCCCACCCTGACCAGGCAGGCAGAGGTCCTGGAGGTCCAGGTGGACCTCCCAGGTGGGAGGGATTGTCCTAGGTGGAGATGGGACCATCAGAATCATCAACTGTAGTTGAACAGCAATTGCCTGAAGCTGAATGGCCTCCCTTTAAAAGCTCTATATTTCTGCTTATTATTGGGATGATAGCATTTCAGACAGGAGTCCCTTCTTCATTTCTCAGCAAATTAATGAAACTCCTCTTTCCTTTTCCTCAAAAAAAAAGAAAGAAAGAAAGAAAAGAAATGAATAGAAACTGTCCCTCAAGAAGACCATATGCTGGAATTACTAGACAAAGACTATAAATCAATTGTCTTAAGTATGTTAAAGGAGATTGTGAACAAAGAGACTAAAGGAAATCAGTAGAAGAATCCCATATCGAATAGAGAATGTCAAAAAAGAGACAGAAATTATAAAAAAGAAGCAAATAGTCATTTTGGAGAGGTAAAGTATAATAACTGAAATGAAAAAAATTACTATAGGGGCTGAACAACACATTTGAGCATGCAGAAGAAAGAATCCATGAACCTGAAATTAAGTCAATGGAAATTACCAGTCTGAGGATCAGAAAGGAAACAACAACAACAACAAAAAGCATCAAAATTAATAGAGCTTAAGAGACCTGTAGGAAACTATCAAGTGTACCAACATATGTATAATGGGACTCCCAGAAACAGAAGAGAGAGAGATGGGGCAGAAACAATATTTGAAGGACTAATGAGAGAAAATTTTCCCCAAATGGTAAAAGACATGAATCTACCCATTGAAGAAATACAATAAACTCCAAGAAGGATAAACACAGAGAAATAAACTCTGAGTACATAGTAATGAAACTGTCAAAATCTAAACTCAAAGAGAGAATATTGAAAGCAGCAATACACAAGTGATTCCTCCTATACAAGTGATCGTTAATAAGATTAAGAAGTGAGTTACTGCTTTATGGATATGGAGTTTCTTTTTGAGGTGAGGACAATGTTCTAAAAATGCCTGTGTTAATGGTTGTGCATATCTCTGAATATACTAGAAACCATTGAATTGTATAATTAAAAAGGGTGAATTCTGTGTATGTGAATTAAACTTCAATAAAGCTGTTAATAAGAAGGATGGAGAGAGATATGCCATGATAACACTGGCCACAATAAACTGAGGGTAGTTATATTAACTTCAGACAAAGAAGACTTTAGAACAAACAAAATGATCGTGGATAAAGAGGAACATTACATAACAACAAAGGGACCAATTCTACAAGAAAACATAACAATTCTTAATGTTTATGCACTGCACAACAAACTATCAATATGTGAAAAAAAACCTGATAGAACTGCAAAGAGAAATAGATAAATGCTCCATTATGCTTAGAGACTTTAATACTCTTCTGTCAATAATTGAAAAATGTGTCAGGCAGAATATCATTAAAGTATAGTTGAACTGAAGATCCCTATTAATCAACTAGATTTTGTTGACATTTATAAAATATTTCATTCAATAACAGCAGAATGTGCGTACTTCTTAAGTTCACATGGAATACTCAAGAAGATAAACAAGCACATCTTAATAGTTAAAAGACTACATTTAGAATGTGTTCCAACAAGTAACCTGTAAGTTTTCCAGCCATGAAGGAATTGCTTAATACTTTAGCCATTGATTCTTCTCTTCTGATTTAAAAAACCTTTTTGGAGCAGCACAGGATTTATTAAATGACTGCGCCCATCAACAACTCCTTCAGGAGAGGCAGTGAAGTACATAGGTAAGATTGCAAGTTTAAACCTGGCTGCCTGTGTTCAAATCTTAACATTGCCACTTTCTCAGTTTCCGAACTTAGAATTGTTGGGACAATCAATCAATATGTGTAAAACTCATTGAATAGCATATGGCACATACTAAGCATAAAATAAATTTTCACAATAAATAAGTTTTAGGACACAGAGGTACTGGCAAGAAGTTTGAGCCATTGAGAATATAAAACACTGATAGTGGGAGTGTAAATTGGGACAATCACTTCTAAAAACGGATAATATATACTAAAGTTCAACACTTGCTTGCCCTATGATTCTGGATACCCTAGTTCCTGCACAACCCTTGTCTTGTGCCTCTTCATGTCCATTACAACTAAATTTTAGAATGACCTAAGGCATACTTATTAATTTTGTTTGGTAATAGGTACCTAACACCCTCTTAATATAATATGCTATGGCTGCACATGGTTTGTGTTTGCATTTGCTGCAGTGAGTAATAAACCCAACCTGTTCAACTACAGGTGTATTTCTGGTGGGCTTTGGCTGAAGTTAATTGAGCAAAATTGTGCAAGTTCTTGGCAAAGAGGAAATATCTGACACTTGTATAATCAGTATGCTACTACGGTAAATTCAGTTAAAGAGTCCTATATTGGAGATAAAGTTATTTGTTACAGTGCTAATGCACATTCAAACTTGGAATAAAGCAGCAGAGTAAACAGAAGCTTCTTAAAAATTTAGAAACCAATGAAGTAGAATTGTACTTAGAATTGGTTATAATAATGATAATTGTCTCCAAATACTCTATTATATTCAACCAGTTGAAACTGACACTGTAGTAATTAAAATTTACAAAAATACATATGAATGTATTTATATATTTAAAGTAACTGAACTACAAAACTTCTGTGACAAAGCTGATGCTGAACATGAAAAATAAAGATGACTCTACATGGCTGCACTAAAGCTTTCTATTACTGCTGTCCTGTGGATCTGATTTTAAGAATGCTTGAGCTTTTGAAGGACTGAGGTATAAATCATCCAACTGTCCTATAGTGTTAGTGATTTTTCTTTTGTAAATGAGTCCTTTAAATTTTGGATTTAGTTTGTACAAAATCAGTTGAAGGCCTTTAATGAAAAAATTCAACAAACCTTGAGCTAAAAATCTTCAGGTTTTGAAGCTTTTGGAGAATTACAATTATTGATTGAAATTTGCTGAGAGGATTGTATTAACATTTATCCTTAGAAAGCAATGGAGGAACTGAACAAATTGAATGGGAGAGCCCAGATAGCATACAATATATAATTCTGAAATCAAATGATTATATTTGCAAACATCTAACATACGTTAAGAATCTTATATTGGTCTTATTTTTAATTAGATGCATTTATAAAATAGTATGAGAGGAAATTTATAAGATTTAAGAATATGCAGCTGGATCTCATTTAGTGAAGCATTTAAAAGTTTTAAAAATGTCTATTATTGTATGCAGATATATTATTCTTTATAAATAATTTTATCTTGGAAAAATTTATAAGGAATCCTATTGTGAAGATTTAAACACAAAACCCACACATTAGTCATTATAAAACTATTTCAAAATTGATTTAATTTTAATTAATTTTGATACTTTCTTCTAGTCTGAAAATGTCCCAAGTTGGACAATAGAGCATTTGGTCACATCAGGTGCCATACTTTATTGACCCAATTCTATGTTGTTGCACATTAAGCTTGTATCCTATACATTGATTACTTCATTAATTCATTTTTATAGGATAATGTGCTATAAGTGGAACTTCTTGTTAAAAAATTTCTAATGGGAACTTGGTCCATTAGAAAAACTCTTTTAGTAAACTCTTTTTAGTGTTGCTTTCTTAATAGCCTAATTAGTGGCCTAGTCCCCTTTCTCAGCTGGTGTCTTTGGAACCGTCAATGCCAATGCCAATATCATTTCCACCTTACTCACTTTCCTTGAGGAATGAAGCAACAGGCTCCCATCTATCTATCCACCCCTGCTTCTGTCAGTATCCAAGTGGATGAGCCATAGCAACCTCTGACCTCTCTGTTCATTGACTCCACACTAGCTAACAATCATATGCAGACTTAACTTTCCCCCATGTTTCATTTCTTTTTTTTTCCCCATAAATAAACTTTATTTTTTTAAGTTTTTAAATTTTTTTATTTCAGAATGCTACAGGGGTACAAATGTTTTGGTTACATGGATTGCTTTTGTACTGCTTGAGACAAAGTTATAAGTGTGCCCATCTCCCAGATAGTGTACATTGTACCCGTTATGTATGATTTCCCCCATCTCCCTCCTCCCCCTCCCATCTGTTTGATTTCTGTTGAGTTTTACTTCCTATTGTGCACATGAGTGCTGGTTTTTTTTGAGACAGAGTCTCACTGTATTGCCCGGGCTAGAGTGCCGTGGCATCAGCCTAGCTCACAGCAACCTCAAACTCCTGGGCTCAAGCGATCCTCCTGCTTCAGCCTCCTGAGTAGCTGGGACTACAGGCATGTGCCACCATGCCAGGATAATTTTTTATATATATATTTTTTAGTTGTCCAGCTAATTTCTTTCTATTTTTAGTAGAGACGGGGTCTTGCTCTTGCCTGGTCTCGAAATCTTGGGCTCAAAAGATCCGCCCGCCTGGGCCTCCCAGAGTGCTAGGATTACAGGTGTGAGCCACCACGCCCAGCCTCCATGTCTCATTTCTAACTCCACACTCTTACCTCTCATTCTTCTGCTTTGCAAATATCATCAACTCTCAAAATTCTCAACTCTCAAAAGCCCAAGACCAATAAGGCCCAAATATCCACCTATTCACCTTTATCCAAGCAAGTGGACTGGACAAAATAAAGAAAAACATAGAATTTAGCTATCTAGAGTCACAATGAGGGCCACACATCTCAGATGGGCACTCAATAAACCTACTCTAATTCCCTAGTAAATATGATTGTTCATAATCTGAGACTATCCATACCACAGAGCTATAACACCTCTATTTTATGTTTAAATTTTACAACTATTTTATGTTCATTCATGATAAATTAGAAAATACAGATAAGCAGAACTTGCTTCTTACTTTCTGAGGAAATAAAGGCCATTAGACATAAGCTCCTTTGTCACCATCCTGGCACCTGTTCCAGGTTTCTCTGTCTACCCTGCTGTAACCATGGAGGGATATCCAAGCCCTTACCCAAGACCAACCCCCGACTGTGCACATGGCCTTCATGAGGACTTCACTCCTATAACAGCATCCAACATTAATAGTTTCTCTTCCTCTTACACCAATAATTTTTCCTCTTTCTGATAAATCAAAATAAAAACATAGTCTAGAATCTCCTATTTTAAAAAATATAAAATACAAAATTATATAAATAAAACTTGCTATGGTTTAAATGGGTTCCCTCCAAAATTCATGGTTTGGAATCTTAATCCCTGATACAACAGTGTTGGGAAGTATGGCCTTCTGGCAGCCATTTGTTTAGGTCATGAGGGCTCTGCCCTAGGATGGATTAATGCTGTTAAAAAAAAAAAAAGAGCTTGTGGGAGTGGGTTTGCCCTCTTTCACTCTTCTACCAAAAGAGGGCACAACCATTCATCTTCTCTTGCCCTTCCACTTTCTGCCATGTGAGAACTCTGCAAAAAGGCCCTCACTGGACCAGATGCCAGCATCTTGGTCTTGGACTTGCCAGCCTACAGAACTGTGAGAAATAAATTTATGTCCTTTATAAATTACCCAGTCTGTGGTATTCTGTTATAGCAGCACAAAACAGACTAAGACAAACCTACTTTTAACCTTGTCTGGCCTTCAGTCTCATTTCTTTGTGCTGCAGTGACTTCAAAAGCTGACAAGACAAGCATAAAGAGAGATAACTATAGATCAATTCCATTCACATAGATGCAAAAATCCCAAATAAAAAGGGCAAACACATTCCACAGTGCATTCCATATCATAACCAAATGGGAATTATTTCCATAAACTAAGAATGGCACAATATTAGAAAAATGACTCATATTTTTCTACATATTAAGAGCTTATAGGAAAAAGTGAAGATGTTGAGGATACTAAAAATCATTTGAAAGCCATCATCCATCATTTACAAAAAACCTACAGCATAATACAGATGAACATTTCTTTACCAAAACCATCAAAGATATTTCAAAGTAATTTTCAGTATCACGTGTATCTAAATAAAACAAGAACCAGATAATTGGATAAGGGATATAAGCAGTTTTTGTTGTATTTCAAGATGCTGTTTTTGGTTGTTGTTTATTTTATTGAGACAGTTTCACTTTGTTGCCCCAGCTACAGTGCAGTGGTGTCATCATAGCTCACTGCAACCTCAAACTCCTGGACTCGAGCGATCCTCCTGCCTCAACCTGCCAAGTAGCTGGGACTACAGGCCCAGGCCATTGAACTTGGCTAATTTTTCTATTTTTAGTAGAGACAGAGTCTTTATTTTTTTCTCCAAGAGGCAGAGCATTTCACACTGAGAGACGGGGTCTTTCTCTTGCTCATGCTGGTCTCAAACTCCTGAGCTCAAGCAATCCTCCCACCTCCGCCTCCCGGAGTGCTAGGATTACAGGCGTGAGCTACCACACTTGGCCAAAATGCTGATTTTTTTAATACTGTAACATTTCTGAAATTAAGAAGGCAATGATAAGCTATATGTACTTTAAATTTCCATTATTAAGTTAATGCCGTGCCTTAAAAATGGATGGAAGTCCTAAGAAATGAGGACTTTCTGTTGTAAAGGGTAATTAGTGTGGATTAGGGGCACATACTGGATTTTTTTTATTCTAAGATCCTCTTTTAAGGTTCTGAAATCATACTATTTTTTATTATATATGTCAAACTTGACATATATTTGACAATAATGACAGATGTCTATTTTGAAGTTTCAAAGGTAACCTATAGAATAATAAACAAACAGTGGGTAGAACATGGAAGTATTTAGAAAAGACAATGCCAAAAAGATTCTCATGCTGGATTATTTATTTTTCTTCTGGCCCTTCAAAGCCAGGCTGTGTGGTGTAATGGAAAACACCTCTGACTAGGGGTCCGAAGTTCTACTGCAGGCTTGGCCAGGAATTAGCTGTGTGCCCGTTACTGCATTTCAGGTCCTCATGACTTCTGAACTGATTGTCTGCAGGACCTCGCACCTCTGCCTTATCCTTAGAAGTTTCAGTAGATTTCTGAAACACCTCCGCAATCCTCCATAATGTATTTGTGACCTCGTGTGGTGGCCATAAGGACCACACTTCTTATAGGGAATTTTTATAGTAGCTACTAACATTCTTCCCTTTACAAAGGGGACAAACCAACCTGGCCTAGAAACCTCTATGCCTGCCACCAAGACTCTGTCCTCAATGCACCAGATTATATTCTTCAGAGCTCTGCTCTGCTACACACGACAATGCACGTTGCAGAACCACAAGCTTCCTTGATGATGCTTGTATTTGTTGCATATAATACAATGTGGCACTTCTACAGCAAATAAATTAATTATAAGGACATAACTACTTTACAAAATCCAAAAAACCAAAGCAACAAACATGTTTCACGAGGACAGAAACGAGGATAGCTCAAGAGTAAGTGTTGTAAATAAATGTTTTCTGTAAAGAAATGGCAGTAATGAGAAGTAGCAGAAAATCACAGAGTTTTGGGGTCTAGTTCCAAATTCCAAAATTATCAGGAAAAATACCTGAAATACTCAACTAAGGTGAGGTGACAAGTATCAAACCAAGTAGCCATGGCCTGGGAACTCAGTGACACATCGAACAGAAAGATGGGTGTGCAGTGGGCAGGTATCAGAGAAAAGGAGTCAATCAGTGACTACTGCCATTTTTCACGACTGCATATCAACCCACATTTACAGATGTCACTTAGTGAGATAAAATGTCCCAATATTTCCGTCATGTATTACAGAATATTTACTTTTTCTCATAGTTTGGCTATCTTAAATCATGCTGTAATAAATACCTTCCACATGGTAGTTTTATTTGCCTTTTTTTACCCTTAGGCTAGATTTGTTGGCATACCATTCCTAAACTTAATGTAGGACCATTTAAAAGTCTCTTTCATTCCTCTGGAATATGCTTTGGTACATTGCAATGTAAGAATTTTCTATGTTCTACTTCATTAAATTTTGTTTGTAGAAATTTGTTAATAAATATTAATGTTATTAATGAATAGATTTATTATACCAATTAATAAATGGACACAAAGCTGCAAACAGGTTTAATAATTTTTTTTTTTTGAGTCAGAGTCTTGCTCTCTCGCTCTGGGCTAGAGTACCGTGGCATCATCAAAGTTCACTGCATCCTCAAACTCCCGGGCTCAAGTGATCATCCTGCCTCAGCCTCTCAAGTAGCTGGGACTAAAGGCATCTACCACCACACTCACCTAATTTATTCTATTTTTGGTAGAGACTGGGCCTTGCTCTTGCTGAGGCTGGTCACAAAAGGTTTCTTAATTTTTAATGTCTTAATAATTTTTCGTGGATTTTTTAAATCTAATCTTAATATTAGAACTACAATACACCAGCATTTTTTTTTTACTTAACGAAATTGCCCTGCTGTTTTTCAGAAACAACATTTTTTAGGCATTAGGTAGAAATACTCCTTAACCCAGTTTTTATGGCTTAGTAAAGAAAGGAAGAGATATTTACAACTAGAAGAAGAAATTTGATGAATATGTTTAGCGGTAGATTTTGAGTGTGAAAACAAATTCTGCAGAGGTTGTTCTGAACCGCCTCCACCTGTGTGCAAGCCCAGAGACATTAGCTCATTTCCAGCCAATATGGCAGGGCATGCATCTGAGAACGAAGAGGCAAATGGCAAGCA
>VBSM01003018.1:162734-173256 GCA_008086735.1 Cheirogaleus medius | reverse complement strand
TCAAGGCCACACATGGAATTTCAGGCCGGCAGTACATGAAATGGCTGAGGAGAGGGATTGAACTGAGAAGAGCAGCGAGCCGGCAAAGAACTGCGAAGAAAGCTGAGATCTGAAGAATGCACTCAGCAACTAACAGCAATAAGGGAGACAGGAAGAGGGAGAGGTGGGTGTAGACTACATGATTTTAAAGATTAATTAATTTGTTAATTGACAAAAATTATATATACTTATGTACAACATGATGTCTTGAAATACATATACCATTTGTGAAATGGCTAAATGAAACTAATTAGCATATGCATTATCTCACATACTTATCATTTTCTTGTGGTTAGAACACTTCAAATCTACTGTCCTAGCAATTTTCAAGAATACAGTATATTGATATTAGCTATTGTCACCATGTTGAACAACAGATCTTTTGAATGGTTTCCTCCTGTCTAACTGAAATTTTGTATCCTTTGACCAACATCTCCCCAACGCTCACTCCTCCCTAGCCCCTGATAACCACCATTCTATTCTCTACTTTTACTTTTTTAGTTTCTACGAGTGAGATCATGTGGTATTTGCTTTTCTGTATCTGGCTTTTTTCACTTGCACTTGCACAGTGTCCTCCAGGTCCATCCAGGACATAGCTTGGTTTATTTTTTGGTGTATTAATATTTACAATGGTGTATCTACAATGCAAGGAATTTTACATCATCCTGGCACTAGTTCTATCATCACTCTCGCTCTCACTCCTTCCCCTACAGGCATCTGCTTGCCATTTGCCTGTGGGTTCTCAGATGCATGTCTTGCCATATTAGCTGGAGATCAACTAATGTCTCTGGGATTGTGCTCAGGTGGAGGCCGTTCAAAACACCTTCTGCAGAACTTGACTGGGCACACAAAATCCACCTCTAACCCTATTTGCCAACTTTCCTCTTCCAGCTCCAAATATATCTTCTTTTATTTACAAAACTGGGTTAAGGAGTGATCAGTAGAGGTGCAAAATCATTATTTTTGGTCCTAAGAGGTTGACTCTTAGACCCTACTTAAATCGATGAAATCTGAAACAAAAGAAGTTTTAGGGGGATTGGTTGTTTAGCTTTATTTAATAGAACCAGGCATTTATAGGGAAAATAAAAGATTATGTGATTTGATCTGGCATAGAGGGGAGAAGAAAGACAAATCATGGTTACATTGTGAGAGCTGGAGAGGCTTTGCAAAGCTTCAGCGGGGCTCAGAGTTTGCTTATCCGGCCACTAGAGGGAGCTGCTGGTAGAAGTTCAGGGTAGTCTCTCCAAGCCAGGTAGGCTGTGCCTGAAGGAGGGGCCTAATCACTTGCGAGTTAAGGCCCCAGGCCAGGCTCTTTCAGCTCTTGTCCACTAGCACAGTTTCTCTGTTGGGTGAGCATCCTCCCTATTTGCTGCCGGGACCTCCACAGCACTCTCCCATCAGATCAATCTGCTTGAGTTCCCTCACCACCCAATACCGGCTCTCGAACTACCCCTCTGTCCATGTGTCTGACCCACTAGCATGCGTCTCTGCTGGACACTGGCAAGTGAGGTTATCCCCAGTTGTTCACGCCTGTTCCACCACAAGATCTGAGGGGAGAGAGGTAGGCTTCTCTGTCTGCACTGGCCTCTGCCAGGGGCATGCTCCCACCTGGGAGAAGTGGCCGCTCACGAATTTCTTGGCTTAGGCAGCACTCCCTATTGTAATGAGTGGGGGAGTGGCCACTGCTCTCATTCAGCCAGCCCACCCTAGGCATTTGGTTGTCATGGGAACAAGGGGTTAGGCTAATTCACTCTGAGAGCTGCACCCCTATCCAATATGGTGGTTCTCCAGCAGGGGTAAGGAATGGGCATGCTCACAGATCCTTGTTCCTCAGAGCCCCTCCATACTCTCCCATTGGATATGTCCACAAGGGCTTCCTTTCCACCTTAGTCCAGGACCAAGATCTCTCCCCTGTGTTTCCCTGTAGCACTCTCATGTCCAGGGGGCACTGGGTTCAGCCTGCCTGTCTAAGCAACCAACACACAATCCCACGAAATGCCTGTGGATAGGAAGCTTGCAAATTGTGGCGACTCCACTCTCAGTGGTGGGCTTGGGCAGGAATGCACACCCACTGTGGAGAAGCAGCCATTCATATGCTTCTCAGTTCAGAATATTCTTGCTGTTGCAATGGGGGAGAGGGGCTGTGGCTACCAGCCATCCCCAGAGCTAAAATTATTCCCTCTGATGCCATGATTAGAGGAGGTGTACAGGAGGAAGTGTCTAGGTGTAAGAAAGCCAGGACTCCAGTATCTCATGGCATTCTCGAGTGGAGTATCCCTTTTGAACATATGAACTCCTGTGGATCACTGGTTTACCCCGTTATTCCTATTTAGCCATTGTGTCTGGGCTCGTGGAGGGTGGAAGCACCTCTAGTATGTTTTATGTCCTGATCTTCACTAAAGGTACCTATGTGGGAGAGAGGAAGCCCCCCCCTTACCCTTTCACTGGGCTCTGAGCCTCTCTGGGTTTGGACCACGCCACTGTCTTCTCCTCTCTACCTTCTTCTTTTTCAGCTTCACAGTTTTTCTCCGTTGGATCCCCAGACATCTCTGTTGTCTTTCCCTGTGATCCACACCTGAACTGCAACTGCTCTCTGCTTTCCTCAGTCCGATATTCTACCTTCCAGCTGGGATGATCCTACAAACTATGTCTCTAGTTGGCCATCTTGGCTTGGACTGAATATTCTTGATACATCTAGAGGTTTGAGTTTGTCCACTGTTCTGGTATAACTCTCTTTAATGTGCGGTGCTCCTATATTTGAAGTGTGATCTAGCGTTTCACGTGGCCTCAGGTAACAGTCTGTGGCTGTGCTTTCCATACTTTAATGTGCACACTAATCACCTAAGCAACTTCTTAAAATGCAGAATCTGATTCTGTAGGTTTGAAGTGGGACCCAAAATTTTGCATTTCTAACAAGTTCCCAGGTGATATTGGTATAGCTGTTCCAGGGACTACACTTTAAGTATCAGGAGCCCTAGGGTGATTGTTTTGGGGAACCACTTATTATTGGTTATTCCAACTTGTATTTATTATTGCTGAAACTCCTAAGAAGTTTTTTTTCTTCTTCATAAGTATTGCTACCAAGGCTTTTCTCTCTCTATGAAATTGGTTTCATAGACCTTAGTACAAAAATCTACATTTGTTATTTTTGCATGTTGCTGGATTCAATGCATTATATTGGGTTTAGAAATGACTGTGGATCCTGGTACATCTGGATAATATTTATTCAATATCAATTATCATTTCATCAAAAAGTGGTGATTAGGATAGGGCCTTGGATAGACCCTTCTGATGTGTCAATAAAAATTTCTTTCTGCATTGAAATTGATTTGCTAATTGGTATTTTTCATGTATGAGAATTTGATCAGTAAGTAATTCACCAAATTACATATCTCTATCTGGTCAACAATAGCTGGTGTGGGAACCTTGACAAATTCCTTGCTGATGTTCAGAAATATGATGTCTATTGCATTGCAATATTTAATAGTTAAACAGCTTTATCTGATAAAAACAAGAAATAAGAATCCAATTTCAAAATGGGCAGAGGACTTGAATAGACATTTCTCCGAAGGCAACATACAAATGGTCAAGAAATATATGAAAAAATCCTCGCCATCACTAATCATTAGAGAAATGCAAATCAAAACCACAATGAGATAATCACCTCATACCCATTAGGATGGCTACTTTCAAAAAAAAAAACACACAAAGAAAATGTCAAGTGTTGGTGAGAATTTGGAGCAATTGGAACCCCTGTACACTGTTGGTAAGAATGTAAAATGGTGCAGCCACTATGGAAAAGAGTATGGAGATTCCTCAAAAAATTAAACATGGAATTACCATATGATCCAGCAATCCCACTTCTGGGTATATATCTAAAAGAATTGAAAGCAAGTTCTCAAAGATATATTTGCACACCCACGTTCATAGCGGCATTATCCACAATAGCCAAGAGGAGGAAGCAACAAAATGTCCACCAAAAGTGAATGAATGGATAAACAAAATGTGGTATATACATACAATGGAATATTATCCAGCCTTTAAAAGGAAGGAAATCCTGTCACATGCTACATTATGGATGGACCTTGAAGACATTGTGCTAAATGAAATAGTCCAGTCACAAAAAGACAAATACCCCACGATTCCATTTACTTGAAGTATCTAGTTGAAATAATAGAGACAGAATGTAGAATAGTGCCAGCCACATTACTTTCTACCCCTCTTGTTTTTCTGACAATTTGACTCTGATAACTATTCCCATTGAAAGATGGGCTCTATGTTCCTTCTCCTTGAATCAGGTGGGCTTGTGACTATGGTAGAAGTGACATCATGTGACTTTCAAGACTAGATCATAAAAGGCAGTACATCTTCCACCAGATTCTCTTTGCTCGGTTTTAAAAGCCAGCCACCATGCAATGAAGACACTCAGGCAGCCTGTAAAGAGGCCTAAGTAGAAAGGCACTCACTCAGTCCCTCAGAGCACAGCACCATCTGAATTCCCAGTTGATACCAGCAACATGCCACCTTTTAAATGAGCCATCTATAGTCAATCCCCCAGCCACACAGCCCCAGGAGATGCCATGTGAAGCACAGACGATCTGCACCCTTTGATATTTGGAGATTCATGAATAAAATGAACAATTTTTGTACTTTTAAGCCAATGTTTTTTTACACAATAGATAACTGATTCATCCATTTTTCCATGTTTACAAAAAATAGTTGGATTAGATTTTCTATAAAGTGTTCTCTACTTCTAAGTGTTATGATTCTATGCATCCTCAGGTGACTTCTTAAAAAGCAGTTTGATTGAGATATAATTCACATACCATATAGTTCACCCATTTAAAGTGTACAAATAAGGGATTTTTAATGTATTCACAGAGTTGTGCAACCATCACCAGGACATTTTCATTACCCTGAAAAGACACCCTTATCCTTAGTAATCACTATCCTTTTCCCTCCAGTTTGCATCTGCTCTGGTTGTTGAAATAATATTTTACACAGAGAGTATCAGATATTAATTAGCAAGCCATAATTCCTCCTTTTTTCCCTCTTTAACATCATCTCCCTTCTATTCCAACTTCCACTAGTTCATACTTATATAATTCCCTACTCTCTACTTTCTTTCCATATGGTCTTGTGGCCTCTACTCTGGCTGAACATAGCCTACACAATGACAGAGCTATGTTTCTTAAAAATAAGCCCAATTATATTGTTCCAGTGCTTAATATTACCATTGAGTGTGATGGTTTTAATCTACAGCTATTTGCTTGCTTGATATTGACATATTTGGGAGAATTTTTAAAAGGTCACTCCCTTCTGAAAAGTATAATTTTATTAAATATAAACATATTTAATTATCTAAGACATAAATTCCAACATACTTTTAATACTTTTTAATAATAGCACTGATAATATTGTGGTGATAGGTAAAGAAAATGTGTCTATTCATACTGATTATATTTGAATAAGCAAAATATACTTTAGAATAAATTATCTAGTCTATGTATAAATTGTCTAAAATTTAGTTTTCCAAAGACAATTAATCTGCATAATGAATTATGCTTGATAATCATTTTTTAGACTTTGTTGTTATATTAGCTCTATTCTTTTTGTAACATTTTAAATGAGATTGTGTATATACCTCAGTTGGATAAGAAAGAAAAATTTCTTCATATTAAAATTGAGTCCCTTTTCAGTCTCTAGGGTTCCACGCACAGGTATAAACTCAAGGTAAAAAAGTGTGCAATTTAGTTCAGGATAATGTATGGCATTATTATGAAAAATACAATTATTTCTCTTCAGTTTCAAGTAGATTTCATAAAATGTTAAGTTAGGGAGCATTGTGTAGGAGCTATTGAACTCTTTCTTAAGTGGGCTATGGCAATTTCTTTTTCTAACAGCATTTACCCTGACCTAAGCCACCATTTTTTCTTTCTTATCTTCAACAACCCCTGGCTAGTCTCTTTTTACATTCTTGTCCTCTTTTCCCCCATTATCCATTTCTACAAAGCAAGCAGCATGATTTTTTAAACTTTAAATCTGTTGTGTAACCTTCCAATTTAAAACCCTGCTATGGTTTTCCATTGCCTTTGAACAAATGCCAAACTCCTAACTCTGCCCTCCTCCTGTATTTCAGCCATACCAGCCTACTTTCAGTTCCAGGAAGTTGTTCCCTTTTTAGGGTGTTAAAGTGCTCTGCCTGTAATGCCTGGCTTTTTGAATGGTTGATTTCTTCCCATTCTTCAGGCTTCAGCTTAAAAGATCCCTGCTAAGACCCACCCTCCCTGACCATCCTACCTAAGTAACCCCCACCCCCTAAACCAAAGTTACTCCAACACACTCCATGAAGTGCAGCGGTTAAGAGCCCTGACTCTGGCCTTAAACTACCGAGGTTAAAATCTTAATCCACAACTTTAGGGTTGTAGTACTTAAAGAGTGTCAAGAATCTCTCTGTTGATATATGTCATGTGCTTAGGACAATGCCCAGCACATAGAAAGCCTTAGGTTAGCTATTATTATAGTACATGGTTATTATCTTACAAGAATCTTTTTATGCATTTTAATTGCCTATTTTTTGTTTCATCTCTCTCTCAATAAAAATGTAAGGGCAGGGAAAATATCTGCCTTTTTTCAGCCATCGTGTCCCTAGCAATGCCTGGCACATAGTAGAAACTCAGCAAATACTTTATTGAAGACTTGTTAGCTGAGATCAAACTGTGTTGTGAATTAAGCTATACCAGATTGCTGAGGCAGAACAATAGAATAGTAGCTGCTAATGGTTAGAGTCAGGTGGAGCTTATCTATTTCTCAACAACCTCTATATAGCAGGTCAAAGTGAAAGCAATTCTCAGACCAAATTCTGTCACACATAAAGACAAATGTGCAAGGCAAACATTTGCCAAATGTATAAGGCAAACATTTATTATCAAGTGGGCACAAAACGATTCAACTATTTTGTGAGATCAAATAAAATCCTTTTTGACAGGGCTGATCCTTAACTATTAAGCACTAGAACAACTGTAGTGGTTGTTAAAATATTGATTTATTTTCATACTAGTTGGTATACATGCACTGTATGGTTTCCTCAAAGTGCCTCTGACCTCCCTTAGGATCTACAGAAGCTAAAAAGGGGTTAACATCTGACTCTGAATACCACTAATTTTAACTCACTGTTGATTTCTAATGTCTGTTATGATAAAAAGCTAAAAATTTCACCCGTGATAACTCATTCTAATGCAAATTACTAAAAATATCTGTTGTTAATCAGATATAAATATAGCTGAATCACTTATAGTAGCCCCCCTGGAGGAAGGGGCATCTGAATGGAATGGGTATTTATCAGTCCTGGAATGTCAAATGCTCTTGAGGGAAACTGACTAAACCTGCAGGTGTGACTTAAACAGAGGTCTTCAAATTACAGCCTGAGGGCCAAAACCAGCCTGCTGCCTGCTTTTGGTAAAAGGAAGTATGCATAGTCATCGTTAATTAAGTAAACATGAATATGCCATTATTATAGAATAAAAATATTTCATTTATCTTCAAGAGTTAGGAAAGTGATGTTATAATACATAAATGGGAAAAAATGTCTGAATACTTTGTGCTATCCATTCCATTACAAAGAAAGAAATAAAAGTAGTGAAGCACTCTGTACCATAGCTCTCAATGATTGTATAATTTACTCTGAGTTTCAGTGGAATGAAAAGTCTTAAAGCTGTGCACAGACACAAAGCTATAGAGACAAAAAGATATTTTTCACTCCATGTAAGCCACTGAACAATGAATTAAATAGATTATGATAGGATATTCATTTCCTTTAAGGCCAGTTGCTGGATACTTGTCTTGCAAAATAAATGATATGACAAGAAATGACGGAATTAGCATTTTAATAACATACTATATAAACAAGCTTCCTTCATTGTGTTATTCCTCCTCTTCTACACTATTTCTTGCTGATCTAACCCTTTACAATTGTAACCCATTGTAACCTCTGACTGAAGATAGTGGTTTTCTAGCTTTACTCAATTTTGCCCAACATATTTCAGTTTCTTCTATCTCGTCCCAAAACTAATAATGTTCGTTCAAAGCCATACCTCTGTAAGTAAAACCTTTTTAAATGACATGCTATATACAGTATTTTGGATGACTATACTACAATATGTGTTTAAGATAAACAAATTCATGGCATACTTAGTCCTGTTGTGTATTTAGTCACCATTGGATGTGAAATCCCCAAATAACATGCTTATCTTTATATTCGCCAAGCACTGAGTAGGTGTCTGCAAAGTAGTATTAAAGATATTATTGAACAAGGAGAGGGTAGTAGATATACAAAATTATAAAGTGTAATCCTTACATAAACACCTTATATTCCCTGTTTTTAAAAGAAAAACTTTAGACAAATTAAATTTACCAAAGTTTATATGAGCAAAGAAATGATTAATGAATCAGGCCATGCCCTAAACCAGTAAAGGTTCACACAGCTCCACCCAACAATGGTAGGTAGGTAGGTAGTATTTATGTACAGAAAACAGAAATGACATACAGAAATAGCTTGATTGGTTGCAGCTTCGTGTTTGCCTTCTTTGGATATGTTTTGGCAATTTGCAGCCTTTGATTGGCTGAAAGCTTGGCTGCTATGATTGGCTGAGACTCGGGCTTGTTATAAGAATATGCTCTGAAGATGGCAGATGAGAAACACTGCCAGACAGAGTGTCTCTGCAGAAAAGACAGCTTCTAGAAGAAATTAGAAGAAAGAAGCAAGCAGACGACCATATATCAGACGGGGGTCGGAAGGAGGGGTACCGTAGACTATGGGAGACTCCACGGGCGGAGGTTACTGAGGAGAACTGGAAGGAGAGACCTCCTGAGCAGCTAGGTGACCAGCTACAAGGGTAGGTGGAGTAGTTAACTTCCCCCTCCCTTGCATCTCGGACTGCTGGGGGCTCCCCAGTGGTTGGAGAGACCTGCGGACACCAGCCCAGAGATGGCCGCCGCCAGTGAGTGGTAAGCGTGTAGCTGACGTGGCACCAGGCTCCCAACTCCCTCAGGGCACCTCCGTGTGCACAGACCCGACTGCGCGACAGGTGCCATATTGCTGCACTCTTCCCTCCCCTGTCCCTACCACGGCTGATGAGAGAGACAATATAGCCACCAGTCGGAGCCATCTCCAGGGAACGGGACCTTCCCTTTTGGGGCCCTACAGTTGACTGAGGGATACTCAGATGGGGAGCTCCCTGCACGCCAGCCATCCCAGGTGTTGCTGGCCCAGTGATTCCTGCAGAACGGGGCAGACCCTGAGGCTGACAGACATCGACCCAGCCTGGGCTCCCCGTGGGGGAATTAGGACTGGCACTCCTCTCCCTGGTGGGGTCAGGGATTGAACTCCGGGGCCCAGAGGTCAGACCTGTGGACCAGATCCCATGCACCCAGGTCTCGCCTTGCCCGGGGCACAGAAGGGATATTCGGAAGGAGCCTACTAAGGTGTGTATGCCTTCAGGGGCAGATCAGCATGCTTGAGGGCAACCCGCTCCCAAGGGGGGCCGTGTGCCAGCCCAGGTGGCGACCCTGTGCAGGGAACCTCCCGGCCTATATCACAGCCAGGGGAGACCTGGTTGCGTGACGTCTGGCCTGCTGGCAGAGACCCAGGAGAAGCCACGGAGTTGGGGAGGGTGGAAAGGAGCGAGGCCTGCTCCAGACTGCAGGTCTCAGACAGCTCCATCCCCATACGCAGACTTTCTGACTGAGTGGGGCCATCCCAGCCACTCCCTGACAGCTTTTCCGGGAAGCAGAGAACAGAACTTTGACCCCTGCTAATAGCATTTGTGGTGCTTGAGGGCAGGCTTACCTAACCCAGCTCCACCCAGACTCACTCCCAGACCAGCCCTCACTGAAGTGGAGAATAAAGACAGACCTGGAAGTCCCAGGGCCCCACCCAACACCTGAGGCACTAGAGTGCCTCTCCAGAGGAACAAGAGCTGGTTACAGGACCCAAAAAGAGCAGTGCAGCCTGCTCCTCTGAGCAAGTGCCAACTACTGACAGGGAGGACATTCTGCACACACTTTTATGGCATCTACTGACTGATCATACAGGGTGTGGTCGAATCTCACCCACAAACACCACCTACTGACTCAGAGAATAAACAGGGCGTATCATTGTCTGAACAAAAACCTAAAAGTAAGAAGCAACAACTGATCCAGGTGAGAAGAAATCAGAGAAGGAACTCTGGAAATATGAAGACCCAAATGGAAAGCACACCACCAAAGAGGAACCCCAGCCCCTTAGAAATGGACAGCAACCAAAATCAGACCACTAAAATGACAAGAAGAATTTCGAGCATGGATCATACAAAAATTCAATGACTTGTAAGAACAACTGGATAACCAACACAAAGAAAATGCAAAAAGTTTCCAGGACCTGGAATAAAAATTCACTAAAGAAATTGAAACAATGAAGAAAAGTCTAACCGAACTCCTGGAAATG
>VBSM01003018.1:141775-158335 GCA_008086735.1 Cheirogaleus medius | reverse complement strand
CGCCACCTGGGGATTGGACTCGCTTGAAGCTCTGGCATGTGGGGGGGAGGGGTGCTCGGGGCAATGTATGTAACCCTAACAATACTTGTACCCCCGTTACATGATGAAATACAAAAAATTAAAAAAAAATAAAAATCATATCAAATGTCTTCTCAGACCACAGTGGAATAAAACTAGAAATCAATAAGAGGAACTTTGGAAACTATACAAATACATGAAAATTACACAACATGCTCTTGAATGACCATAGGGTCAATTAAGAAAGGAATCATAATCTGCTTCATATTTACACTAAATTAATTCCAGTGAAATACAGAAATGTTACTTCTATATAGCTCTATTCTAGCTATTTCCCTCCTTTTGTGGTATTACTGTCATGCACATTACATCTATATATGTTATAAACCCAAAATTACATTATGATAATTACTTTATAAAATTTTATTTGTTTTTTAATAGCTGAGAGAAGAAATGAAAGTAATCATATATTTCTATCTTTTGTGATGCTAACCTTATTTATCATTTTTGGTTCTCTTCATTATTTCCTGGGGATTCTAATTACTATCTGGTGCCATCATCTTATGTAAATTTAATTTTGTTCCCATCCACCACCTTTTTTTTTGTTATTTGGAAAATATATTACTGTATGTTGTAGGCCCAACCATACAATTATATACATATTGTTTTCTACAATTGGTTTTTAAGTCAGTTAAGAGAAGAAATATTCATTTATATTATCTTTCATAATTATATAATTATGTTCACCAGTGGTATTTTTCTTTCATGTGCATTTGAATTGTCATCTAAACTCAATTTCTTTCAGCCTGAAGAACATCCTCTAGTATTTCAGTAAGGCATGTCTGCTTGCAAGAAAATAGTCTCAGTTTTGTTAAAATGTGGGAGTATTTTTACTTATCTTCACTTTTGAAAGATAGATTTACTGGATAAAGAATTCTTGGTTAACAGCTAATTTTTTTTCTTTCAACACTTTGAATATGCTATTTCACTGCCTTCTGATCTCCATTGTTTCTGTCTAAAAGTTAGCTGTCATTCTTCTGAGGTTCCCTTGTAAGTAATGAGTAGTTTTTTTTCCTGCTGTTTTAAAGGTTTTCTTCTTATCTTTGGCTTTCAGCATTTTTACTATGATATGTCTGCCTATGGATCTCTTTGTGTTTGTACTACTTGTAATTTATTGAAATTTTTGGATGTGTAGATTAATGTCTGTCATTATATTTTGGAAGTTTTCACCATTATTTTCTTAAATAAAATTTCTACTCCTTTCTCTCCTCTCCTAGCACTCTCATTGGAGTGAACTGGTGTGCTTAATATTGTTCCACATTTCTCTGAAGATTTGTTCATTTTACTTCATTCTTTTTTTCTCTGTTTTCTGAGTCAAAGCTTTGGAGCTGGAGTCAAAAACAGTGACACACTTCTTTCTGAGTGGCATTCCTGCTTCAAATGCTGGGTGCTTGTTGGGGTTGAGGGAGGGCAGTAGCCTCAGGTTTCCTGGGCTTGCTTTTCCTGGTGCTGAACCTCTACCTTATGAGCCAGGGAAAGGGCAATTGAGTCCCAAGTATTCTCAGCATGCTGCACCCCAGCTAGAGCCTCTGTTCCATGAGTGGGGGTGATCTAAAGGAAACCCCCACCTCTCTGCCACACTTGCCCAGATGTTAGCCTCTACAAAGATAATTGAGTTCAGGGTGAGGAATGGTAATGTACTACTGCGGGAAGATGCCACATCTCTCTGACTGGGAGCTGGGGCAGAGTGATTCCTGTGTTCTTGGCTGCACCTGTCTAGAGTGGAGTTTACATCACACTGAGCTAGAAGGGGGAAGTGGATGGATCATGTTTCAAATGCCACAGACTCTTTGTTTTCTCATCGAGTGTTTGTTTTTTCTTCATTAAATGTTTCTTCTTCATTATGTTTTCAAAATGTTTTTTCTTCATTAAATGTTTCACATATGGCCATAGGAACATTTCTAGAAACTCTAAATGATTGTTTCTTAAATTAATTCTCACCAGTTTCACTGGGGAGTACATCCACACAGCTCTGAACATTGCCACATCAGAAGTGAAATGTTCCTCATTTGAATTTTGACAAAGATTCATTACTGGGCTCACATCACCTGCTTGAGAAGGTGTTCTACAGTCATCACCAGTTGTTTCAATGCTGGACAGTTTCTCTACAATTTACTAGCTATGTGTCCTTGGGAAAATTACTGAACTTTTTGAAATATGCAAATATTACCTGGCTGCCCATGAGCATGAAAGGAGATAAAGAGGGCTAACTGCTTAGTACAGGGCTCATCAGAGAGAGAGAGTAAATAGGCTTTGTGACCATTAAAGTAGGGAGTTTTATGAGTTTTGAATTTTAACTGGCTTGTGTTCAGCTTCACTCTTGGTTCACCTTCCTTTGGCCCCAAAGGGTAGGTAAAATTGGTAAGTCTTCCAGATTTAGTGCATAACATGAGAAAAGTAGTAGACAGGACAGGAGAGCTCAGAGGAAAACCTGTTCTCCCCAATCCATCTCACTCACACTGGATATCTCTGTCCTTTATTCCTTTCCTTCCAGCTAATTTCCACTAGTCAGTGTGTTCATGCTTGAGGATATTAAAAGTTTCCCCTCAAAGGTATGATTCAAACCAACATTCACCTCTCTGCTGCATATGAAATGTGCATTACAGAATGATGGTGAATGCCCAGAGCATGGGCAAAGCACACAAACACATACAAAGAGGAATCCCTAAAATATCTCACTAACCTTCCACACTGACTGATGTTCCCCCACTAAATTCAGTTCTTTGATCAAAACCATACTCTACTAAAATGGAGTCTTTGTGCTACTTTATAATCCATCACACTCCAAAGGCATTGGTTTATTAGAAACTTCCTCTCATCATATACCTACAAAGAAAGCCTCAGGGATAGTGGATTTTAAAGATTAAAAGACGAGTGCAAATCTAAGGTCACAGGCAGAGGAGATATGGTGTGAAGTAGAGGCCAAAGCAGGGGGGCAAGGGACTCAAGATTACTTTGGCAGCTGGCGAAGCACAATTACCTTGGCACTCATTGCCGTAAGCCCCAAAGTGTCCGAGAGGCTTGTAATTTTTTTTTTCCTGCTGGCACAACCATCTTACTTATAAGTAGCAGGTTACACTGATTCAGGGCATGTGGTCTGGCATAAACCAGATATGAGCATCATGCTGGACTCAGCATATTCGCTTTGGGACTTGCAACAAACTACTTGAAATATCATCTACCAACACAGGTTTTAATTATTAAGCAAGATGCCACAAATCATGTAGAGCGTGGGACCTAGCATATAAAAAGTCTCCAATAGAGTGATTATTTTCATGCTTTGAGTTTACTCACAGTCCTCAAGATTGTCCCCAGCTCCAACAAACTGTGCTCTCATGGAAAACAAGATAAAACATTATTATTTTATGTATTTATTTTCATGAATAGCAAGCATATAACTTGCCCATATACTTAATTTACTTACTTACTTATACTTTCTAATCCTGAGTTGAAAATATGTATGAGAGGTACCCGCTCTCCATATCTCAAAAAGTTTTCTTTCTCTTCTTGACCTATAGGTCCTGCTTACCTCTTGAAGGTGCTTAACACATCTTGCCACTCCTGCAATGTCACTTTCCCCAGGTCCTGGTCTCCTCCACCTAGGCTAGGCACCTCTTGCTACCAGTTAAAATCTTCTTGGGGGAACTTAGGGTGCCAGGGTGAACTTTCCCTAAGTACTCTCTGATCTGTGGAGGGTGACAATTCACAGAATCTCCAGCTTTTTGAGACCATGGCCACCTTAACTCACACTTTCTTATATACAGCCAGGCTGAAGGAAGACACCATACACAGGTGGGAGGCCACTAAGCTGGTCATTGTAAGTCTCATCTGCACTTAACAAAGATTTACTTCTGGACAGCCATCACAAGCTTTAGAAGAGCCACCAGTGGCCACTTGAACTAGTGCTAGAATGGAGTCAGCTTAATGATAATACCTAAATGTCAATGGCCATTGCTGTCATCTGCTCACCTAACCCCTCAGTCCTTTAAAAACATTCCACCACCCAAATCAGCATTTCAGAGTATCCCTGAACAAAGGGGCACATACTGTTGAACACACTATGATGGTTCAGGGTATGAGTGAAAATAGCTGGTTAGGAGTGGCTCAGAGCTGAATAGAAGATTCATGTACCAAAAGAGAGGCTAATAAAACAGGTATAGGCCAGGTGTGGTGGCTCACGCCTATAATCCTAGCACTCTGGGAGGCCGACGTGGGAGGATCGTTTGAGCTCAGGAGTTCAAGACCAGCCTGAGCAAGAGTGAGATCCCGTCTCTACTAAAAAAATAGAAAGAAATTAACTGGACAACTAAAATATATATATATATATATAGTTAGCCTGGCATGGTGATGCATGCATGTAATCCCAGCTACTCTGGGGGCTGAGGCAGGAGGATCGCTTGAGCCCAGGAGTTTGAGGTTGCTGTGAGCTAGGCTGATGCCACAGCACTCTAGCCCGGGCAACAGAGTAAGACACTGTCTCAAAAATAAATAAATAAATAAAAATTAAAAAAAATAGAAAATAAAAGAGGCATAAGTAAAGTCACAGTGTCTATAGGAGAGTAGGATTCGTTCCACTAGAAAAGTCCAGTATGACTATTTTCAAATAACTCTTTAAGTAAATTCCTACCTCTTTAAGCCACTGGAGTGACTTTTTCTGTTACTAGTTTAAGAGTCCATTTCATATTTATATTTGCCTTTAGCTCAAAATAGATGAGATTTTTACACTGATGGAGTTTTAAAACTATGGAGTTGAAATTCTAGAAAAGAATAAATGGCATCAACAAGAGCAAAGTGATAGGAAAGCATGAAGCACGTTGCAAGATCAGTTACTGTCCCCTTTGGATAGAGTTTAGTGATCCTAGTCACTAGGACGTGGAATATAGTGAGCCTAAGGTGTGGTTTCAGAAATGGAAGACAAAAATTTGTTTTAGGACAATCAAATTTGAGCCAAGATAGAGTGCAGTAGGAAATTGGTTATGTATGCGTTAAAGGAACTTTGGGGAAACACCTGGCTGGGAAGAAATTTGACATTTGGATTGCAGTAGATCTCAATGTTTACAGGGCTCCAAAATCACTTGAAGAGCTGAATTTTAATATGTGAGCAAGAGAGTAAATGTATCTGTGACTCTATCAAGAAGATGAAATGTAGAATCTTATCTATATTCCTGTTATGGAGTGCTTTTACACAGGAGTGAAAATTTCCTAAAATTTAAGATTGTGGCAATGGTTGCATACCACTACAAATATACTAAAAAAAACACTGAATGGTATACTTTAAGTGGGTGAATTGCATGTTATGTGAATTATATCTGAATAAAGCTATTTTAAAGAAAGAAGGTGGCAGGCCAGATTTCATACAAGGAACATAGTTTGCCAACCCCTGCTCAAGAGGGTTGTTTTATTTCCTTTTCTTCATTGCATATATCCCTAAATGAGCTGAGGGGCATCTGACATCAGCACATCTGCAACCCATTCACACCATATCAGTTGGAAGCTGTACAGCACAACACTAGAACCCCAAAAGCTCATGGTGGCTGGTCCCTGTATTTTCATGCCATTTATTTCCCATCTGTGGAAAACATGTTTTTAACACAGCTGGCTACTTCTTGCCCCCACCCCTTGGACCTAATGCCATTTAAGGAGACCAGTGTCACATCCCAATGATCAAGGATCCTGCATTTGAAATTATGGCAATGAGCCTTGGAGCTGACATATCCCTGAGACAAAATGTTCATAGTGTACCACTGCTGGGCCAGCCCTGTGAAAGCAAACGGAATCTGGACTTTGCCATTTGAAAGAATGAAGGAAACTTATACACCTGCACAACCGCTGTACTCCATGCGACGAAGTGATTCATTCACTCCTATGAGGATGTTTGTGAAACAGCAGCTGTGACTGAATCACCACCTCAATGAGCTTACCATAATCCACTGTTACTCTCAAAGAACATTCTTCCACATCAACCAAACTGGAGGATTAAATGGGGAGGATAAAGTGCATGGCCCATGCATCTCTGAAGTCCGACAGTGGACTTCTCCGCAATTCCCACAAGGTGTGGGGCTGCTTTTGAATGATGACTTTCACAAGGACATGGAGCTTCCACAGCTCCCACTTGCCCCTTTATATCCAGGAGCTACTGCTGCATGGGTCAGGAAACCACAGGGGGCATTAACAGAACACAAGTTCCATTAGGGCCCAGAATTTTGTTTTTTGTATTTAAAGCTATATCCCCAGCACTTGGCACATTGAAGGCAATCACTATTTGTGGAGTGACCCAATGAATGAATACTTAAAGTCTACAGGATGACTCTAACTACATACCCATAAGGTGGGTAACTAACCCCACTGGATCTGTAATGCACTCAGAATAGAAAAAAAAAGCCTACAATGCACAATGTGTTCTTAAAAATGTCAAAAGGCAAAGGAAAAAAAAGAGTGTAGATTAATTTTTTTAAAAAAATAAACAAATCCACTAAAAAGAGAAAAGCATGAACATGTTATTATAAGGGATTAACATGGCTTTAATCAATCATGAGAAATAGTGAACACTCTCCAGAAGACACATTCCATTTAACTAACCTACTCAGGATTCGAAAAGTTGTATTTGAAATAATTTCTGAGGTTTATGAATGTATTTTTTTCAAAACACATTTGAACCAGGCCCTGTACTGTCTATAGAAGAAAAGGTGTACAGGGAATAAAAATGTTTTGTTATTACGACCTTTGCACTGGGGTCACAGAAACTGCTCTCCAAGTATAGCACAAATGAATGCTCTCCACCACGACGGCATTGACGACATCATATCTTTGAGGTATGTATCCATCAGGAAGTTTCAGAGAATCCAACGTGAAAAAGATAGTATCATCTATCACCCCATTTCTTCCATGGAGGCTAGTAACACAAACCTGTAATTACAAATAATGGAAATGATTATGTAAAAGCATAACACACTGTAACAACCTCTGCACCTCTTTACTCTGGCTCTAACCTGCAAGTTACTCCATCTCTATCAGTGATTCCTAACCTGGCTGGCACGCTGGCAACACCAGGGGTGCTTTGCATAAATATGCATGCCAAGATCCCACCTCAGACCAATTAAGTCAGAATCTCTGGGGATAGGGCTCAAGTCTCCGATGAGAAACACTACTCTTAATATTACCCAGAATGGCCATTAACCTCTGTAGTTAAGGTTGAGAGAGTGAAAGAAGTTGAGTGAGAAAGGAATGTGGTGGTAAGTAAGTAGACTATCATTTTTTCTCTACTTCCTTGGTCACATTCCAACCTTATTCCTTCATCTTTACCATTGTGCCAACTCATTTTCAGTCTCTAATACCCAGCTGCTACTGGTAAGCTCACGCCCCACTCCATTCATTCTTTCCCAATGGTTCCCTGAAGCATGATTTGTTTTCTGTTTTTGTTGCTCTCAAAACATTTTAATACCTCCCAAATAAACAACATAATTCAGACCTTAATTATATGTGTGTTCAGCATTATTCTCTAATTATTTCCTTTCATAAGTACAGCCTTTTCAATAAGAACATAGGCTCCCCTTTGGCAAAGAATATATTTTATTTTAGGTTTCCCAACATGCCCAATAGAATTCTGAGCAGCAGAAGTTATCATTGAAGGAAAGATAAGCAGAAAGGAATGACAAGTGCAACATATAAACAAACTACCTCATGTACATGCTTATGTCTCAGAGGCTTCACTGAGAGGGCCTTCCTGCTCTGTGTGTCTGGATGGATGTAAAACTCAATTTCTATCCGGTCACCTTGATAAGGCTCAAAACCTAAAACAGCCATGGAGAGAAATTGAGTTGGAATAGCTCTTATTTTTGGCAATGTTACATTTCACAAGTTATTTTTACATTATAATAACCTACAATAGCTTCTATTACATCTAAGGTACATTTTGAACATTTTAAAACAGTTAACCTATAAATCTTCCTGTCAGAAAGGAAGTTTATAAAGTTTTAGTCATTGATTCTCTTCTATTGATTTAACAAAGTCAAACGGGGAAAAGTTTCAACCACGCATCACAACCAATCTTTTGGGGATCAGCACAAGATTTATTAAACAACTGGTCACATTCACAACTCCTTAGGGAGAGGCAGTCAAGTACACAGGTAAGAACACAAGTTTGAATGTGGCTACCTGCATTCAAATCTTGACACCACCACTTAGATTGAAACCTTGGTGAAGGTGCTTAAGCTCTCTGTGCCGAGGCACAGAGACAGTCGTTTAAAAAATGAGAAACACAATAGTAGTATTTACCACATAGAGTTGCACAGACAAATAATCAATACATATAAAACTCATAGAATAGTGCCTGGCACATAATCAGCACCAAATAAATGTTGATTGCTATTAGTGGTAGCATTAGCAGTAGGACATACTGCTACAGAAAGAAACAATTTTCCCAGGTGTTCTGTACAGGTGACGAACTCTATATATATTATCATATAATTATAGACAAATATTTGCAGATTTTTATAATAAGCTAAAAGTGAGTCACAAGATATAAAGGCACTAGGGAGGATTTGAAGTAAATGTAATTCTCATACACTGCTACTGGAAGTGCAAATTGGTACAACCACTTCAGGAAGCTGGCAATATCTACTAAAGTTTAACATTTCTATACCCTATATCCCAGCATTTTCTAGTCCCTTCTTATTCTTTTTGTTGGTGTTGTTGTTCTTCTTCAGTTCCATTACAACTAAATTTTAGAATGACCCAAGACATGCATTGGACCTCTTCTCTCTTGCTCTCTCTTTGGCTTTTTGTCTATACATATTCCTTTTGCATGGATTTATATAATATCCATAGGCTGATAACTTCAAAAGGTTTAGATTTGCAGCTCTACTCAACCTTGAATGCATGTATCTAAATGCTTATTTAAATTATGTTTAAGGCTGAGTTCTTGCTATTCTTCTCATGCAACCAATTTCACTCCTCAATCTTTCTGCATCTCAAGTATGGAAACTCTTCCCTTACCATTGCTTAAATAAAAAACTTTTGTGTGACCCTTGACTCTTCTTTCCTTCACACCAAATTTCCAATCCATTAGCCAATACTTTCACCTCTACCTCCAAAATATTTCCAGAATCAAATCAGTCCTTACAACAGTCTCCACTTCTACTAACCTTGTCTAAGTCTCCATCATCACTCACCAGGACTATTGCTACACACTCCTAACTTGTCTTCCCAAATCCACCCTTGTCCCATACAGCCTATTCTCAACACTACAGCCAGAGTGAACACCTTAAAACATAATTCACGTCATATCACAGCACTGCTCAAAATCCCCCAAAAAGCCAAAGTCTTACAATGACCTATAAAACCCTATGTGGCTCATCCCCTCTCTTCTCCCTTTTAGTTCTTTGCTAAAAATTTACCTTTTTAATAAAGCCTTCCCTGGACACTGTATCTAAAATGTCAACCTATGGCTCCTAAGATTTCTATTTTTCATGAAGTATGACTCAGAGTTTCAGTCCTAGTCCTAAGCATATTAGCTATGACAAACAAAATCATAGGACCACAAAAAGACTTGTACAAAGATGTTCTTAGCACCTTTATTCATTAAAGCTAAAAACTGTTAACAGCCAACATGACCTTCAATAGAATGGAGAAACTGTGATATATTTGATGTAATGAAATGAATTACAGGCACACACAACAATATAGATGAATATAAAACCTTCTTAGTCAAAAAAGTCTTACACAAACAATTATGCATGTCTGATTTCATTATATGAAATTCTCAAATAGACAAAATTAAATCTATGGCAGGGAAAAAAAGCCAGAACTGTTTTTGCCTGGGGTGGGGGTGGGGCAGGAACAGGGATTGACTGGGGAAGGGCATGAAGGTAATGCTTAGGCATGTGCATTTGTCAAAGCCCAAAGAATCTCAGGAAAAAACTAAAAAGATATTGAACTTGAGCTGCTGATTCACATGCTGGGGCATTCAGGGTATACTACATAAATGTCTGCATTTTGCTTTCAAATATGTCAAAAAATATAAGATTGATGGGTGGAATGATGAATACATGGATATATACATGATAAAACAAGTATAATAAACCATTAATGGTAGAATCCAGGTGGTGGTTATATGGTTGTTTCTATAAAACTTTTTCAAATTTGCTATATGTTTGAAAACATTCTTAATAAAAAACAAAAAATTAAACCAAAACGATAAACTTACACTTCATAATTCCTATTGCAGTTAACAGAGTTCTCACTAACATGGTAAAATCCAAAATACAATCAGCAATAATCTGCCTCTCTTTTCCATAGTCCTTCCAGACACAAGGAACCAATGCTCTCCTTTCCAAGGACCACATAGAGGGTGTTTGATAATTAAACAAAGTGTTCTTGGACATGAGTGGCTAGGGGCAGCTAACTCCAACCAGTCTCACGTATAGGAGAAACAGTAGGTGCTCCTGGCCCAGCCAGCCACTTGGCAGACTGGTTGTCATGCCATGGTTCATGTCATGGCCTGAAAATAGCAAGATTCTGCCAGGCCATCAAGCTGGCAGGGTCACTGGGAAACGTGGAATACTGAAACATTTGAGGAAAAGAGCAGCTCTGATGTCCTATCATAAAGTGTAGAGATTAGTCCTAACGCTCTTGCCATGGTGTAAATCTGTAACTACTTATTTATTTGATAATTTGGCAACCTTTTAAAAAATTTTCAATAAACCCTTTTGACAGCAATGAGCTAAGAAGATGAATGCATGTTTAGGGAAAATGAGTAACAAATTGGTTATCCAAGAAAATTGATGAATATGTGGCTTATGCAATATTATGGACTCAAATTCATATGTTGAAGCCCTGACCCGCAGTGAGGCTATATTTGGAGATGGGCTGTCTAAAGAAGTAACTAAGGTTAAATGAATCATAAAGGTGGGGCCCTAATTTGATAGGATTAGTGTCCTTATAAAAAGAGACACTGGAGAGCTTGTTCTCACTCTTTGTGCATGTGCACTGAGTTAAAGTCATGTGAGGACACAGCAAGAAGGCAGCTGTCTACAAGCCAGGAAGAAAGCCCTCACCAGAAACCAAGTCAATGAGACCTTGTTCTTAGAATTTTAGCCTCCAGAACTGTGAGAAAATAACTTTCTGTTGTTTAAGGCCAGTCTATGGTATTCTGTGTGGCAGCCCAAGCAGACTAAGACAATCTTCAACATTGACTCTTCACCTTGGGGGCCATAGTGATGTCACTAAACTGCAGGAAAACCAGAGGACTCAAATATGCTGAAGCATTTCTTTTGTAACTTAGTAGGTATTTTAAGACAGTGCCCCCAAACCACAAGTTAACACGGGAAGCTACATAAAGCACATTGACATATAATTCTATGATGCATGGCTTTTTAAAAATCTGCTTTAACATAATTTCAGCAATTTTTTATTCCAATTTTTCTTAGGTACATTGGAAAAGTGAAGCAACAGCTGTTAATATGTAAGCTCCACTAGGATAAGAACTTTGCAAAGGTTAAATAATGCCAGATGCTTTAAAATAGAAAAAGAGTTAAATGAATTCTAATAATTGTTTGATCCTTCCCATCCAAATCATGGAATCAAAGTGAAAAAGAGAAAAACCAACCTCCGATGTCCAAACCTGATCTGATATTCACAGCTAAGCCTCAATATTATAATTGGTTGATCTGACACTCATGGCCAGGCCATTTTGTTTTCCTGTTGGACATAAACAGTCTCATAGGATACAAACTCAGAAAAAATTACTTTGAGACCATGACAAAAAAAAAAGAACAATACAAGGTCATTTCATAATTTTGTGTGAGCATACACAAAAACAAGGCTACTGTGCCACCTACAAAATACTCAATCATAGATTTACCCCCACTTTGGGACAGCATTCAATCTAGAGCTAACCTCTGCTTCCTTATACCCTTCCCAAATCATCCAAGTAAATCTCAAGTCCTATAATAGTTTTTTTTTCTAATGACCTCTTACTGAGAAATGCCATGGTTCTACCATGGTGTGTGTTCTCCCTCACTGAAATGAGTAATAAACCTAACTTGATCTTTGGCTGAAGAGCATTCACAAAAGTAGTAAAGTTCTTGCTGGCAGAGGTAAAATATCTGACATTAGTATGAATGCTACTGTAAATTCAGTCAAAGACTCCTACATTGGAGATAAAATTATCCATTTTTGCAGTACTAAAACAAATGCAAATTTGGAGCAAAGTATCATATGAGGTGCTTGGAAATTAAGAAACTGATGGAGCAGAAATGTACTTGAATTTGTTCTGGGGCAAACATAGTTCCTAACTCTCTTCTACACCTTCAATCAATCCCCTTGGCATCACAAACATGTTCAAGTCTTTCCCATCCTGAGAATTCTCCTAGCAAGGCTACCATTGGTGGTGACTTCCTGTTAGCATAAGGGACCAAGAAATTGCCTTTGAAGCCTAGCCATCATGGGAGACTTTTCCCCAGAATTGGGAATTTCTGACTAAACAGGTCATAAAATTCTAGCTGCCACCAGACAATCATTTCGGGGACTTCCAGGGCTAACAACTAAGGTCAAGTTCTGGCTTTTACATCCCAGAAAACTAAAATAGAAAGCTGCATGTTGTGGCTGAGCTAATTTCCCCTTTTGCTGAGCTAACTTCCCCCTTTACTGCCAAGCTAAATGGCAGGTGATTTGGCTTCAACAGGTACAAAAATCTATTCACCTTTCAAAATCCAGCCAAGTGGAAGGAGTTGCAGAGGGCAAAGTGTCAAAATCAGAGAGCACATCACCCAGGCAGCCTTCCCCAATTCTCCCCATTGCAGTCAGTCATGCCCTCTGCTCTGCTCAGTCACAATGTTCTCATCACATCATTACACTGTATTTATTACACACACCACCTACCGGCCTGTCCCAATTAGACCACGAACTCCCTACAGGCAGTGCTTGATAAAGTCTAATGTATCTTGGTCTCACCAGTATCTAGCATACTATCTTGAGCTGAATTAAACTGAAATAGCATAAAAAATTAACATATCATTGCTTTAGGTGTAAAACAGCAAAATGTTTTATCTGCTAATTATAAATAGAATTCAGCAATTTATACACACACACAGAAAGGCACAAGGCTATCTCCACACCTTATTTTAAAGCATTTGAAGTATTTTTAAAAATAGTATCCCTGTATATTGTAATATTTTTGAATTAGATTAGAAATGCAAAACCTATATGAACAAAAATTACACAAATATTAGTAACTGCATCCAATAAATGAAAATGTAACATGATAGCATGAGTTTTAAAAAACATTATGTATCTGTCCTTTTCTGCACATTATTTTCAACTCCAAAGGTCCATCTCAAACATAAAAAGCTGCTGATTGGAGCCAAGTATACTGGAGAAGTAGTTCTAGTACTAAAATCCTCTCATCAAATAGGCATGCTCCAAATTTGACCCTGGAAATTATGCCTTTAACCATTTCCAAATCCAACTGATAAAATTAAGAAAACAGGTAAACTTTATTTTAAATTTTAAACAATGTAAACTGTACCTTTACAAACAACATCTAGAGAGAGGTAAGCTGTGTGATTAATGCAGTCGGCCCTATCCATTAGAGAGGTAACACAGCCCAATGAAACTCTTCTATAGGAGTCTGATGGTCCATCATCATTGCAATTATCACAGAAAGCATCCACCTGTAAGGTAAAGAAATAGTTATTTCAAGCACAAAAGTTTAAAGACAGAAACATGCTTAAATCATTGTTCAAGAAATGGTTTAAAGGAGTATAACAAAAAGTGGTGAATATATTTCAGCTGACAAACACATCATATAGACATGAGCTGATGATATAATAATGCCTGAGCTTCATATCCTTTTTACTTTATTCTTAAGAGTAGTTTAGGAACATTGAGCAGAGAGTACAGAGAATATCCGTATACTCCCTCTCCTTTACCCTCAGTTTTTCCTATTACTGGCATCTTAACATTGGTGTGGTACATTGATTACAATTGATAAACTAATAATAATACATTATAAAGTCCGCAATTTACACTAGGGTTCATTCTATGTGTTATACAGTCATAAATTTTTTAAATGTGTCTAAAAACGTTATTTGCACATCCACCAGATTTAATGCAGTGATAGTATTAGATTCAAAGATAAAAGATACATTATTCCTGCCCTCTAGGAATTCACAATCAAAGGGGAATAAAAGACAAAAGTAGCTAATTCAAAGCAGACTGCAATAAATAATAAGAACAAGTCCAAAAATTGGTTTTTGAGAATACCCAGGAAGAAGACAATTTCAGACTGAGAGAATATAAGACAGTTTCTTGGAGGAAGTGATTTTGACATGGTCTGTGAAAGAAGAAAAAGCTTTTACCTTATAAATGGGTTGAGGAAAGGGGTAGGGAGACATTAAGGGAAGAAAGATGAAACAAAAATCATGTTAGAGGAATAGAGAGGAAAACCATAAGATTCCAGATTAGGGCACGTGGTGGGACAGAAGTGTGAGATAAGTTGGGAAAATACATGGGAGGCGGAAGGCTCTAAAACAGACAAGTCAAATTATAGCTTTCATTTATCTACAATAAGTAGACATCCAAAATTTATATTTATTGGAAATGTAATGGCCTTTATATTCTGTTTTTCTAATTACATGTATTCTAAATAATACATGTTCACCATACAATAAAGGTCACAGAACAGCAAAAACCCATTATACATAATCCAAAAATCCACTACCTACCTAAAGATAACCACTGACAACATTCTGGTACTTACCCTGTTCCAGATGTTTTTACTATGCATAAATATCTATGTACCATTTTAATGGAAAACTTTATATATATATATATTATTCATGTATCATCAAATGATCAGAAATATGTCAACAGACTGTTGAAACATTATTTTAAAGGCTAATATAGCATACCACTGAATGGAAGTGACATAATTTATAGACTCAGTTCCACATAGTTAGACATTTGGTCTGTATCCTATTACATTGCCTACTTGCCGGATTTATTTATATAGGATAAACTCCTAGTAGTGCAATTTCTTGTTCAAAAGTTTCTAATGAAACTTGATCCATGGAGGCATAAATTTTTGTTCATGTTTCTTTTTTGAATAGCCTAGTTTATGGCCTAGTTCCCTTTCTCAATCAGTGTCTTTGGAACTGTCAATACCAATTTCATAGTTATTTCCTCTCATTCACTTTCATTGAGGAATGAGGCATCAGGCTCCCAACTATCTATCCACCACCACTTCTGTCAGTATTTAAGTGGATGATCCGTAGCACCCTCTGATCTCTCTGTTCCCTGTGTGGAGTCACTTATACAGCAGACTGAAACTTCCCTGAAGTTTCATGTCTAACTCCCTACTCTCCCTCCTCGGATTCTTTCCCCTTTCAAATACCATCAATTCTTGAATTTCACTCACTTTGTCATTCTCAGCTGGTAAAACTGCAAGCCCATAAAAGCCCAACTATCCAGCCATTCTCCTCCTTTACTGCAACAAGTGGACTGCTGTAAAAATAAAAACACCAAATTCTACTGTCTAGGTCCACCTACAATGAGGGACACAAATATAACATGGACACTCAATACTACCCAATAATATTACTCTAGTTCCCTAGTAAATATGTCTTCCCACAATCTAAAACTATCTATACCTCAAAACGATAGCATCACAATTTTATTTTTTTAACTACACACATATTTTTGTGTCCATTAGTGAAAAATTTGTAAACACAGATAAGCATGTCTTGCCTCTTATTTCTCTGAGAAAGCAAAGGCCATTACACAGGAGTTCCTCATGAATCTCCTAGCACCTGTTCTGGCTTTCTCTGCCTTCCCTCCTATAACAATGGAGAGACGTCACCCAAGATCTTACCCAGGGCTGACCTTCCAATGAGCACATGGTACCATTCCCTCTTGTATCATGAGGACTTTGACCCTATAGTCACTGCTTCTCTTCCTCATATATCAATAATTTTTCTTCTTCTAATGAATCAATACACAAACATACTCTAGACTCTCCTGTCTATAAAAAAAGATAAACTTCTTGGCCGGGCATGATGGCTCACGCTTGTAATCCTAGCACTCTGGGAGGCCGAGGCAGGAGGATTGCTTGAGCTCAGGAGTTCGAGACAAGCCTGAGCAAGAGCGAGACCCCGTCTCTACTAAAAATAGAAAGAAATTAGCCAAACAGCTAAAAATAGAAAAAATTAGCAGGGCATGGTGGCGCATGCCTGTAGTCCCAGCTACTCGGGAGGCTGAGGCAGGAGGATCGCTTGAGTCCAGGAGTTTGAGGTTACTGTGAGCTAGGCTGATGCCACAGCACTCTAGCCCAGGCAAGAGAGTGAGACTCTGCCTCAAAATAAATAAATAAATAAATAAACAAACAAACAAACAAACAAACTTCCCTTGATCTTATTTCCCCTGGAGCCTCATTTCTCCCTGTAGAGGTCTTTTACCTCCTTGGTTAAATATATTCCTAGGTACTTT
>VBSM01003018.1:123330-141675 GCA_008086735.1 Cheirogaleus medius | reverse complement strand
TAAAAGGGTGTTGAATTTTGTCAAATGCTTTTTCTGCATCTATTGAGAGTATCACATGGTCTTTGTTTGGTTTCTGTTTATGTAGTGGATTACATTTATAGATTTGCGCATGTTGAACCATCCCTGCATCTCTGGGATGAAGCCCACTTGGTTGCATCATCCCTAATTTTAAAAAAAATCTAGAAATGTAATATTGAGGATACTTCTTTACCAAAACTAAGGTATTTCAAAGCCTCTGTTGTTATCATACATTCCAATAAAAATGGAAACCAGGTAGGGGCTATAACCAGTCTTTCTTTTTTTTCTTTTTCTTTTTTTAAATTTTAATACATTTGGGGGTACGAGTTGAATTCTGTTACATGTATATATTGTATAGTGGTGGAGTCTGGGCTTTTGGTGTACCCATCATCTAGTGTACATTGTACTTCCTAGATAAGCTTTTGTTTCAAATTTTAACATTTCTGAAATAAAAAAGATAGCCATAACCTATGCATACTTTAAATTTCCATTAAATTATTCGTGTGTCTTAAAATTGGTGGGAGTCAAAAATTGATGAGATTCTGTTTAAAAGGGCCAGCAAGTGTTTGAATAGGCATGAATACTATATTTTCTAGATATAAGATCCCCTTTTAAGACCTTGTAATTGTACTATATTATCATACATGTCAAAAATCTGTCTTTGTTGATTTTGAAGTTACAATGATAACCTATAGAACAAAAAAAATGTGCACATGCATGTGTTTGTATAAATTAATACACTACTGATAAAAGGGAACAGAGAATTGTATAATGCAATTTAGCTAAATTTCACATCTTTCACGATAAAATTTAATAAATATTGGCCAATATTGCTAGTTTAAGAATAGATATAAGAATATTATGCAAATTATCCAGGTATCCATGAAAAGAGGGCCTCTATTTCTAAAAGTAAAAACCACAAAACCCATCATTTCTGAAAAATAAAAGCTGCCCAAAGGAACATGAAGGATGATTTTTACTTTTGATTTTATATCCTTCTAGAGTTTGAATTATTTATGTTATATATATATATAACTGTTCGAATTTTAAGAAAGTTTATATTAAGCATTCAGTTGACAACTGCCTTCTAAATAATAATAATGTACATCTCAACCATTTAAAAAAAGCACAAAGAAGAGTTCAGTAAAATTTGCCATCTAACAAATTATATAACAAAATTCAATACTACACTATATAGGAAGACAAAATTAGTTTGAAAATACAATATATATGGGGGTTTCACTCTTGCTCAGGCTGGCCTTGAACTACAGAGCAAGGGATCCTCCTGCCTCAGCCTCCCAGAGTGCTAGGATTACAGGCGTGAGTCACCACCCCCAGCCCAGAAACAGCCGTCTTTTGACTGATGAGAATCTAGCTGTCTTTTATTAATAGTCATGGAAGAGATTTGTAAATGTAAAACAATGTTGCTCTTCTCATTAAACCTTAGGTTGTCTTTTTTCATAAAAGTCTCTTTTGTTCAAGTTAACATTAATGGCTTTCTTAATGTTTGTAGTAGGCTGAATAATGCCCGCCCCCAAAAATTCCCACATCCTAATCATTGGAACTTATAAATATGTTACTTCATATGGCAAAAGAGACTTTGCAGATGTGATTAAGCTAAGGGTTTTGAGATGGGTGGATATCCTGGATCATATGCGTGGGCACTATGGAACCCCCAGGATACTCACAAGACGGAGATAGGAGTGTCAGAAGCAGAAATAGGAGAAGTAATGAAGGAACTGGAGATGGAGCGATGGGCTTTGAGGACGAGGTCACAATCCAAGCAGTGTAGGCAGCTTCTGGCAGCTGAGAAAGGCAAGGGATAGGATTCCCCGCTGAAGCCTCCAGAAGGAACGCAGCCCAGCTAATACCTTGATTTTAGACTTCTGACTTTCAGAACTGTAAGTCAATAATGTTATGCTGTTTTGAGCCCCTCAGTTTGTGGGTATTTGTTACAGCAGAAATAGGAAACTAATAGAATGTTATTGTTAAAAGAATTAAATAAATATTTTAAACATTTTTCTGTTTTCATTTTGAATACGGTAAATATTGACAGATAGAACACATATAAACAAAAGCTCTTTGGAGTCCTCAGTGATTGTTGAAAGGATAAAGTAATTCTGAGACCAGAGGGTTTGAGAAATGGCTGAGCAATGAGACAGAAGAATCATGAGTCCCTGAATGAGTTCATAAGCTCAGCTGTCTTGCCAGGCTGGCCTGCCTGCCCTTCTCTGGACTGTTATGTGTGTGACAAATAAACTTCTATCTTATTTATAAAAAAAATAAAGAAAATACAATATATAAATATACTAATAATGATTTTAAATTTCCTTAAAATTAAAAGTTTATTTTAAAAATTAAATAAATAAGTTAAATAAAAATATATATTGATGATAGAATAAAAATATTAAAAATCTGTGAAATAAACTTACAGGAAATATACAGAATCTATTCAAAGAAAAGTACATAACAATTCAGAAGCATATAAGAGGAGAGATGTGGTGGGGCATGGTGGCTCATGCCTGTAATCTTAACACTTTGGGAGGCTGAGGTGAAAGGATCTCCTGAGGCCAGAAGTTCAAGACCAACCTTGGAAACATAGCAAGACCCAGTCTCTACAAACTTTTTTTAAATTAGCCAGGAGTGATGGCATGTGCCTGTAGTCCCAGCTACTCAGGAGGGTCAGGCAGGAGGATCACTTGAGTCCAGGAGTTCCAGGCTGCAGTGAGCTATGATGACACCACTGCACTCCAGCCTGGGTGACAGAATGTGACCCTGCTTCTTAAAAAAAAGAAAAAAAATGCTCTAAGAAAAGTTGCTCTACTCTCATCTACACTTAAAGAAATGCAAATAAAAGATGGCAGACTAGAAGCAACACTGCTCTCAAGGAGATAGAAAGTGGTGAATAGATACCCACCTTTGGATTGATCATCTGAGTGAGAGCACTGGGAATCCATGGAGAGCAGGAGAGAGTGCAGTGAAGAAGAAAGAAGTGGGATGAGGTGCTCAGCAGGACAGGAGGTAATTAGGGAAGGCACCCACATGTGGGAAAGGGACAGGAGAAAATCCAGGACTCCATGCTTCCTCTGAGCATACAGCAACCAGAGTGGTGGGAGGGGCCCTCCACCGCAGCAGGCCTGGGGACTGACACAGAGACCTGACTGGCAGCTATGCAGCTGTGTTGCTCGAGAAAGCATGGTGGGCTGGCTTGCCAGCCTTGGGTGCTGCGGCTGGTGCCATTGTATTAATAACATCCCAATCCAGAAATGTTACTTTCGTCCAGGGGTCAAATCTGTGACTGCTGCCTACCCCTTGCCCCTGCCAGGCAGGGAGGGAGTGGGAAACATTAGAATAGAGATAACAGAACTTAAAGAAGTGAAAGAGTAATTTTGGGAATTTCAAAATACAGTAGAAAGCTTTAACAACAAGCTAGAGCAAGCCGAAGAAAGACTTGAAGAGCTTGAAGACAAGGATTTAGAAGTTACCCAGTTAGTAAAAAATGTGTAAAAAAGAACAAAGAAAAATGAACAATCACTGCAAGAAATATGGGACTATGCAAAATTAACAAATATAAGACCATTATCCTAAGTGAAGTATGTTGGTAATGGAAAAACAAACACCCCATGTACTCTCTAATAACTGGGAGGTAAACGATGGGCACACATGGGCACAAAAAGATGTAAAGAACATTGGAATAAAAGAAGGGTGGAGAGTGGGAGGGGATGAGGGGTAAAAACTTACCTATCAGGTACAATAAACACTATTCTGGTGATGGGCACACTAAAAGCCCTGACTTAAGCACTATTCGAGGTATACATGTAACAAAAAGAACCCCCTTAATATTTTGAAAAAATATTAAAATATTAAAAGTATTAAAAAAGAAATGCAAATAAAATTATGAGACTGCTTTTCACTTCCCATATTGCCAAAGATTTCAAAGATAATAATATTTCCATCCTTGCCAATATTGGCAAATAGGCAGTCTCGCAGCCTACTACTATAGAGCTGAAGTATAATTTGATTATACTCATCAAAATGGTAAGTATCTGGACTGACAAAGTTGCACAACTCCGTAAATTTACTAAAATGTCATTTTAAAATGTGTCTTAAAATTAGAGAATCTTATGGTAGATAAATTATACCTCAATAAAGCTGTTTTTAAAAAATAATTAAAATGTATGTCTGTCCACCTAGAAATTACATGTCAACAAATGCAGAAATCTGTTACTTGGGTGAAACAAAAGAAGTTGCGGGATACTATAGATGCTAATGACTATCATTGTTAATCACATCTTTAAATGCTGAAGAGTAGATATTCAACTTATACTTTTATAAACAGAAACCATTACAAAGATAAGAACAAACGTCCCACACAATCTAGTAAGTTAACAAATTCCATTCTACATCTAACTATTGTATCAGGTCACTTCAGAGAGGCTGAATAACTAAAGCAAGGTTGAAAGCTCCTCTCCCAGGAATAAAGATGCCCCCCAAACTCATATAACTCTTACTTTGATTGCATTCAATCCATGAGATGTTTTATCTTCTTCCACAATTGCAGTAACTTTTTGTCCAACTTTCAGAGGCACATTGCCAGTCACAACATCACTACTAAAGTAGATCGACTCATCAATCAAGCCATAACCACTAAAGAACCTTGTCACAACTCCCTGTACAGTTTTTAATCTGGTGTCACCTAAAAGATGGGTAAACAAAATGTTTCATTAATTAATCTCAAAAGCAAACACACACTCCAAGTAAGCCCTACCAGAGGAAGCTGTGATAGACAATTATTGAAATATAGAAATAAAATGGGCTATACTTGTGCTACAGATGACAATGACAGTGGAGTGTAGTGGTTAAGTGTATAGGATTCTGGAGGCAGAGTGCCCAGGTTGAAAGACTGACTTCACCATTTCTCTGTATAGCACAGCAGCTCCATGCCCAAGGCAGCTAAACACAGAGTGAAGAGCACTGAGTCTGGAGCCAGACTGTTCTGCTTTGAATCATGGCTCTTCCCCTTATCATCTGGATAATGATAAGCACATCTATTAATTTCTCTGAACTTGTTTTCACCTGTAAAACCAGAACATTAACAATATCTGGCTAATAGGGTTGTTATAAACATTAACTGATACATACATGAAAACTATTTAGAACTGTGAATGCCTACCACAAGTTAGAGTATAAATGTTAGTTGCCATTGTATTTGTATCTAGAGAGTCTTTAAGCATCCATTATTGTTATACAATTCCATCATTATCAATAACAGCAGCAGTAGGAACAGCAGCAGCATCTGGAGAATCTCACCAGACAAAGCACATAAAGAGATCTGGAGATTCAAGTGTAGCCCAAATGTACATCCAAATCACTCAGGTTGATTTCTTTTCTGAACAAACACAGCTAGTAAGCCATGGTTTGAGATCTGAACCCAGAGAGTCAGCCTGCAGAGCTGCACTATGAACTACAGTGCCTTAGGTGTCTCTGCAAAGACTTGAGTAAATTGGCAGGATGGCTGGGAGAAATTGTGATCATAACAGATTATGGAGTCAGAAGCCAAGAAAATCCTGAATATTTGGGGAAAAGAGGATCAAATTTAGTAGCTGAAATCATAAATTACAAGAAAGTGAAAGGGACAAGGGTGACAACTACCACATAGGCACACGAAAATATTGCTGAGAAATAAAAAATATATATTAATGTGTATCTTCTGTATGGTTCCATTGGTAAAAGTAGAGCTAATAATGGACAATGCATTGAAAGATTGCAGCTTACAGCTAAGAAACAGCCTTCTCTGGCAAACTCATCATGCTAAGACCCAGTCTCCTCTGCAGGGGTTCAAACTCTGCTGGCAGAGAAACTATATGGAGATTCCAGCACCAGGAGGGCAAGGTCCCTGCTGAGAGAATACTGCTGACCAAAGAGTAGCTGCTTCCGCCGGGGCGCAGTGACTCACGCCTGTAATCCTAGCACTCTGGGAGACTGAGGCGGGAGGATCGTTTGTGCTCAGGAGTTCGGGATCAGCCTGAGCACGAGCTGAGACCCCGTCTCTATTAAAAATAGAAAGAAATTAGCTGGGCAACTAAAAATATATAGAAAATATTAGCCGGGCATGGTGGCGCATGCCTGTAGTCTCAGCTACTCGGGAGGCTGAGGCAGGAGGATCGCTCGAGCCCAGGAGTTTGAGGTTGCTGTGAGCTAGGCTGACGCCACGGCACTCTAGACCGGGCAACAACAGAGTGAGACTCTGTCTCAAAAAAAAAAAAAAAAAAGAGTAGCCACTTCCACACTACCCGCCTGAAGACACTGTGAATTCACTCTTGTGGCAGGAGGTGCCTTAAAGAGGCCGGGAGCACATCAGGTAAGAAATGGCTGCTGGACCTCAGTGTCCAGGTGTGAATTCTTCTGGGCCACAGACCAGCTGTGTGCCCCTCTCTTTCCTGTTTGTATCTTTGATTCGGCTGTAGAATGAACACAACAATACTAGGACCTCTCTCACTGAAATTTTTGTATTAACCACGTGCATGCCCTTAAGGCTCTTAGCCCAGTGCTTGGCACATATGAGCTCTTGACACAAATTAGAATCAGTGTAATTCAGAGCAGGTATGCGATCTACCCCAGCAAACCTTTTTACGTGTTATGGATTCCCACCCACCAAACGCAAACACCTTCACACATCTCTCCCGAATGTCCTCTTAGTGTCCTCTTAGGATCTGGGGCAGATTTTCATGATACAAAAGTGAACACTTAAATGTGTTTCCTACCCTCCTATGGATGACAGATACATGACTCCTCCACTTGGCTTCAAATATATGCCTACTTGGGAAACAAAATCAAATTTACCTTGAAATTAGGAAGATCCACTGCTACTGGAAATATAAAAAGGAATCTGTTGTGCTTCACATAACACCTATACAAGATGAGTTCCAAAGGGGAAATGCAAGGGTGAGGCACAGACTCCTAGGGGCCCTCTCTGCCAACATCATCTCCACTCTGGACAGGAGAGTTTGAGGCAACTCTCGATGTAAGTCCAGCACGTGTGGACTCGAAGACGCCCCACCACCACCAACACAAGGTGGTGCTTCCCTTGACATGCAGAGCCCTTCTGAGCCCCTGAGGCACTGACCAGCGGTGGGGCACACCCTTAAGGGCAGGGCCCTGGCGGGGGAATGGGGGGACAAGTTGTGTACCTTCCAAAAACTTCAGATGCTGCACTCCGTCTACCTCCGAATTCACTCTCCTCCAGAAGAAGGCAAGAGACCTGGAAATAAACCGGAGCATGGTCCTGTAGTCGGGGCAGGCTGGGCACCACATTGCAGGGCCTGCTTCAGTCTAGATCTCTGCCTCCCACTGCACGCTGAGCACATGGATCAGGGGAAGTGCCTCTGTTAGAGGTTCTCAAACAAGCTGCAGACTCCCGACTGCCACTGCAGGAGCGCTAATGTACCCCGTGCCCATCTCCAGCCAATGGGAGCATAGTGCGCTTGGTGAAGGCCACTAAGATGCAGCAGGCTGGTGGGCGGGACTTCATGGCTCCTCCCACCAAAACCTAGGGCGGAAATGCAGTAGCAAACCGAAAATCACTTCCAATCAGCCTTCCTCGTGCCCCCCGTCCCCCCCCCCCGCATCTCCTAGGGCAGATGGTCTCATTTGTAGGGTTCTGTGGGGAAGGCCTTGTGCCTGCCTTGGAAGGTGGGGCAGCAGCTTTTCCTGGGGATGAAGGCAGGCTCCCAAGCTCTGGTTCCTAGATGTCCAGCCCCCACTTCTCACTACCTCATTAACTTTTCTCTTCCTTTGCCTCAGGGCACCCTACCTACCCCTCAATAGCCCTACACCCCCTGTCTACTCCACCCCACAGGGAGCTCAGTGGTCAACTCTAAGCAAGGGCTTTCTGTTCAATGTTAAATGATACCATAGACATTGTGGAAAAGCCACACTTTCACGTCTGCTTGGGGGTCAAAACAGAGACTATGCCCATCTCTGCTTGGGAGCTGGGACTGACTGTGGCTTTATAGCGAAGCACTCACTGTCATCTTAAAAGACACTTTAAAGTATGCATCATAACATGATTTGAGCATGGTCAAATGATGAGGCACCACACAGGAAATTTGGATTGCATCAAAAGTATTTTCTTTGGGGGCTTTAACCTTTGTTATGCAGACCCAAGTGACGCCAATGTGCCCTCAAGGCTGTGAAACACTTTTAGAGGTAGGACATCCACTTTCCAAAGCCCACCAATACATAATTTAGTGGGTATTATTCTTTCAATGTGTCGTTGGCTAGTCAGGAGCTGCCCATGGTCTTGAGATCTAAGACAGAGGGCTAAATCAGCCTCCCTGGCCCTTTTCCTCACTATTATCCACCCTGCATTCCAGGCAGCTGCCTATGCCTAGGGCTCTTTTTCTGAACCCGAAGCCCCCACCCCCAGTGCCCCACCTTGTTCCCATGTACCCACTCTCTGGCATAGCCTAGGCCCTCTTTCCAGAAATCCTTGGCCAGTGAAGCACTCTGGACCCTAGGAGGTGTCCTGTTGGTAAGAAGGATGGAAGCATTTACCTGTCTGTGATCCTTCTTTCTGAAGAGCAGGCCCTGAAGCCCCACTGTCTTAGTATGTTTGTGTTGCTATAAAGGAGTACCTGAGGCTGGGTAATTTATAAAGAAAAGAGATTTATTTGGTTCAGCATCCTGCAGGCTGTACAAGAAGCATGGTGCCAGCATCTGCTTCTCGTGAGGACCTCAGGCTGCTTCCACTCATGGTGGAAGGTGAAGGGGAACTGGCAAGTGTACAGATTACATGGTGAGAGAGGATGCAAGGGAGGTAGGAGGAGTGCCAGGGTCTTTTCAACAAGTAGTTCTTGTGGGGACTAAGAGTTAGAACTCGCTCCTGTGAGAACATCACCAAGCCATTCATGAGGGACCTGCCCCACTATCCAAACACCTCCAACATTGGAAATCAAACTTCATCATGAGAATCTGCGAGGCCAAACAAATCATATCCAAACTGTAGCACTCCCATATCTCCTCCAACCGTCCCTTGTCGTGGATGTCTTCCTAACTTCAGTATATTCCAGCTTCTCAGTTCTCTTGGTCTGTTGGTTGCCAAAGGCACATCTCTAGTCCACTCCTCTGGACCACCTTTACCACACACTTCTCCTTGGCCCTCTCAAATACATCACTCAGAAACCTTATCAGCTTGCCATGGTGCCTGGACACACTTTAGGTGCTCAGAGGCACTAGTACCCTGAACGTCTCCTCTGAGCACACATTGCCTTGAATTGTTTATTCATTCCTCATTATTTGTTTGATATCTCTTTTCCTTCCAGACACTGAGCCAAATTTCTTCATATTTCTTAGCACAGTGCCTTGGGCCCTGGTGTGGGTTCTCACTTTTATTAAGTGACTGACTAATGAACTAACTGACTGACAGACAGATGAACCCTCCATGCTCTGTGGTGTTGCCTATTCCCTTGACCATATATCTTTCTATTAGAAGTTAAGTGAAGGCAAGATGTTGTCTGCTTTGTTTCCTATATCTATCAAGAACAGCCAATTAAAGAGAAACCACTATCGGCATTTCAAGAAATAAGGCAACTAATGCTGGAATTAGGTGCTGACTAGTGTATTTAATGCCTAGAGGACAAAGGTCAAGGACTATGGGTACCACTGAGGAATCAAGACTGTGCAAGGAGCTGTGCCAAGACCAGAGCTTTCCTGGTGACCCAGAGCTGGAGTGTGACAGGGAAATGTGGAGTCCAAGAAAGTTGGAGGGACCTTCCTACCCCTAAAGTCACCACTAGCCTTCCACTGCCAGTGCCAGAAAAACAATGCATCCCTTCTGGCTTCCTTATCTTGTAGCAGTGCCTCTCAGAGTAGACTCTGACTGGAACCTTGTATGCAAGGAGTTATGAGTATGAGAATGGGACCAAATGCAAACAGACAATATAGCAGTAATAATTTGTTGCTTGGTAGAAGTGAGTGAGAGGCAGTGTGTGTGTGTGTGTGTGTGTGTGTGTGTGTGTGTATGCAAAGTAGTTTAGGTATGTAACATTTTAGGGATGGCTAATATCTGTCTTTCATAGTATGACTCCCCTTCTGGAGTCCAATGATAATTTGTCACAGAACTCTTTCTTAATCATTTATACCATTCATTGAGTATAAGCCAGACAGTTACTTTGCCAAACACTTTCCACTTATTCATTCATTTAATTAATATTTGTTGAGCGCTGACTGTGAGTCAGATACATTTTCATAGGTTGAGGGAAAGGTAGATGATAAAAACAATAAATAAGTAAAACATATGGTATGTTGGAAGGTAATGAATGTTTTTGGGAAAATATAACAGGGCAAAAGAATTCCAGGGTGCTGAGGAGCAGTGGCAAATTGTATTTTAGAATAGAGTAGCCAGGGTAGGTTTCATCAGGAAAGCACTAGTTGGGCAAGAACTTGAACAAGCTTGGAGAGTTAGCTAGGTAGATATTTGGGATAAGAGCTATCCAGGGTGAAACATTCAAAGTATGCCCTTTAAGATCAATTAAAAGACAAACAAACCCCCGAGACTGAATAAAGGTCTTAACCAGGCTCATAATGGAAAAAAATCAATATTATGATCAGAAAGGAAAATATAAAACTGTCATTCTTTATAAATGATAGGATTTTCTACTTAACACAAAAGACTCAGTTATTAACCATTGTAATTAGTGAGAAAGTTTAGCACAAATTCTATATATAAAAGTCAATATAAAATACAATTTTATTTCTGCCATCAGTTAGAAATGTCATTTAAAAAATATAGAGTTCTAAATGGCATTAAAATGGCAAACAGTCGAATAGAAAAGTAGGCAAAAGATTTGATACAAGCAGTTCTTAGAGGAGGAAACCAAATTACCAGTGGATATTGAAAAGATATTCAACTTCATTGGTAATTAGAAAAATGTAGATTAAACTCACAATGACATACCAATTTATATCTATCAGACTGGCAAAAATTTAAATCTGGTTATATCAATAATAGAGGAAGAAATGATGATTCAACTCTTGCCCACTGATTGAAGGAATATAATTGCTGCAGACACTTGGGAAAACAAGTTGAAATTAGCTGGTGAGTGTTAAAGATATACACACATTTTGACTCAGGATTTCATTCCTGAATCTACACCATAGAGAGACTCTTCAACATGTGCATCAGAAGACACACCAGCACTACTTGTACTAGCAAAGCACTGGAAATAACCCAAATGTTCATCAATAGCCCGGCTCCTAGAACAGTGCCTGCATATAGTAGGTACCCAGTAACTATAGGAATAGAAGCTACATGGATATATAAATTATCAACGATTCATAAAATGGGATACTATCCAACGTTCTACTCAAAATGTGGTCCAGCATCACTAGGTTCATTGTTGCCTTTCTTTCTTATTTATCTGTAAATTCTTTTTCCAACAATGAAAAGCCTGGATTCCAATATCCCATACACATACTTTCATTTTACCAAAATGGTGCTTTGCTATATAGATCTCGTACTGTTTTTTACTTTTTCCCTTATGCATATTTTTAAAGATCTATCCATGTTGCTGTGTGTGTATCTAGGCTCTTGCTTCCAACTACTGCATTCTATTATTTCATTGTATGCATCCCCCATCTTACATGCATCTTTCTTTGCAGAAAAAAAGTGTGTGTGTGTGTGTGTGTGTGTATTCTCCAAAAAGGGATTAAACAAAGGCCTCAGCAATAATCCCTAGGGAGAATCAACCTCAGTGCCTTTGCAACAGCTGTTCTCTCAGCCTGGACTTCCTCTAGCTTTTCCATTAGCTGTTTTTCTTCCTATTAGCTCTTTGAGTGCAAGGGTTTTTTCATTGTTGTTGCTGATTCTACTGCGTCTCCAGCACCTAGAACAACACCTGGCAGATAGTCAGTACTCCATTGATATTTGAAGAATAATTGAATAAGAGAAAGGTAAGGACCTGGGCAATTCTAGGAGACCAAAGAAGAGAATCTGGTTTTAAGGTGAGTCAGACCAAATCAGATTATTTTACTTTCCTACTTGCCTCTTTCTAAACAGTATTTGTCCTTACTCATGATAATCTTATAAGTGGCTATAAATAGAAGCAGTATTGCTTAGAAGACATGAGATCCAGTCCCAACTCCACCCTTCCTGGTTTTGTAACTTGTCCCCAGGGCTCAGACTATGGCAACAATTTGTAGGTGAAATCACCAAATAACTTGGGGTTTTTGTGATATTGGTGACTCTAGTGTAGATTAGTTGCTCTTTGTTTATCTAATCAATTCATAGGGGTTGTTTATAGAGGAAAACTATCAGCCATGTTATATTTGTTGTGAATATTTTCACTAGTTTGATGTATGCCTTTTGATTTTGGCTATTTTTTAATTTTTTTTATTTCAGCATATTATGGGGGTACAAATGTTAAGGTTACGTATATTGCCCTTTCTCTCCCCCTCCCTCGAGCAAGCATGTCCATCCCCCAGGTGGTGTGCATCACACTCATTATGTATGTATATACCCATCCCCTCCTCCCCCAACCTGCCCGACACCCGATAAATGTTTTTTGGTTTTTTTTTAACATTTTGGTTACATTTTATATCTTCGCCTCTCCCTAGCAAGGGTTAGAGGTATGCCCTTCCCCTCCACAATGCTCACCACATCCCTCAGATGTGGGTCTACTCGCCCAACCCCCGAATCCCTGGTGAATACCACCACCCTTTGAGCACCATAGTGTTAATCAGTCAGTACCAATTTGATGGTGAGTACATGTGGAGCCCATTTTTCTGATCTTGTGTCGCCTCACTTTGGAGAATGGGCTTAAGCTTAATCCAGGATAGTATAAGCGGTGCTAGCTCACTGTCGTTTCTTAGAATTGAGTAATATTCCATTGTGAACATATATCAAATTTTAATAATCCACTCATGAATTGACAGGCACTTGGGTAGATTTTGGCTGTTTTTTTGACAAAAGAATATTTATCATTTCTATGTAATTGTAACAATCTTTTCTTTTATTCAAAAATCCTTCTTCTTGGCTAAGGGTCCCACATGTGAGTGGCACTTATCAGTTAAATAATAACACTCATTATGAATTCAGACTAACTGGGTTCACAGACCCCACCTAACCTCTCCCAGAGCCCCATTTTCCAACTCCTTACAAGCCCCCTCCACTGCAAGTCCAGGCAACAGGGACCAGTTACAACCCTTTACTCCACTTCTAACTACTAGGTTTTAGATGATGATTACCCTTCAGGATGGCTGCTGAAATTTAAAGATGCTAAAAGACTAGGATGCAACATGAATATGATGATCAAATCATTTAAATGGAAATATTTTATGACTTGGTAGAAACCTGACACCATCACGACATACTTCCTGTGTATGCCAGTCAGAATGATACCTGGAGAAGATAAATGAGGCTACTACAATTTTGGGGCCCAATTCTGAATTCTTCCCACAGACAAGTTGACTACTAGAGTTGGCTACAAACAGGAAATTGAGTCTGAAAACCCTACAGAATTTGGAGTTTTAACAGCTGGTGAGTAACAATTATTTGACACATTTACAAAAATGTTTTTCAAAATTCTAAAAAGAAGAGGGCCATTCTCTCACCCCTAACAAAATATTAGATAAAGACACATGGAATGACTTACACAATCCTCTCAATGGATGGCAGTGACCACCTTCTGGTATCCAAGTTACTCTTGGGATGGAAAAAAAAAGCCATTAGTGCAGGAAAGGAAATGAAAGTTTAACAGATTCTACCAGAATTCCAGCATTTGATAAAGGAAACTGTAAACTGAAGGAAGGGAAAGTGAGGAGGGAGGCAGGAGGCAGGAGGCGATGTTCCCTCTAAATCTCAATGACAACCAGAAGTGAGAAGGGTCCAGGGCTCCATTTGCTACAGCTGGATAGAAGAAATCGTACTGGCTGTTGCATTCTAACAGCCACCTGCAAAGTTCAGCCTTGTTCAGAACACTGAGTGCCCCCCTACGCAGATTGCAGGAGGGATACTCAGGCAGGCAGAGCCTGAGTGCTGGGTACCCCCAGCACAGCTGCTAAGATTTCAGGCTGATGTGCAAAATGCTGATTTATGAAGAGCCAATATCCAGTTGCTTTTAAAGAGAGAACATTTTCCTCTCTCTAGCTGCAGTGCCCGTTTGCCTGAGGCCATGGAGTGCTATGAATGTTTCAGGGCAGAGGATAGTCAGGTCAATTTTGTGGGGGGGAGTGGGGGGCGCGGCAGGGCCATGTTGGGATGCAGTTACTTCAGCCAGGGATCCTACTTCACTAAAGTCTCCCTGAAACAAATCTGTTCTGGAACACTGTAGCTAGTTTGAGAGATTTCAGGGCTGATCAAGGAAAAAGATATGAACATGAGATGGAAGTATCATACAAGCTTTATTTGGGTGACTGGCATATAAGGGGAAATCCCTTACTGCATGAGACCTTCCAGAGGCTAAGGGGAGGGGGTAGAGGCAGTGTGCACCCACTGTTTCTCAAAATGTTAAATGCAGAATTACCATATGATCTAGCAATTTCTCTCTGAGGTAGTACACCCAAAAGAATTGAAAATAAGCATTCGAACAAATACTTGTATGCAATGTTTATAGCAGCATTATTCACAATAGTGGAAAGGTGAAAACAACACAAATATGCTTAAATAGATTAATGGATAAACAAAATATGATAGATCCATACAATGGAATATTATTCAGCCATAAAAAATGAAGCACTGATACATGCTACAACATGAATGAACTTCAAAAACATTATAATAAGTGAAATAAGCCAATCACAAAGACCATGTATTGTATGATTCCATTTATATGAAATATCCAGAGTAGGCAAATTTATAGAAATACAAAGCAGATTAGTGGCTGCTGTAGGCTGGGAGAGGGGAGGAGGTTGGGTTGTAACTGCTTAGTGGGTATGGGGTTTCCACTTGGGGTGATGAAAAAGTTCTGGAACCAGATAGTGGTGATGGTTGCACATCACTGCGAATGCACCTAATGCCACTGAAGTGTACACTTTTAAATGGCTAAAATGGTAAATTTTATGTTTATTTTATATAAATTTTTAAAAAGTTAGGCCGGGCGCGGTGCCTCACGCCTGTAATCCTAGATCTCTGGGAGGCCGAGGCGGGCAGATCGCTCAAGCTCAGGAGTTCGAAACCAGCCTGAGCAAGAGCGAGACCCCGTCTCTACTATAAATAGAAAGCAATTAATTGGCCAACTAAAAATATATAGAAAAAATGAGCCGGGCATGGTGGCACATGCCTGTAGTCTCAGCTACTCAGGAGGCTGAGGCAGGAGGATTGCCCGAGCCCAGGAGTTTGAGGTTGCTGTGAGCAAGGCTGACACCACGGCACTCACTCTAGCCCAGGCAACAGAGTGAGACTCTGTCTCAAAAAAAAAAAAATTTAAAAAAATTAGCAAAATATCTGAATAGACATTTCTCCAAAGGTAGCCAACAAGCACATGACAACATACTCAACATCATTAGTCATTAAGGACATATAAATCAAAAATCACAAGGAGATGCTATTTCACATTCACTAGGATGTCTATAATCAAAAAGACAGGCAATAAAAAGTGTTGGCAAGGACATGGAGAAACTAAAACACTCATGTATTTCTGGTGGAATTGTTAAATGGTGCAGCTACTTTGGTAAACCCTCTGGCTGTTCCTCAGAAAGTTATACATTGAGTTACCATATGGTACAGCAATTCCATTGCTAGGTGCACACCCAAGAGAAATGAAAACATATGTACACACAAAAATTTGTACATGAACATTTATAGTAGCATTATTCAAATAGCCAAAAAAGTGGAAACAACCCAAATGTCCATCAACTGTTAAATGGATAAACAAAATTTGTTCAGCCCATACAATGGAATATTATTCAGCCATACAAAATGAAGTACTGATACATGCTACATGATGAACCTTGAAAACTTTATGCTAAGTGAAAGAAGTCAGTCACAAAATACCACATATTGTATGCTCCATTAATATAAAGTGTCCAGCATAGGAAAGTCCATGAGATAGAAAGTCCATTAGTGGTTGCAGGAGACTAGGAAGAGGCAGGAATGGGGTTTCACTGCTAAGAGGTACAGGGTTTGTTTTAGTGGTGAGAAAAATGTTCTAAAATTAGATAGTGGTGATGCTTGCACAACCTTGCAGATATACTAAAAACTACTGAATTGCACAATTTAAAGGGATAAATTTTATGATATGCAAATTATATCTTAATAAAGCTGTTATTTAAAAAAAGAAACACTAATTTTTTCATAAGCATTTCCTAATATGATTATTTCTGAAGCCAAACATCTGGATGGAAAAAAAATAAAACTGGTACCCCACATATGTGGTATAGTGATCCATTGTAGATTCCTCATTTTAAGAGAACATTGATAAAGTGGAGTGTTTCCAGAGGAAGGTAATGCAGATGACAAAGGAACTGATCTCCTGAAGAACACTTGAAAGAAGTCTGTTGTTTAGAGAACAAATATTTTGTAAGGAGACATGAGTGTTACTTCAACTATCTGAAAGTCTACCATGCTGAAGAAGGATTACCCTGCTATTGCGTTTTCCAAAATTTAGAATTTAGACCAATGGATTGAAACTTTCTTTGTTCAACATAGGGAATGGCGTATCTTGAAAAGCGATGAAGTTCCTCTCACTTAACAGTTCTAGCACCAGCTGGAAATTGGTCATTGGTTAGGGATATTGTTAAAATAGGATTTCCATGAAGGGGGGGGGGTATTAAAATAGATGACCTTAAAGATTCTTTCCAATGCCAGGATTTGGTGCTTCCAAGTTCAATTTCTAAAATTGGTTTTCATTATAAAATTATGTATAGTTTTTTGGGGAAAATGATTTGTTTATAAGAAGCATAAAAACATGCTTAAGAATGAGTAAATCTTTAAAATTAAGAAAATTTGAAGAGAGTTTATTGTAGAAAGGATATAGTTGAGTCATCGGGTTTTTTTTAATTCACTCTGCCAATTTCTGTCTTTTAATTGGTATATTTAGGTCGTAATTATTGATATATTGGGACCTGAGTGTGGCATTTTATTATATGTTTCATTTTATTACATGTTTTCCTTTTATAATTCTGTTTCTTATTCCTTTGTTTCTGTATCTTGTTTTCCTGTGGGTTACTTAAACATTCTTTAGAATTTAATTTGGACTTATCTATAGTTTTGTTTGTTTGTTTATTTGTTTTAGAGACAGGGTCTTGCTCTGTCACCCAGGCTGGAGTGCCATGGCACTATCATAGCTCACTGCAGCCTCAAATTCCTGGGCTTCAGGAAATCTTTTTGCCTCAGCCTTCTGAGTAGCTGTGACTACAGGTGTGTGACACCACAGTTGGCTAATTTTTTCTTTCTTTCTTTCTTTTTTTAACAGATTGGATCTCGCTATGTTGCCCTGGCTGATCTTGAACTCCTGGCCTCAAGCAATCCTCCGATCTCAGCTTCCCAAAGTACTGAAGCTAGAGGCATGAGCCACTGTGCCTGGACAGTGTTTTTTTTTTTTAATATATGTCTTTGTATAGTTACTTTAGTGGTTACTCTAGATATTACAATATACATATCAACTTATCACAGTCTACTGGCATCAACATTTTAAACCCCTTTCAGTAAGGTGTATAAATCTTACTTTCATTTAGGTCTATTTACCCTCCTCACTTTTAAATAAAAAAAATTTTAAGTATTTCCCCTGCAATATTGAGCACCACATCAGATGACATTACAGTTTTTGCTTCAACCATCAAACATCATTTAAAAAACTCATGAGGAGAATAGTCTATTATATTTACATCTGTTTTTACTCATTCCACTTGTTCTTTTTACTTCTTGAAGTGCCATCGTCCTTCTGTTATCTTTGTTTAGGGAACTTACTTCTACCATTCTTTGAAGGGTGGTCTGATGTTGACAAATTCTCTTAATCTTCCTTTATCTGAAAATGTCTTTATTTCCCCTTTGTTCCTAAAGTATGTATTCATGGATACACAATTTGTGTTTGGCAGCAGGTGGAGAGTGGACTACCTATCAATCCTGCTCCACATCATCTCCTTCAGTTTCCTTGATGCTTCAACTTTCTCTCTCTTTTTTTTTTACTCAGCCATGTAGGTAGAACAATTATCCAGTCAGTGTATATGAATATGCTGGGTTCCTTAAACAGTTACATGAGACTTTCAAGTATGATGCTGGACACACATTTTGAGAAGGCCTAAATACCCAGGTCAATCCTTCTTGTGCAAACTGGGATGGGGTTATGGTGAACCTACTTCTTTGCAGACAGTTTTCTTAAAGTCATGACC
>VBSM01003018.1:103955-120662 GCA_008086735.1 Cheirogaleus medius | reverse complement strand
CTTGGCCTCCCAGAATGCTAGGATTACAGGCGTGAGCCACCATGCCTGGCCTAATTTGCATTTCTTATATTGATACCTATATATTTTATAATTCTTTTTAAAATTTTTCCTTCATTTGTCTTTTTATATAACATTGCACATTTTTCTCTTGCATCTAAGACTTTTCCTAACCTATCTTTATGAGTCCTTTATTCATTGATGATATAATTATGTGTAATAATTTGAAATATATTTTCTCAATTTCTCAGAATTTTGGTTTTCATTTCAAACCAATATGAATTTTACAATTTATCATGTCTGGATTTATTATTAAAAATAAAATCCAAGAAAATATTAAGAAAAAAAGGAAATAAATCCAATGTTATAAAAGCAAAAAAATAAAATAAAATCCTTAGGATTCTTATGGCTGATAAGAAGGTACAACAAGAATAACAATTTGGGTATTATAAATGTTTTCAAATGAAGACACATTTTCAAATGAAGCGAGGTAGTGGTTACTTGGACAAAAATTACATTTTTCTGTAGGAGAGATACCCTTCATTTCTGGTTTCCGTATATGTTCTTTAACAAATAAATTGGATAGTTACTAACTATTTAAAACACAAATACTAGACATCTACAAAACTTCTTTTTTTATAATCTTATAAACTGTAGATTGCCGGTTAAGTGAAGTATGAAAGGTTTAATAGAGTTCTTTGAAAAAATGGAACCAATAGGAGATAGATAGGAATTTATTATGGGAATTTGTTCACAGAATTATGGAGGCTGAGAAGTCCCATGATACGCTGTTGGCAAGCCAGAGAACCACAAAAGTTGTGGGTGTAATTTAGCCCAAAGTCAAAAGCCTGAGAACTAGAGTAGGGGCCACTGGTTTAAGTCCTGGAGTCTGAAGGCCCAAGGACCAGGGGCTCTGGTGTCCAAGAGAAGGAGAAGGCGGATATTCCAGCTCCAGAAGAGAGAGCAAATTTGCCTTTCTTCTGCCTTTAAAAAAAAAAAGATGTGGTCTCACTATGTTGCCCAAGCTGGAGCACAGTGCCTATTCACAGACATGATCCTACTACTTATCAACACAGGAATTTTGACCTCCTCCATTTCCCGCCTGGACTAGTTCACACCTCTTTAGGCAACCTGATGGTCCCTCACTCCCAGGAGGACACCATATTGATGCCAAACTTACTGTGGACACCCGATCAGCATAGCACACTACAGCCCAGAACTCCTGGACTCAAGTAATTCTCCTGCCTCAGCTGGGATTATGGGCACATACCACCATGCCTAACTTTTTCTGCCTTTTTGTTCTATTTAGGCCCTCAATGGAATGCATAATGCCCACCTACATTGCTGAGGGAGGATCTTCTTTACTCAGTCTACTGATTCAAATGCTAATCTCTTTTGGAAATACCCTCACAGACACACCCAGAAATAATGTTTTACCAGCTATTTGAGTATCCCTTAACCCAGTCATATTGACACATAAAATTAACCATCACAGAAGGCAAAAGGCAAGAAAGAATCAAGGGATTAGGACATTGACAAGAGATTCTTCTGAAAGTTTATGAACTCAATGGAAAAATTAACTCTTATTTTTTTATCTTTGTAAAAAGATGGAAAACCTTTGAAATTAATCGTAAGTCTAGGATCTGACATTCTGCTACATTGCTGTTAACATTTTCTAAACCAGTACACCAGCATGAGTGATGCTACTTCGGAATCTCTCCCTCCCACTCTTGCTCCCTGGGGAGGTGCATCTTACCTCTGTCCCTAGTTCTGTGGTGACAATCAGTTGCCTGGAGTATTTGTTTTAGACCACATCATTACCCTGGTGTATGTTCTGAGATGGGGGTGAAAAATTCATTTTTTCAAATGGATACTCAGTTCAACCAGCAGTTCTAATTTCCAACTATATACTCTATCACTTTACCATGAATCAGGTAGGGTTCTTTGTGTGAGTCTGTTCCTAGATGCTCTATATTCTATTCTATAGCAATATAATAATTTAAATATCATTTTTCCAGATAGTCCATTTGCCTGTCAAATTTAGGAAACACTTCCTTATTATTTTATTGTTTAATTGTGTTGGCTTTCTCAAATTTCTTTTATTTATTAGAGCTTGTTTTGATGCTGGCTTGGTTGTTGTATTACACTAGGGATTGGCACCAAAAGATGAGCTGGAACTGACAGCTGTACCCTATATACCTCCATAAGAACTTTGACCAGCTCTTTCTGTTCTTGAAACTGAGTCCTGTGGTCATTTGCAGAGAGAATATTCCCATGTAGAGTAGAAAACAGTCATCTTAGGTGAAGTGACTGTGACCCTATAATGCAGGAAGCAGATCACAACATCTGAACAATTCAAAGAGGAACGAATAACCCTTCAGAGGTCAAAATACAGTTCATCACAATAGTGGTCACTATCCACTTATATATAATATAGTCACTTTAATACATTAATTAAAGATGAGGACAAATTAAAGATATTTTCTGAGATGCACAATCTCAGGGAGTGAACGTATGTCTTATTTCGAGAAACTATTTAAAGATGAGGGAGTAGAGAGTGGAAGGCAAGTGGGAAAGTGTCAGAACGACAGCTTGCAGTAAGTCTGGATAGCAACCAGGTTGTTAGGAGTGTGAGGGTGGAAGGTTCCAGATGGAAGTCTCCACTATAAAAAAGGAAGAGTGTGGATTGATAGAATAAACAGTGTGTCTGGGAGCCTACGTGCCAATTATTAATATTAAGAAATATTCAGTCTGATGGAAATACAAGTTCCAGTTGCACACACTGTGAATCTAGTGCCATACTTTAAGAAAACTGGTATAAGTTTACAATGGATATCACTGGAGGAAAATATTTACACAGCACAATATTCTTTACTTTTTCAAAGGGACTTACCACAGAAATCCTATGAATAGAGTCTTGACTAGTATGACTTCAAAATTATTAACTATATTCATAAACATTTAAAACAACAGTGCCAGTGCCAACTGGAGATCCAATTTCTACTCCTCTTCCAGATCTACATAGTTTATGAAGTATGATGGGCCCCACTTTCCACCAGAAACTAGATTCTGCTTCACTTATGAACTTTGTACAACATCTACTTATTTCATTATTGCACTGCGTTAAACCATATGAAATTGCCCTCTTTATATGCACCACAGTTGAAGTTCAGAAATTTAATATGTTTTGAATTTATGTTATAATTTTTTATATATTTTTATTTCCATAAACCATGTGATTCTTTTAGACACGAATGCTGAAACTCATTTGTAGCCTCAATGTCTATTCTCTCTCTCTCTTTCTTTCTTTCTCTCTCTCTGTCTCGCTCTCTCTCTTCTTTCCTCCTCCCCACCCTCCCCCTCTCCCATAAGTAAATGCATTCTAGCATGCATCAAATTCTACCACAGACATGACAGCTAACTTCACTGATCATAAGCAATACTTTTACTAGAGCATTGCTAATGATGGTCTCTAATGGTGAATACTAAAGAGCTGGGAGTCAGATTCTATGGCTAGTTTCAGTTTGGGATCTCTTGTTATTACAAGGGATGTCCCTTGGTTTTTCCAATGACAACATGTTGATGTGAACAGTTGCCTCCTAGGAATCATTCTTCAAAAATAAAGGTAACATTATTTCTTCAGTCCTTGACTATCTCAGTGCAGTAGGTGTCGTCAACAGTATTAAGGCTCTAACATTTGTTCTTGCCATTCTCTGAACTGTTAACAGGTCGCAAACAGTCCTTGAGAGGCAGAGAGCAGAGAGGTAGAGATCTTAATGCACAAAAATCTCCACCTCTCCTAATGCGGCATGTTCCCTGGCATGGCTGTTTTGGGGCCTAAGGCCGAACTAGACGATGCACATCTGCCAACTACCCTTGAACACTCCATCCACTCCCTCTGGACACTCCTTTCAGGCAGCCTTGATCAATACATCTTGCTCAGCTTCCTGACTAGAGTAGTATCTTTTTAGTCCCTTTCACTCGATATGATTCTAGAGTTTAATACTTTAAGTGGCCTATGAATATTGTTCTGGTCTGTTCTGGTATAGTAGAAGGAACACTGGACTAGGGGACTAGTTCTATGCCAACAATTATCTATGGACACACATTCTTTGTGAGTCCCATTTTACTTGAGACAAGTGTTCTTCAGGATGTTTCATTTCCTGCCTAGATCATCTCTTTCCAATCCTTCCAGGCACATACCCCCAACTGGCCATTCTGATATCACTGAGAGATGAGTTGAGAACCAGTCTTTTGGGCTGTAAAGGCTGACACATGTCCATCACACAGTAAAGCTTAATAATCAATGGGTAAAATTAATAAATGAATCATTTAAGCAACTCTGCAAAGCAGTTGTAAGTTTTCCTACATACAAATGAGGAACTTGTGGCCCAGAGAGATTAAATCATTAATCTAAGTCTCACAGATATTAAATGACAGGCTTGGGCTTGGAATCCAGGGCCAATAAGCTCTTTCTAATGTGCCACATACATACTGGGCATATAATAAGTGCTAATGTTTATTCAATTTTTCATTGTATTTTTCTAGCTGGATGTTCATTGCTATGAAGAACAAAGTGTATTTAGTATTCAGGCATGTCTCAGTCAATAAATACTGGGCCCCCCTTATGTAAAAGGAACCATACCAGGAGCTCTGTAAACAAAGACAGATAAAGTACTGCCTCTGCCCTCAAGAAAATGGACACCTTCTGGTGGATTTAATTCAACTGAGTTTGTAAAACCAAAATGATCCCCAAGCTTGCACATGGTTATGAAATTGTATTTTAACTCAATAAGATATGGCTAGAACAGAGAGGTTGTTTTTTGCCATGTTTCTTGAAATTTTTGGCAACACTCTAATTTCTCTGGTCACAACTGGGTCTTCATTCCTAATCAGGCCAGGATGCTGAGAGTATCAAGTGAGTCAGAGAGCTGATGAAGAACTGGCAAGACCTCTACTGTGAGCAGATAAGAAAAAAAGGTTGATTTGAACCAGGAGTCTTCCTTTTAAATGACTACATAGCACAATTTAGGGCTTTGTACTGAAATATTTTGTTTCTTGACCTAGCCCACTACCCTACTAGCCCTTGATGAGCTTTTGGTTAAAAAAGAATGAGAGATCCCCGGAGATCACTATTAACACCACAATATGGAACTGTACTTTCAATTCAATTTCTGCACATTCCACAAGTATTCATTTGGTCATTAATCAAAGATTTGCACAGTAGACTGTGTCTATGTCTGTGAAATCTCCTGCACCTACAAGAAATGTCTGCTTATTCATTCATCACCAGTGTGTTCAGGGCTTGATTTCTCAAGAAATTCTAGTGTCCTGGTAAAGTGTGTCTTCAAAGGTGTCAAGATCAACCAAATGACAACATTGCATAGTATTTAAGAGGGAGACAAATGTGATTTTTAATTTCTGCTACTCATTAGCTGTGTGACCTTGGGAAAATTACTTAACTATGGTCAGCCTCAGACACTTGACTTGCAAAAAATGAGGATAACAATTGAGAGGGGGAGGCTGTAGGGACCATATGAGACAAAGTTTTTAAAGCATTTAGTATGGTGCCTGGCAAGTAGTAAAGACCTAACAAATGGTAGCTATAATTACTATTGGTTACCCCCAGTATGGCATGAAAGCTCAAAACCTTTAATAGGAACTGTGAGTAGGAGATTCATAATCCTAGTGGGGCTGAAAGGACACCTTGCCAACAGTGAGCTGCCTCTCTTCCATGCACAAGCATGCATTGGAGAATAGCCAGGCACAGTCATGGTGTTCAGGAGCCTCCCTGCCTTGCTTTGTGATGCAGGGTCACAGTTCTCCAAATTTAGATCAGCTTTCCAAATCCAGGTCAGTTCTCCAAATCCAGTTACTAGATAAGGAATTCACCCAAAGACTCTTTTACCACATTTACCAAATTTACTAATTGTTGTGTCTACAAACAGCCTCAACAGGAACATTGCATTTTGGTTACTAAAGCTGGAATAAATGTTTCTGAATATTACCTAAGCTAAGGTGGATATACCTTAGGAATTGAGAAAACACTCCCAAATCAGGGACCAGTATAAGTATAAACTGAAATATTCCTGTACCAAACCCTGTTTTTCCAGTCTAAAACTTGGCTTTTCATATCTGATTTATTTTGGAATCTTTTACGTCTTATTTTCTATTTTTTCAAACCATAACCATTTTCGATTTTCTTTTCCAAACTCTTTAGGTGCCATATTAGGCTCACATTTTATTTCTTGGAGTTATAAATTAAAATTAAAAGTGAATAAATTTAATCTAAAAGCTATAATTACATTCAATTTTAAACTGAAATTCAATTAATTCAATTTGCATTAAAATTGAAAGCCTCTTGAAGAATTAGAATTTAAAACAAAATTTACCCCTAAAATGTATATTTAATTACATTTTAATTATGTTACAATTACATCAAAACATGAAGGAAATCAGAATTAGCTCAAAAAAAATTTGTCACATATAAAATGCTGACATTAAATTCTAACAAGGGGCATTTAGAATATGTCATCCTGATAAGTTTACATAAAATTCTATCTGAATATGTTCAAAGAAGTAAAAAGGAAGTGAGGACACCCAGAAGATTATATATACTAAAACACTGAAGCCTAATAATCATACACATGAAATTGTGGAGGAAGGGCCAACCACTTCATTTTTGGTGAAAATCTTTAAAATGTTATAAATAAATAAGTAAATAAACAAACAAATACTAAGGTGTGGGCAAAACAGAAAGTGGCCACAAAAATTGGAGAAAAAGCATAAACTACAAACATCCCAATGGAAATGCTAAAATTTTGATTACAGACAATTATACATAAGTATAATTCAATAAGCACAAATATATATATTTCACCTTCTATCATGAGAAGTAAACCATTCCTATTAAAGCTGTTGTAAAAAAAATCCCTGTTCTTTTGCCTCAGTCTCTAGTTCTAGCTAGCAGCCAGGCATGTATGCTTCTGGATCTTCAGCAACCTCCAGTCACCATCAACATTGCCTGGGTTCATCTGGGCTCATCTCTGTGCCTCTTACTCACCACACACTCTGCAGTCACAAGCTATCGTGATGGTGAAGCTTGGGATATCTGGTGAAAATCAAGAGACACCCAAGAAAATGACTTCTACCCCAAAAGAGGTAGAAGAAGATATTGAAGAGGAGGAAATGTAAGAAGATGATTGTAGCAGTGAAGAAGAGCTTATTATACCGCAGGGGGAAAAGGCAATAAAACACAACTCCAACAAAGAAGATGCTGGTTTTCCCAGCAACAAAGCTACAGTTGCTACACCTGCCAAGAAAGTAGCTGTCATCCCAAGCAAAAAAGCAGCAGATAATGCTGGCCAAGAAGATAATTACACCAGGCAAATAGCAGCAACAGCTGGCAAGAAAGGAGCCACATTGCGAAAAGCAGCTGAGGCAACCCCTGGCGAGAAGGAAACCACCACTCCAGTTAACAGGACAAAGAATAGCAAGAATGCCAAGGAGGACAGTGATGAGGAAGTTGAGGAAGACAGTGAGGAAGATCATGGGAACAAAGATGAATATGAGCCAGCAGTGACAAAAGCAGCAGCGGCTGTTCACAACTCAGAGGATGAAGACAATGAGAAAGACAAAAATGACAAAAACAAAAAGGAGCACAAGGATGATGAAGAGGAAGATGACCCTGAAGAAGAAGCAATGAAGTCTATACTTTTGACAGGAAATAAAGTTCATGCAAAATATATCCCTGTGAAAGCCAAGAGCATGGTTGAGGACAAGGAAGATGAAGAGAACAATGACAAAGATGAGGAGAATGTTGAGGAAGATGATGAAGATGAGGAGGAAGACGATGACAATGATGAGGAAGAGGAGGAAGAGCCTTCCAAAGAAGCACCTGGAAAACAGAAGAAGGAAATGTTCAAACAGCAACCAGCTCCTGAAGCCAAGAAACAGAAAGTGGAAGTAGAACCAACTACTTTCGACCTTTTTGTTGCAAACCTGAATTTCAACAAATCTGCTCTCAAGTTAATACTGGATATCTGTGACCTATTTGCTAAAAATGATTTTGCTGTTGTAAATGTCAGAATTGGTAGATCTAAGAAAGTTTAGCTATTTGGATTTTGAATCTGCTGAAGACCTGGAAAAAACCCTGGAACTCACTGATTCAAAAGTATTTTGTCAATAGAATTAAACTAGAGAAACCAAACGGAAATTATAATAACATAGATATTCCATAATGCTTTTGTTGAAAATTCTGCCTTGCAGTCATTCAGGATGAAAAAAGAAGCGTTTGAAGATTTTGTAGAGATCAGATTAGTCAGCAAGGATGGAAAGAGCAAAGGGATTTCCTACATTTAATTTAAGATAGAAGTTGATGCAGAGAAAACCTTGGAAGAAAAGCAGGGAACAGGGGGCCAAAAGGCAAACTATTTCCCTGTACTACACTGGAGAAAAGATCAGAATCAAGGTTATAGAGGTGGAAAGAGTAGCACTTGGATTAGTGAATTGAAAACTGGTTTTAAACAACCTCTTCTAAAATGTAACATAAAAATTTTTTCAGGAAGCATTTGAGAAAGCAACTTCTATCAAGGTGGCCCAGAACCTCAATGGCAGATCCATAGGATATGTATGCATTGATAGGATTTGCTTTCTTTGAAAATGCTAAAGAAGCTTTAAATTCTTGTCATTAGAGAGAATTCAAAGACAGAATAATCACACTGAAGTTACAGGGACCTAGAGGGTCTACTAATGCAAGAAGGCAGCCATCCAAAACTCTGTTTGTCAAGGTCTGTGTGAGGATACCACAGAAGAGACACTTAAAGAATCCATTGATGCCTCTATTTGTACCAGGATAGTCACCAACCAGGATGATTTAGTTTGTAGACTGCAGCAGTGAGGAAGATGCCAAAGACACTAAGGAGGTCATGAGTGACAGCAAAATTGATGGAAACAAAGTTACTTTGGACTAGGCCAAGTCCAAAGGCAAAAGTGGCTTTGGAGGTGTTGGAAGAGGCAGAAGAAGATTTGGAAGCAAAGGTGGTGGAAGAGGAGGCCAAGGTGGATTCGTGGCAGAGATTGCATAGGCTTTAGGATTTGGAGGGCAGGGAGACTTCCAAGGAGAAAGAGGAGAAGGAGACCACAGCCACAAAGAAAGAAGATCAAGTTGGAACAGTTTTTTTCTGTCCTTTGGTCCTTTTCTCTTCCATTTGAAAGTAAGGATTCTAGGATTTTATTACCTGATCAGTATCAGAGTCTTCAGAGGACATTGACAGCATATAGTTCTGTAATGTACTCAGAAATCCATTTATATAATATTTCAAGGGAGATTCTCTGTTGGTTTTGATCAGATATTCATATAAACTTTTTAAAGAGATGAGATGATAATTCTTAATATAAATAAGAATAATATGAATAAATAGAAAATTTTGAATTTATATTAAGTTTCATACCATGTACAAAACCATTTTTCTCTATAGACAGTTTTTTTTTCCATTAGGGGCTGGTAAAGGAAAGTAGAAGATTTTACGCTGATCTTTGTTTCAGTGAGTTTGGGACAAATTACAAGTAATAAACTTTGGTGCCAGAAAAATATTCCATTAAAGTTGTTCTAAAACCACCTTTGGAAGATTGAATAATTCAGCAAGCTTACCTAGGAATGTCTCCCTGTGACGACTTTCCTCACACATACATCAATACTTTTAAATCATTTCTTTTGTATATTTTGCCTTCTTCCTGTCTTATAAACTCTGTGCATGTACAGTGTTTAATGGCTTATAAATATCCTTCGCAAACACGACCTCATTGATATATATCAGTGAAATTGGTAGTACTATGCCTGTTTTGCAGTTGGACAAATAGAGAGGATAATAAATGTTTCCAAAGGCTCACAGCTACTGAGTCATAGGCTAAAGACCAAACTTAGGCCTCCAGACTTTAAATTCAGTTCTCTTTTAAGCAACTCATTCCACTTCTTCATCCTAGAGGAGTCCCAGGGAATGTGTGTTATCCAGGGCCAATGGGCAGCAATTGTTATTTGGATTTCTCTAAAACACGGTAACACAGTAACTGGAAAACACTCTTTTCTTTTTAAAAACTTAGCTATTTTTTTTCTTCACTGTGAGAGTGAATTTTAATTGTGTCTCTCCCAAGATTGCACCAAAACTGCCCTAGAGTTTTCAGCCCTAAACTCTCATTCCATTTCTACCTACACCACTTGTGTGACTCTGGTCCCAGGGACAAAATGTACCCCTGCTGTTTTCCCTGTTGGACATGTTTAAGTGTTTCGCAGAACTATAGAATGAAGACAAGAAAAACACATAGAAAGTTCCTTGACAAGGAAGAAATTTTAGACATACCCCAAGCATAAACAAAAATTAATAACATAATGTATCTAATCTTTAATATCCCAGGTATTATGTTGCCTGTATCATGTTATCTTAATTTAAACCTCAAAAATCTTAAACCCTTAGGCAACACATATTGTAATCTTTTTAATTATTAAAGATGACATACAGAAAAGTACATAAAGAGTAAATGTACTTGACAGGACAGGTGCCTATGGGGAAAAAAGAGTAAATGTACAGTTTATCAAACTATTATAAAGCAAACACTCCTGCAAATACCACCCATGTCAAGAAATACATCAGCAGCAGCCAAAATCCCTTCCTTTTGACAACTCCAGTATTCTTCCTAGAGACAATCATGATACTGTCCTTTATGATAATAACTTACTTGCTTTTCTCTATAGGGTTTACCTTCCAAATATGCATCTTTACACAACATAGTTTATTCATGGCTAGAAAACTTGTAGAAATATAATTATACTAGTGTATACATTTTTTGGTCTGGCATCTTTTATTCAATATTATGTTTTCAAAATGCATGCAGGATTTTGCATGTGTGATTTCAGTTTTCATGTTTGTTGTTTCATAATGTTCCATTGTACCAATATATTGCAATTATTATTTGTTTTTGAGAGAGAGAGAGAGAGATTGAGAGAGACTCACTCTGTTGCCCAGGCTAGAGTGCCATGGTGTCAGCCTAGCTCACAGCAACCTCAAACAACTGGGCTCAAATGATCCTTCTGCCTCAGCCTCCCAAGTAGCTGTGAGTACAGGAGCACACCACCACGCCCAGATAATTTTTTCTATTTTTAATAGAGACGGAGTCTCACTCTTGCTCAGTTCTCAAACTCCTGAGTTCAAGTGATTCTCCCACCTCGGCCTCCCAGAGAGCTAGGATACAGATGTAAGCCACTGTGCCTGGCCAATCTATTGTAATTATATTATCCAGGCTACACTCAATGGGAATTTGAGTTGTTTCCAATTTGTGGTTATTATGAATAATGTTGATATGAACATTCTTTTACTTTTGCCTTGGTACATATATACATAATTCCTCTGGGATAAAAGAGGAATGATTGGATCATAGGGAATGTGTATTTTCACCTTGAACATATAATAACAAAAAACAAACTCTTGACCAAAGCAGTTCAGCTAATATGTACTGTCAACAGCAGTATATGAAATTGCCTACTGATCCTCATCCTTTTTAATATTACCAGACTCAGTAAGTCTAGCTAATTTGGTGAGTGTGTAAGGGTACTGCATTGTGGTTTTAATTTGCATTTCCCCAGTGGTTAATGATGTTGGCCATTTGGATTTCCTTTTTGAACAAGGTTCTGTTTAAGTCTCTTGGCCATTATTATTGTGTTGTCTGTCTTCCTCTCTTTTAATTATATGAACTCTTTATGTGCTCTGGAAACAAATTATTGTCACTTAAATATTTAAAAAATATTTTCTTACACTCTGTGGCCTGCCTTTCCCTTCTAGTATTGTTGGCTCTTGATTAACAAAAGATCTTAATCTTAATGTAGTTCATAATTTATTAATATTTCCCACTATAATTAGTGGTTTGTGACTTGTTAAAGAAATCCTTCTGTACACGGAGAATGTGAAATATTCCCCTACTATTTTTTTTTGAGACAGAGTCTCACTCTGTTGCCCGGGCTAGAGTGCTGTGGCATCAGCCTCGCTCACAGCAACCTCAAACTCCTGGGCTCAAGCAATCCTTCTGCTTCAGCCTCCAAAGTAGCTGGGACTACAGGCATGCGCCACCATGCCCGGCTAATTTTTTTCCTATATATTTTTTTTAGTTGGCCAATTAATTTCTTTACATTTTTAGTAGAGACGGGGTCTAGCTCTTGTTCAGGCTGGTCTCGAACTCCTGACCTTGAGTGATCGGCCCGCCTCGGCCTCCCAGAGTGCTAGGATTATAGGCGTGAGCCACTGAGCCCCGTCGCCCCTACTTTTTTCTACAAACTTGATTGTTATGCCTATGACATTTTGGCACCCACCAAAAAATCCACCTGGGATTTTTTTTTTTCATATCTGGTTTGAAGTAGGGGTTCTATTTTTATTTCTTTCTACATTTATAACTTATTGCTTTAACTCCATTGGTTGGAAACATTTTCTATTCCCAAATGCTCTTCAGTGCTGCTATTGTCATCAATCAAGTATTCATTAAAGCAGGGTAAGTTTCTGGGCTATCTAGTCTATCCATTCATCTATGTGGATATCACTGCATTGATGCCAAACTGTCCTGATTGCTATTGCTTTATAATAACTTGATATCTGTTCATGCAAGTCCTTCCTCCTATTTCTTCAAGAGTCACATTGCTATTCTTGGTCTTCTGTATTTCAACATAAAATTTAGCATCAGCATTTCAAGTTCCACCAAAAAAAATCTTGTTAAGATTTTGATTGAAATTGCTTGTAATCTACAGATCAATCTTGGGAGAACTGATGTCTTTACAATATTGAGTCCTATAATCCATGAACATAGTGTAACTTTAAACTTATTAAATTTTCCTTAATATGTATTGATAAATATTTAGTGTTTTATTTAGAGGCCTTACATACATTTTTTAAAATTTAATCTTGAATATATGCTATTTTGGTACAATTTTAAATGGTGGAGTTTTTGAATATTTCATTTACTAAATGTTGCTGGTATACAGAAATATCAATTGATTTTTTTGTATTGATTTTATATCAAGCAACAGTGATATACTGTCTTATTCTAATGATGCATCTGTGGATTCTTTTAAGTATTCTACATACTCAATGCTATTATGAATTATGTTGATTGATTTTTGAATGCTAAACAAAACCTGCCTTCCTGGAATAAACCCAACTTGGTTGTCCTATATATAGCTGCAATTGGTTTACTAATGTTTCATTTAGGATCTTTGAATTTATACTGCTAAGTGAAATTGTCTCATAATTTCTCTTTAGTAGGCTGTCCTTGTCAAGTTTTGCTTTCAAGGTCTTGCTGGACTTAGCAATGAGTTGGGTAGTATTCTCTGCCTTTTTTCTCTTTGTTCGTGTTAGAGTGGTGCTTATTTCATCCCTAAATGTTTGGTAGAGTTCACTGGTGCAACAACTTAACATGGAATTTTCTTTGGAAGAAAGTTATTTTTTTTCAATCCACTTTACTAAGGTATAATTTATGTATGGTAAGCCATACAAGAAACTGACAGAGCAGCTTCTTTAGGATATTACCAGTCACCAGGGAAGAAGGAAAAAAGACATTGTGACCCATCTGGTGACTCTTAACAGTTTGACTCTGAAGTGACACATTACATTTCTACCCATGTTCCATTGTCAAAGCAAGTCACATAGCCATGCAATGCATTCAACATGCATGTATTCAACAGAGCAAGTACGTCACAGGGAGTGCTACCTGTAAAAAAAAATCTACCAAAGTTATAATTTTTATTCTCAGTTAATTAAACAAGAGTTATGCCAACAACCATCAAGCTGAGAACCAAATCAAATACTCAATACCTTTCACAATGGCAACAACAACAACAAAAATACCTAGGAATATATTTAGCTAAGGAGGTGGAGGGCCTCTACAGGGAGAGCTATGAAACACTGAGGAAGGAAATAGCAGAGGATGTAAAGAGATGAAAAAACACACCATGCTCATGGATTGGCAGAATCAACATTGTTAAAATGTCTATACTACCTAAAGTCATCTACAGATTCAATGCAATCTCTATTAAAATATCAACATCATTTTTCGCAGATCTAGAAAAAGTAATTCTATGCTTCATATGGAACCAGAGAAGACCCCGTATAGCCAAAGCAACCTTAAGCAAAAAGAACAAATTGGAAGGCATCAATTTACCAGACTTCAACCTATACTACAAGGATATAGTAACCAAAACAGCATGGGACTGGCACAAGAACAGAGATATAGAGCAATAGATGAGAACAGAGAACGCAGATATAAAGCCATCCTCACATTGCCATCTGATCTTTAACAAAGCAGACAAAAACATACACTGTGGGAAAGAATCCTTATTCAATAAATGGTGCTGGGAAAATTGGTTAGCCACATATAGAAGACTGAAACAGGATCTGCACCTCTCACCACTCACAAAAATCAACTCACGATGGGTAACAGACCTAAACCTAAGGCACGAAACCATAAGAATTCTAGAAGAAAATGTTGGAAAAACTCTTATAGATATTGGCCTAGGCAAATAATTTATGAAGAAAACCCCAAAAGCAATCACAAAAATAAATAAATAGGACTTGATCAAATTAAAATGCTTCTGCACAGCCAAGGAAACAATCATTAGAGTGAATAAAAACCTACAGAATGGGAGAAAATATTTGCATGCTATATATCTGATAAAGGGCTGATAACTAGAATCTATAAAGAACTCAAGCAAATTAGCAAGAAAAAAATTAAACAACCCCATTAAGAAGTGGGCAAAGGACATGAACAGAACTTTTCAAAAGAAGATAGACTAATGGCCAACAAACATATGAAAAAATGTTCAATATCTCTAATCATCAGGGAGACACAAATCAAAACCACAATGAGATACCACTTAACTACAGTGTTAATGGCTTTTATAAAAAAGTCCCAAAACAACAAATGTTGGTGTGGATGTGCAGAGATAGAAACACTCATACACTGCTGGTGGGACTGCAAACTAGCACAACCTCTATGGAAAGCAGTATGGAGATACCTCAAAGAACTAAAAGTAGAACTACCATTTGATTCAGCAATTCCACTACTGTGTATTTACCCAAAGGAAAAAAAGGCATTCTATAAAAAAGACACCTGCATTCAAATGTTTATAGCAGCACAATTCACAATTCAAAGAGGTAGAACCCAAGTGCCCATCAATCCATGAGTGGATTAATAAAATGTGGTATATGTATACCACGTAGTACTACTCAGCCATAAAATAATGGTGAACTAATACCTCTTGTATTATCCTGGATGTAGCTGGAGACCATTCCTTTAAGTGAAGTATCACAAGAATGGAAAAACAAACACCACATGTATTCACCATTAAATTGGAACTAATCGATCAACATTTATGTGCACATATGGAAATAACATTCATCAGAAATCAAGCAGGTGGGAGGGGGAGGAGAGGAAGGGTAAATTCACACTTAACGGGTACAATGTACACTATCTGGGGGATGGGCACACTTATAAAATAAAAATTAAAAACAATTAAACAAGAGTAACATTATAAGAGGCAACATTCATTTGAAATGGCCTATTTAAATTTAGCAGAGGCATGAGTGCAGTGGTGAGGCCACAAACCCTCTCCTTAAGACCCCTGACTACAGATCTGGATGGATGTAAGCACTCTTATACATATAAAAATGCTACATAATGGGTCCTTAAGAGGTCAGTGCTGAATTGGGACCAGCCAAGCAGAGCAACAAAGCAAGTGTTGATTGAATTGCAATGGTGCGAGGGTGCACTGGGGTATAATTGATTATTGACACAATTGTGATTTGTATTATGTCAACTGAGCTTTAATGAAATAACACTTTCCAGAATTCTTTTCCCTGAATACTTCTTGATTAGTCAGGCCTGCAAGAGATGTTTTGCATTTGAAATGTCATGGGAGCACCAAGCACTGTTGCAACTACACAGGTAAAGGCAAATTTGTTGAGTCACCTTGTTGGTACAGGGCAGCAGCTGGCTCTGTAGCTCAGCTAGGCCCTGTTGAGTCTCTTCCTTCAGCTTCTTCAACTCCTGGGGCAGCATATGCAGCTCCCAGGGTAGCACCTAAGTCAACATCTCTTCTATCCCCTCATTTAAATAAAATTAACATCTTTATGATAGTGAGTCATCTTATAACAGATCTCGGGATATCTTTCCATTTGTTTGAGTATTCTTTTCTTTCCATCTTCGGCATTTAAAAAGGTTTTCATGTGTCGTTTACAATTTTTAATGTTTATGTCTAACGCCTACGTCTTTTAAATTGCTTTTCGAATTAGTCTTTAACCAAATTATGTATTTTAACAGGTTATTTTCTGTATATATGAAAGCTGGTGATGAATTTCTATTAATTTTGTACTCAGCCACGCAATTAAATTAGGGTATAACACGTAATGGTTAATGTCTTCTCCTTTCTGATGTGTGAAACATTTACTCCTTTGCTTTATTGTTATGTATTGACATGCATAATGTAATGTGCGGAAAGCATCCAACCACTCTCATTTTTGTCTTTCAGCTTGACTTTTGATAAGCAACTGCTTATCTCCGTTTGGTGTCTTAATATAGCAAATGAAGAGATTTCTTAACATTTAACCCGCCTCACATTAACCATTCTTGGTACACTATTCTTTGCATACGCTGATCTGGATTATGTTTGTTAATATT
>VBSM01003018.1:88976-101311 GCA_008086735.1 Cheirogaleus medius | reverse complement strand
ATTTTTAGTAGAGATGAGGTCTCACTCTTGCTCAGGCTGGTCTCGAACTCATGAGCTCAAATGATCCACCCACCTTGGCCTCCCAGAGTGCTAGGATAAGAGGCATGAGCCACCGTGCCCGGCTGCAAGTATCCCCATTCTGTCTGTCCACCAGGAGCCTGGAGGGAGCTAAAGGAGTATGCTGAGAGATTGAACACCAGAAGTCCTGGATGCAGGGGCTGCTTCCTCCAATTGCCTCTGCAGGGATCTGATGACCTATCTGCTTCTAAGGGTATTAAGACAATATTTTGTCTTCCGTCATGGGGTGTACTGAGACTACTTAGGTACTGCAATAAGCAGTTCTGAGCAGCAATGAGCCTAAAATGAAAGGTAACAAATCTACTGGGACCAGGTATGGGAAAAACAAAGATCAGTCAAAACACACACCCAATAAAATAAAATAAAATAAGTAAACTGAAAGCCTGAAATTAAAGTCCTCCAAACTATTTAGTGGCATGGGGAAATGGTCACACCTGACCAGTAAGGAATAAAAGGAGTCTACAAAACAGTCAAAACAGTCAGGGCAATCAAGACCCACTGATTGCAGCAGCTCTGCCACAGAGCCCAGTGGATCCTGGAACCTGTTTTCCTCTCCTTGCTGCAGCTGTTTCTGTGTCTTAAGGCAGCTGAGAGTATGCTGTCACATGATCAAAAGGAGAACATTTAGAATTTCAAAACTCTTATTCCAAAGTATACAGTAAACCTGTTAATTTGGGCCTTGGGCTAAAGACTGCAGTAGTACCTGGTATGTAACTTGAGTGGAGGACTGCATATTTACTCACAGTAGAAACGAAAACCATCTTTGCAAAATTGTTAGGATAGATTCCTAAAACTAACATATAGATCAAAGTCCATGTAACATTTTAACTATTTGGACCTGTCAAAAATGTCCCTCTAGAAAGATTATTTTCAAATTATAGTCTCATGAGTAATGTGAGGGAATGTCTCTTTCTCCATCATTATTGAATTTTTAATTTTTAATAAAGATAAAATATCCCCAACAATACTTTTTCCCACTATAAAAGTTCTTTTTTTTGTCCTGCATCATGTCTATCACCAAAACGATGAGGCTTTTACAAAATTTTTCCTTTCTCCCTCTTCTCCCTCTCTCTTCTATCCTACCATAATTGAGACAATTGGACCCACCACCCCAAATCATGGGGTTGGTGGAGATAGTTATGTCTGAAAGTATGAAAGTTATACAGTTAGAGAGTTTTTAAAAATAATTTTCAGGGCTCTACAGGGAGCAATATTTATATTATATTTACTTATATGAAAGCCTATCAATCACCTCTCTGTCAATGATCATTAAATGACATTTTTAGGGCTGGAGACAATGGTGAAGTTGAATTTAGACCTTTCCAAAATTCAGGGAGGTCTCCAACACTGAAATGTTTCCATCTTCCCAAAAGAAGACATATAAGTATGTTCCAATAATGAGATAGCAAAGTTGCCAAGTAGAATAGTGAAAGAAAAAGAAAGAATAAAGAGTACCTGCCCATAAGATGTTCTGAGAAAATAAACACATCAGACATCAAACAAAATTTCAGAAGTAACCATCACAAATTTGGGCTCCACATTCACATTCACCATGAAATCTTCAGGAGGAGAATTTAGTCTAAAGTGGTTCTGGACTGTTGTATAGAGAATATAAAATTAAAAGGTATGTACATTCAAATTGACTTTCAAGTTACAGGATTGCATATAATCCTCCCAAAGGCTCCACTACTCCCAGTTTGGTCTACCTTCATGGACTCACACAGAGGCAACCTATCTTGCAATCCAAAGCTGAGTAACACCCTGACTATAACCATCATTCTCATTGCTTTCCTGAACTATGATTAGTTGAGTGGGTCTATTACTCTAGCTGGTTCCAAAGTCCCTTTCTCAGCAACCATCCAGCCATCTCCAAAGTCAGTTTAATGAATATTCTGCTAGTATCTCTAGTTTTAGCAGATCAATAGACAACAGAGTGCATTGAGTGGGGCCCTCCTGGGCAACCCTGGAAACTCATACTAGCATGGGTCATTTCAGCCCATTATTTGATGAATTGGCACCAATACAATTTATGTAATCAAGGCCATAAAGATGAGGAGCAAAGAACTTTGCCATGTAAGTAGCCATGACATCACAGCCAACTCTGTCCATTCTGCCAAAAATAAAACATGTTAATATATAATACTTAAAAATGATGAAGTCTTATGTGTATCGTGGTCTTAATATGTACAAAGAAATGTTAGATATGCCTCATGCACATGACCTTATTTCATTATCATTTTAAGATGGGGTCGATATTTCTGCCTACTCCTTCAGACCAGGACAGATAGAGAGAGAAATAGACATTTGCAAACAAGTGAATTTATTCCAGGTATTTTAAGCAGGTATATTTAAGCACTTAGTTCAGATAATTGCAAGTAGTGATGGAGAGGCAGGCTCTAGGTGTCATAGTATTTTTTCATGGTGTTAAGAGTATTAAAACTAATATGTATTGAAGCAAATGCTGTTAATGCTCTCTCCTTATCCCCTTGGAGCTCTTGATCATTTTTGTGCACATCAGCTCCCCTTTTGCTTTTCCTTCCAATAGCTAGAATCTGTGGCTCTTTGTCACAGGACTGCAGAACCAACCCACTTTTGTCTGCACGCATGAAGAGCTGGTACTTGGGAATTAAAGTCCTCCAGAATTTAGCCTTTAGCAAATGATTGATGGATATGTAGGTATAAACACCCTCGCTCTTGTGTCCCTGATTGGGACAACTCTGAAGTGTGACCCATATTATCTCCAGAGTCCCTCTGTTGGATTGTGCCTAAATGAGCCTCTATGAGGCCTTGGTTGATATCAAAAGATTGCTTGGCTTTCTTCCTCTCCTTCTTGCATGGTCCCACCCTTCTGTCACTATATTTTTACTTGGACTACTTTTTTTTTTAAGACAGAGTCTCACTCTGTTGCCCGGGCTAGACTGCCGTGGCGTCAGCGGAGCTCACAGCAACTTCAAACTCCTGGGCTCAAGCGATCCTTCTGCCTCAGTCACCCGAGTAGCTGGGACTAAAGGCATGTGCCACCATACCTGGCTAATGGACCACTTCTTAATAGATCACTTTCACATGACCAGAGTTAGCTTATGGAGAATCCAATCTAAAAGCACTGCCAAGTTATTTTCCAAAATATTTCTTTTAAATTACACTCTTGCCCTGGATATATGTGGTCCCATTTCCTCATTAGTACTTGGTATTGTCAGAGTCTAACTTTTTGTCAATTTTACTGCTCTAACTTCCTTGTATTAATTAAATTTATATATTAAGTATGCATGTTAGCTTTTCAAAGCAACCACTAAAATAATATAAATAGTGTATAACTTCTTAACTAGTAGAAGAAAGTAACGAAGTAATACAAGAATTTAGAACCTTTTAATTACAAATAATCATCTCACAGGGTAAATGTTCTTGTTATTACTTTAGCTCCATTGGTTTTTTTTAAAACCTTAGATTAGACATTTGCACTATTGTTTGTTTAGATTTAGCCACATATTTACTATTTCTTTGCCTATCATTCCGGACATTTTTACTGGTATCATTTTCCTTCATCTGAAGTATATCCTTTAGATGTACTCCTTTAATAATGGTCTATTGAGGAAAATTCTGTGTCTTTCATTTTCTGAAAAGTTATTTTATGCTTATTTTTTAAAAAAAATTATTCTTGCTGAGTCTCTTTCATTTATAGAATAATTCATATCTCTGTTTTTCCACACAATATTATACTATGTGCCACCAAAATATTAGTAATACAATAGTTCTTTTTTTAAAACAATTTCTTTAGAAACAAAGTCTCACTCTATAGCCCAGGCTAGAGTGTGGTAGCATGATCATAGCTCACTGCAGCCTCAAACTCCTGGGCTCAAGAGATCCTCCTGCCTCAGCCTAAGCAAGACTACAGGCATGCGCCACCAAGGCCAGCTAATGATTCTTTTTTTTCTCTTTCTTTATTTTAATTTCAGCATATTATGGGGGTACAAATATTATGGTTACGTGTATTGCCCATGCTCCCCTCCCCCCTCGAGGCAGACCTTCAAGCGTGACCATCCCCCAAACGTTGCACATCTCACTCATTATGTTTGCATATACCCATCCCCTCCTCCCCCCTCCCACCCACCCTACACCCGATAAATGTTATTCCTATATGTCCACTTAGGTGTTGATCCGTTAATACCAATTTGCTGGTGAGTACATGTGGTGCTTGTTTTTCCATTCTTGAGATACTTCACTTAGCAGAATGGGTTCTAGCTGTATCCAGGAAAATACAAGAGTCTTAAAACGACAATTCCACTCTTGTTTCCAGTATTTTCCCCCTTAATCCATGGGCATCAGTTCTGCAAGCTTGATATGAGCAGGCAATAGCTAGTATGTCACAACAGCCACTTGGCCAACAATAATTTATAAGACTGCAATTGATTGTAAGAAACACTTTGATATAAAAGATATTAAAATGTGAAATTTTCAAATAGAATTGATGAAAACAGTATTATTCTATGGTCTTCTAGCTTCCATTTTTGCTGTTAAGAAATCATCTGCCAGCCTAATTTTGTGTTTCCTCTTTGGTTGTTTTAAAGATCTTCTCTTTGTATTTGGTGTTCTATAGCTTTTCTACTATTTATCTAAATATATATTATTCTTCCTTTTTCTGGTATTTAAAAAAATTGAGATATAAATTATATCTAGTAAAGGATAAAATCTTAAGCATATAGCTAGATGAATTTTTATGTATGTATACATCAGTGCATCCACTACCCATATCAATGTATAGAATATTTCCAACATTGAAAAAGATTCTCCCATGCCCCCTCTCAAACAGTACCCCTTAAGTGCACTCTTCTGACCTCTATCACCAAAGATAAACTTTACCTGTTTTTGAAGTTCTTATAAATGCAATTATGTAGAATCTATGTCTGTGAGATTTTCTATGTTGTGTGTTTCAAGTGTCCATTCTTGTTTATTGAAGTGTAGCTTGATGGATCTGTGGTGATATTGAGTATCTCTTTGTATGTTTTTTGACCACTTTGCTACCCTATTTTTATTGAAATGTCCACAGCTATGGTTTAAATATTCGTTCCCCCAAAAACTCATATTGAAACTTAATCCCCAATGTGGCAATATTGAGAGGTGGGGCCTTTAAAGAGGTGATTGGATCATGGGAGCTCTGCCCTTGTGAATGGATTAATAAATGGATTAATGGGTTATCATGGGAGGGACACTGATAGCTTTATAAGAAGAGGAAGAGAGACCTGATCTAGCAAGTTAGCATGCTCAGCTGCCTTGCTATATGATACTCTGTGCTGTGTCGGGACTCTAGAGAGTCCCCACCAGCAAGAAGTCTCTCACCAGATGAGGCCCCTCGATAGTGGACTTCTCAGCCTCCATAACAGTAAAAAATATTTTAAAATAAATTACTCAGTTTCAGGTATTCTGTTACAAGCAACAGAAAATGGACTAATACATCCATTCATAAATTTCACCTATTTTATTGGTTTATTTATCCTTATATTTTCTTGATGTTAATGCCCTCCAGGCAAAGGCCACCAGGAATATCCCTGTAATTGAAAAAATTGAGTTTATTCTTTTCTGCAGCAAAGGAATACACACCATGGAGAACTGTATAGGGCCTCTAAGTAAGAGAGTGTTAGAAAATATTCATTAAAGTATTTTGGCTTGTGTTAGGTGGTTTTGGAGTGGATTTAAATAAAAGAGGCTTTGCTCTGAATTAGATTCTGTCAGTAAATAGGGCTAATTATATGACTGAATGTGTTAATAAATATTTTCTATATGGAAGGCAGACTTATTATTAGTGGTTTTGTGTCCTGTTTAAGAAAACTTTGCCAAACCTAATATCATAAAGATATTCTCTTGTGTTTTCCTCTAATATCTTAATTGTTTTGGCTTTAAAATTTCAGTCCATGATCATACTGAATTTTTGTGTATGCAGACAGGTAGGGCCAAATGTTCATTTTTCAATATAGATATCTCATGGATCCAATAACATTCATTGGAATGAGGATTCTTTCCTCCAGTGAATTGTGGTGTGGCCTTTGTCATAAATCAGGTCACCATTTACATGTGGATTTCTTTCTGGATTGTTTATTGCATTCCATTTTCCTGTCTATCCTTGAACCAATACCATATGCCCTAATTTATATTACTTTATAGTAAGCCTTGATATCTGGTAACGTAAGTCATCAAGCTTTATACTTCTTCACTATTGCTTTGGCTGTTCTAAATCTTTTGTCTTTCCATATAAATTTTAGAGTCACTTATCAATTTCTCTTATGGTTAGTGCTCTTTGTATCCTGTTTAAGAAATCTTTGCCTGGCCAGGCCCGGTGGCTCACGCCTGTAATCCTAGCATTCTGGAAGGCAGAGGCGGGAGGATCTCTCAAGGTCAGGAGTTCGAAACTAGCCTGAGCAAGAGTGAGACCCCCATCTCTACTAAAAATAGAAAGAAATTAATTGGCCCACTAAAAATATATAGAAAAAATTAGCTGGCCATAGTGGCGCATGCCTGTAGTCCCAGCTACTTGGGAGGCTGAGGCAGGATTGCTTGAGCCCAGGAGTTTGAGGATTCTGTGAGCTAGGCAGACGCCATGGCACTCTAGCCCGGGCAACAAAGTGAGACTCTGTCTCAAAAATAAATAAATAAAGAAAGAAATCTTTGCCTAACTCAATGTCATGAAGATATCCTCCTGGTTTTCTTCTAAAACCTGCTTGATTTTGATTGGGATTGCATCAAATCTAAAAATAAATTTGGGGAGAATATATATTGTAACAATTTTGAGTATTCCAATTCATGAACATCATATATCCTTTCATTTATTTAGTTGTTTAATTTATTCTAGTAATATTTTTTAGTCTCCAGTGTTGAAATATTGCGACTATTTTATAGACTTACTTCTAGGTATTTGGTAATTTATAACATTATCATAAATGGTATTGTTTTGTTAAATTTTATTTCCACTATTTTGTTGTTAGTAAATAGGAATTCAATTAAATTTTTATGACAGCTTTATTGAGATAAGATTCACATACCATAACGTTCACCTTTATAAAGTGTACAAGTTAATGTTTTTTAGTATATTAACAGAGTTGCACAACCATTATTATCATTATCTAATTTTAGAACATTTCCATCACCTCAAAAAGATACCCTATATCTCCCCATTTTCCCCTCCCTCAAGAGCCAGGCAACCACTAAATAACTTTCTACCTCCATATATTTGCCTATTCTGGAAATTTCATATAAATAGAATCATTTTGTTTATCTATTCATCAGTTTATAGACTTTTGGCTTCCACTTTTTGGCTATTACGAATAATGCTGCTATGAACGTTAATGTACAAATTTTTGTAAGAATGTATATTTTCAATTCAGTTAGAATTGCTGGGTGGGTCATATGGTACTTATGGTAACTCTATGTTTAACATTTTGAGGAACTACCAAAATGTTTCCCACAATGGCTGCACCATTTTACTAGCAGCTTTATGGGGGCTCCAATTTCTCCACATCCTCACCAATGCTTGTTATTATCTGGTTTTTATTTTTATGTATTAATGTTGTATTCAGTGAAATTGATAACTTCATTTATTATGTCTAATTGTAGATTTGTTTGGATTTTCTATGTATGCAGTCATATCATCTTCAAATAATGACATTTATTCTTTTCCAATCTTAATACCATTTATTTCCTTCTATTGGCTAATTGCACTAAGACCTCCAAGACATTATGAATAAAAATGGTGATAGTGGGCAATTTTGTCCAAGAAAAGCATTTAATACTTAACCATTAAATGTTAGCTTAGGTGTAGTTTTTTTCCTAGATATACTTTATCATTTTAATGAACTTTCTGTCAAATGATTCAGAAAAATATGTATATAGATATATTATATATATACATATATGTTGATGTATATGTATATCATGATGCATATTATTAAGAAAATATACATTATATATATTTTATAGGTATATAGATAGAGGGAGAGAGAAATAACAAATAAGGTAAAGGGATATAGGAGTTGCTTGAACAATTTTTGCAACTTTTCTACAAACGTAAAATTATTATCCATATTTCAAAAAGAAGATAAAAGGAAATGTATATACATATGTGTATATATGTGTATGTATATACATATATATATGCATTTTCCTACTGATGACACTTATGTTTCTTCAAATTTTCAACTACTACAAACAAGGCTGCTGCTTATGATCTATAGGTTATTTATTTCTGAAGTGCCCGTTACCAAGTGAGTGACTGAGGATACAATCTAGCCCCTATCCAGCCCACCAATAGGCTGCATCCACAATTAATAAGGGTTGCTTTTTATAAAAGCACAAAAGTACTATCAGCTTGCCAAGCTGTGAAACTATGGGGCTGCCTTCACCAAGAGGAGGCAATTTTCATTAATTTAGACAAAAGTATTATAAAGGTTAGCAGAGGTCCTAATCATACATATATTTTTTTGAAAATACTGCAGTCAACATTCTTGTTGGAATTGCTTGGCTGTAGGGTATGTTTGTTAAACTTTACAAGGCATTGCCACACTCACTTCCAATTTTGCTGTATTAATCTACACTGTCATAAGCAGTATATGAGAACTGTCATTTCCCCATATCCCTTCAACACTTGATAAAGTCATTATTTTTACTTTTGCCAATCTAATGGTTTTGAAATGAGATCCCATTTTTGTTCCGTTCAAAATCTCTCTAATTACTAATGTGATTGTGCATCTTTTCAAACATTCGTTACTTGGAATTGATTGTTCATATTATCTTCTATTTACCCTTCCAGATCCACTCTCCATGCTCCTCCACCCTGCTTTGTGCCCAGAGGCTGACCTTTATGAACTGCATAAACAGCTCCCTTGCCCTCTGGCTTCTGGTTGATTTTGACCAATGAAGAGCTCCATCTCTACCTGATTGAGAGGTGTACATGGCTGAGTTCCTCTATCAAAGGCCACAGGTCCTGTCCAGGGATTGTCTTCTATAACTAGAGCTCTCTCTGTGTTCCAGTAACCACTCCCTGCCCTTACCCTGCCCTTATCTTGGTGAGAGGTAACAGCTCTCCATTGTTGCTAGACCCCAAATAATTTAAAATCTCTTGGTGTATTAGTCAGCTATTGCTGCAATAATGCTGTATAAGAAATTTCCCTCAAATTTATAACAGCCATTAGTGCTCCTTGCTCATGTGCTATGGACCATCTGGGGCTATTCTGCTTCACAATACAGGTAGGGTGGACTTGGCTCTAGGATGCAGATTGTGTTCAGATCTCCTCCATGTGAATCACTGTGAGGTTCAAGCTGAAGGATCAGCAACTACCAAGGGCATGCTCTTCTCATGGCAATCACAGAACAAGAAAGCAAGCAAAACCACAGAAGCATATTTAAATCCTCTATTCACACATCATGTCTGCTCATGTTCCATCAACAAAAACAAGTGATGACCAAACCTAGAATCAGTGGAGCAGGGAAGTACACTCCACTCCAAGGGGCAGGGTGATGTGGGGGGTGAATATTTACAAAACAGTTATCCAATCTATCACAATTTCTCTTACGCTACACACGCACTTGTACATAGTCTCTTCCTTTAATTCTGCACTGTTACCCCCTTTGTGTGTGCCCCCTGTTTCTTGTTGGGATCCTGACTGATACTATATCTTTCTCACAAATTTCTATACATTTTTCAGTTTCCCCTCCCCTTCTACCTTTTAGAGCAGCCTTTTTTCTTTCCTTTTTTTTTTAATGTGCATCCTCCTCCCCAAAGGCCCTACTCCATCTCTAATGTCAACTTTTCCCCACTTCTCAAGATCTACACTAATACACTAGTGTGTATATTTCTATATATATCTCCATACTTAGCTTATTGTGTGTGTATTCATATGTAGGCCTTTTTGGGTTAAGGTCCACTTAACAAAAAATGGGCCACATTATGCAGTTTTCTGTATATTTCTTAACAAAACCTTGCAAAAATCTCTCCAAAGCAGCAAGGCATAGGTCTATCTTACTCCTTTTAAATACTGAATTATAGTACGTGGTGTTCATATCATTCTCCTATTGATAAGTGAAGTGGATGCTATAATGTGTTGCCCAGATCCCACCTTTAGGACTGAGGCACTATTTCCCCAGCTGCTGGGTGTGTAGGCTGCTCATAGTCACAGTGGAATCACTCCCCAGAAATTGCTATCAGTGGAAGGGGTACATCACATCCTGCAGGTAATAACACATCCAATGATTACTCAATGTGGAGGTACAAAGCCCTGGCCTTCTCTCCCCAATTTGGAACATTTCTGAATGGCCATCCGAGTTTTAGATATCCCTGTGGGATCAGGTGAGGCCTCCATTGCAACTGCACACTTCTTCAAAAATTCTCTGCTCGATCCTGCTTCCCTCACTCCATTACAAGTGTTTTTCATGAGAGTGTTTCCGATTTGATGTTAGGAGTGGTTGTAAGAAGCAGATTATGAAACAGGATTTTGGAGTTTGATTACCTGCCAACTGTCTAGAAATGACAACTACAACACTGGTGGTAAAGGGAGTACTGATAACCCTTGTTATGTGGTAGTGGCAGAATTGTGGAAACTCACCAGTGGTAAAACTGAAATAGGATACCAATGGAAGGAGATTTACTGGCAGGTGCGGTATCTCAAGAGTTTGAGAGGTTCAGAGGAAATAATTATAAAGATCATGCAACTGAATGGTTGTTACTAGAGGCTATTGATGAATCACAGAAAGACAATGAAAGGCTAGTCACCAATTTAAGATAAAGTTGAAAGCCAAAGGATCCAATCTCCCCGAGGCAGAGGACAGAGAATTCTAAGGATTGGGGGTCTGTAAGAATGAGTCCTCTTTTGTAGTACAATCACAGTCCATTTTTGTTTTCCACCCACACATCAAACCAATCCATCTATGAACTAAGCTTTGCCTTTTGCCACCTTTTCACATTTTCTGGGAAAATCACACAAATAAGAAATAAGGCAGAAAGTTGGATGCATGACCTTCTAACATCACAACAGAGTTGGTGTCCTATGAGCCCATCTGAAGAACATTTGACTATACTGGAATATTTAAATTTGACCAACAAATTTGACTATCAGATAGTTGATGGAGCAGAAGCTTTTTATAGCTTCTGCTATACTGTACATTTAAGAGGTTCACCAATAGAGAGTCAGTAAGAAGTACCAACTTTTATTCTGTCCATTAGGGAAACTTAAAAGTTTATTGTCCTACAGGTCATCAACCAGGTATGCACCTAAATTAATAATCAGAGTTCTGTATTCCTTCCCCTATTAACTCCATATTCAAAGTTCTATAAATATAAATGCTTTTTTCAATTCTGCAATTCTGATGGTTCTTCAGTAAATCTCTGGATAAATAAAACTTTGACAAGTGTTCACCAAAAAATATGTGTGATTTATGGTTTGTAATAATTTGAGTTTTGTCCTTTCAGGCAGTTTTTGAAAACATGGAAACCTTTTTCAAAAAACTTTTCCACAGCTCTTCACGTTGCCTTGGCCAAAATCGGATCAAGATCTATTTTCTAAGGCCATAAAACTGACTAGTTTAGAAGAGTCCTCATTTGGCACTCGATAGTTGGTTGCCAGTAAGGTCTCCATCCCCAAGATCACCAAAAAACTCAATCTTTCATTTTAAATGCAAGAGTCAACATCAGCCACTGGCATACAGCTTTTGAATAAGATATGGTCCTCATTTACAGGACAAGGGAGGGAAAGGTGCCATATTCATTGAGACTCAATTATTTTTCCATAGTGTCTGACATTTATTGAAAATAAGGAAAAGACATTTGTACATTGCAGAGTGCAGGAGTTCTTGTGTTGAACAAAAGGCACACATCAGAGACAGCTGCAAACTGAAAAGAGAAATGGATTCTGAGCAAAACTAATTCGTCCACAGGAGAAAATGAGTGACTGGATTTGGCCACCAGGTACACCTGGGCCCTGATTGCCATCTGGTAGGAACACAAAAGTTTTCTAGGAGTAGGGATGAAATGGGTCCTGCTGCAAGTGAAAGGTTAGCTGGTCCCTTCAGCTCAGATACCTTCGAGGTGAGTCCACATCACGAAAAGCGGCAGTCTGGCAGTGGGACGCAGTGGATAGCGACAGCAGTAGCAGCGACAGCGCAGGTGTGTGGGCAGAAAGACGCAGTAATCTGGCAGGGGTGCCGTGGGCAGTGGCCGGCTGCGTGTGGTCTGTCCAGTGTGTAACAGGAGCCCAGCTTGCAGCTGGAGCAGAGGACAG
>VBSM01003018.1:72856-88876 GCA_008086735.1 Cheirogaleus medius | reverse complement strand
GCCGGTCGGTATCGCCGTCAAACGTCTCGGGAAAGGGAATCGGGTTCCTCCACCTACGCCTGGAGCGCCGGATGGGCAAGGCCAGAAGGGCCTTTATCAGCTGCACCCGACTATCCATTGCGCTGCGCTCGCTTTGCTGTGCTCCGCTAGGCTGCACTGGGCTCTGTGCAGAGGTCAGCACCCAAGCGTCGCCGGAACTGCGTGTCCACCAGGGCGGGTCCAGGCCGAGGGTAGGCCTGGCCATGGGCGGGACTCTGGCACATTAGCCCATAAAGCGGGTGGTTACTAGTGCGCAGGTGCGTCACAGCACAAGCTGTGGGAAGGGGAGAAGCCGGGGACGTACCTAACGCTCGCGAGAAGGCGGAGTCAGATCGGAGGGGCGGGGCCTACGCTCCTAAGGCAAGTGTAGGCGAGGGACCCAGAGCCAGGGAGGAGCCCAGGACACCTAGCGGTGTAGTGGGAGAGAGGAGCTCACTGCAAGGGGATTGTAAGGGTCCAAGTTCTGGCAGTCAAGGAGGTCTCCCGCTCCACCTGTCCCTGCCTCTCAGCCCTTACGTATTCCTTCGGGGGCCTTCAGCTCTGTACTCCACTAGAATGAGGTTCCGTGAATTCATTTTCCTCATTTTTCCTCTTTTTCATGCGTCTCAGCTAGATTACTGGCTCCCTGGCCGCAGATGTGATAGCTTTGCAACATTAATAGGAAATGTCCAAATATTAGCAAATATAATCCAGAGCAGCATATTCGAGGAGTAATGCTCCATAAGCAGTTAATGTAAGGAGGGTTAAATGTTAAGAAATCTCTAAATTTGTTATAAAAGCTGCTCATAATTCTCTGCCACACTGCCCTGTCCGTAGGCAGTTCACAACATGACAGCTTGCTTCTTCATGGCCAGCAGGAGAGGAACAGGGAGTCTGCTTGCAAGATGAAGTCATATATAATGTAACATAATCATGGGAGTTACATCGCATCACCTTTGCTGTATTCTATTGGTTAGAAGACAGTCACAGTCCCCACCCATACTCAAAGGTTTGGCCAGGAGGTTGGGGTGGTGGGGGCCACCTTAGAGTCTGTCACAGTATGCACATACCACAGTTGATGATCCATTCACCTGCTGAATGACATTTGGCATGTTTACAGGTTTTGACAATTACAAATGAACACTCAGTTACAGATTTTTGTGTGAGCATATGTTTTCATTTTTCTAGGTAAATGCCTAGAACAAGGATTTCTGTGTCATATGGTTCCTAATAAAAGCTCATCAAACTAAGAATAGAAGGGAGTTCCTAAATCTGATGAAGGGATTCTACAAAAAATCTACAACTATCATACTTAAAGGTGAAAGCCAGAATGCTTTTCACTCTTAGATCAAGAACAAGACAAGTATGCCCACTCTCACCACTTCCATGCAGTATTGTACTGGAGGTTCTAGATAGTACAATGAGGAAAAAGAAAATAAGGCAAGGAAAAAATAATAAAAGGCATCCAGATTGCACAGGAAGAAGGCACACTTCTGTTATTCATAGACAACAGGATCATGTATGTATAGAACACAGATTTTCTAGGATCTATAAAAAAATACTAGAACTAAGAAGTGAGTTTAGCAAAGTTGCAGGACATGGATGAATATACAAAAATCAACTGTATCTCTAGTAACAAACAAGAGAAATTTGAAACTAAAAAAATTTTTTACACATTATAAAAATATAAAAAACATGAGAGCCAAGTATAACAAAATATGTAAGACTCATACACTGGAAACTACAGAACATTCCTGACACAAATTACAGAATATTTGAGTAATGGAGATATATATGTTCATGAGTTGGAAGACTCAATATTATTATGGTATTAATTTTCTCCCAATTGATCTATAGATTTAATCAAAATCCCAGCAAATTTTTTAATAAATAAAAAGTAATTGATTCTAAAATTCATAGGGAAATACAAAGTACATACACTAGCAAAAACAGCTTTGAAATAGAAAAAGTAAGTTGGAGGACTAATACTATTTGATTTCAAAATTTATAATAAAGTTACAGTAATTAAGGCAGTGTGATATTATTATCAAGATAGACAAATACAGTCATCCTTGGTATTCACAGGGGATTGATTTCAAGATCCTGGCAAATACCAAAATCTGAGAATGCTTAAGTCCTTACATAAAATGACATAATATTTTCATATAACCTATTTACAACCTCCCATATACTTTAAATCATATCTAGATTACTTACAATATGTAAACTAAAGAAAAAATCAAGCTTTTAAAGAATTAAAATTAGTTTTATTCAGAAATCTTACTGAAGACTATAGAGTGAAGCGTATAGCCCGGGAGCAGCCCTTTAGAGAGGTTCTATTAGACTGTTTCGGCACAGTATTTCAGCCCACTGCTTATGTACAGGTGGCAGAGGTTCCATACTTGCAAACACATCAAACTTGCTTAGAAGTTACATTAAATCAAAATAACAGCAAGATTTGAATGTGGTTATAGATTACAGAGGCATAATCACTAACCCCATTTATCTTTTAAAGAATATAGTGACTCAGGCAAGAGACATGGGGAGCCATGTGCTTTATCCTGTTTTGCCTTCAAAGCATCCCTCCAGAGATCTGTATGTAATCACAGAGTCAGGGGCTTTGTGAAATTAAGTTGGCAAGCAGAAATGAGCAAATACAGCTTCTTATGTTTGTTACTTTCTTTCACAAATACCTAATACAATGTAAATGCTATATAAATAGTTATTATACTGTATTTTTAAATGTTGTATAATTTTTATGTTGTATTGTTATATTTATTGGATTTCCCCCCCAAATATTTTCAATTTGCAGTTGGTTGAATCTGCAGGTGCAGAGACTACAGATACAGAGGGCCAACTGTTGATGAATGGGACTGAATATGGAATTCAGAGATAGACCCACACATATATGGACAGCTGATTTTTGACAAATTTGTAAAAACAATTCAGTAGAGAAAGGATAATCCTTTCAACAATGACACAGAAAGAATTGTATATCTATTTACAAAAAACAAATTTTGATCCATATCTCATACCATATACAAAAATTGACTCAAAGAGGTTAAAAGAAAATTATAAAACTCCTGGAAGAAAATAGGAAAAAACCTTTGCAACCTTATATTAGACAAAGATTTCTTAGCTATGATACCAAAAGCACAACACTTAAAATAAAATTAGGTAAATTGGACTTAATTGAATTTAAAAGCTTGTGTTCTTCAAAAGACAGTGTTAAGAGAATAAAAACACGAGACACGATATGGGAGAAAATATTTGTAAATGGCATATCTAATGAAGACATGAATATGGGATATATAGAACTCTCAAAACTCAAATGTTAAAGTCAACAACCTGATTAAAAATGGGGAAAATATTTGATGAGACACTACACTAAAAAATATAAATGTATGGCAAATAAACACACAGAAAGGTGTTCAATATAATTAATAATTAGGAAATTGCAAATTAAAACCACAATGAGTTACCACTTCACACCTATTAGAATGGCTGAAGCAAACAAAAGCAAACAAGCAAACAAAAAAAACAGAACAAAACAAAACCTGAAAACGCTGAGTCTCAATGAGTTTTCAGAGCAACTTAATCTCTCAAATATTGTTGGTGGAAATACAGAATGTCAAAGCCACTCTGGAAGACATTTTTGGCATCTTATAAGGTTCTTTCATGCAACTTTACAGACTATAATTCCTCATCCCTTGAGATAGCCACTATTTTGAACTCTATAATTATTTAGTTTTGCTTATTTTTGACATTGATATAAAGTGGAATCATAAAGTATGTACTATTTTGTGCCTCATATCTTGTACTCAATGTAATATCTGTACCATTCATCCATATTGCTGTGTGTACTAGTATAGTATTCCATTTTATGAATATGCCATAATTTGTTTATCCATCCACCTAATCTAGTCATATATTAAAAGGATAATACACTGTTATTAAATGAAGTTTATCCCAGGAAAGCAAGGTTGTTTTATTAATCAAAAACCAGTCATGATTTACTATACTAACTGAAAAGATGAGTGTAGTAGACATAATGATATCCCCCAAAGATGTCCACATCCTAATTTCCAGAACCTCAGAATATAAAGCAAGAGGGAATTAAAGTTGCAGATGGAACTAAAATTGCTAATCAGTTGCATTTAAAATACGCAGTTTATCCTTGATTAACTATTCATATAAACTCTTTATTTTTCTTAGACACAGAGTCTCTCTTTGTCACCCAGGCTGCAGCCTTAAACTCCTGGGCTAAAGCAATCCTCCTGCCTAGGCCTCCCAAAGTACCAGGATTACAGGCATGAGCCACTGAGCCTGGCTGAGCTCTTAAAAGTGGGAAGAGGTAGAGTGTGTTAGAGATATGCCACATGAGAAAGACTTGAACCACCATTGCTGATTCTGAAGATAGGGTAAGGGGGCCATGAGTCTATAAATGTGGTATCCTCTACAAGCTGGAAATAGTCTTCATTTTACAGAGCAAGAAAATGGTACCTCAGTCCTACAACTACAAGGAACTGAATTCTGCCAATAGCCTGAATGAATAGGAAAAGATTATCCCCTAGATTCTCCAGAAAGGAACGTAGTCTCCCAATACCATGACTTTGGTCTAGTAAGACCCATATCAAACTTCTGACTTACATAACAGTAAGATGACAAATTTACATTGTATTAAACTACTGAATTTGTGGTAGTTTGTTAAGACAGCAATAGAAAGCTAATACAAAGAGAAAATCCATATGACCATCTCAACAGACACAGAAAATGCATTTGACTTATTTCATTTCACTTACTACTATTAAGAAATAGATAAAATTCATGGAGGGTATCTTTGGAGGAAAGATATATCACATTTAGTTGTGCTGGTGTCACCTTTTTACTGAATACTCTGTATGGATGCTTGCAGAAGTGCATGCTACCCTGCTCCTCAAGACTTACATAACCCAGCCAACACAAATGTGTTCAAAGTATCTATGGCAAACACGTGATCAAGGTATACATCATCAGTAATAAAATATACTGACATCATGGACATTTTGATATGATACACTGAGACACAACATCTTTTCTGTGGCATACTGGCAAAAATAACTCATTCTAATCATGAGAAAACATCAGATAAATGCAAATGAAGGGACATTTCACAAAATGATTGCTCAATAATCTCCAAAAGTGTCAAAGCCAAGGGTCTACAAAGGAAGACAGAAGGGCAGATAACAGGGAACAGAGAATAGATACACCAGTCTGACTACTCAGCTCCAAAAGATTGTACACTCTACTCTCAAAACACAACAGGCACCGACCTCAGCAAAAAACTCCTTGGCCCCCCCACTTGTAAAGCCTCGGCCCTGCCCCTCTGATCTAACTCCACCTTCTTGAAGAGTTAGGCCCACCCCCATGTACACCCCCTTTGTATTCACCACCACCATGCACCCCCACTTCTGTCAACTGTTAAGTGGGAACATACAGCTTGGTCCATAGGAAGTCCTGAAGAAATAGAAGCAATTATCCACAAACCTCAAGAATTCCCAGTTCCAAAATTCCTTTTTCTTTTGGAAAACAAACAACAACCTGACCATTCATTCACTCATTTTTGTTGATCCTGATTTAAAAATAAATGTGAGAAGTACCAACCCTCTCCCTCCAAATCTCACCAAGTGTCTGTTTTTTTAAGTTGCTGTGAACTTGCAAAGCTGGGTGGGAATAGTTCATAGCCTAATGGGAAACTCATTCCTTAACACAAGATGATAACACTAGGGATATAAATAAAGTTCCAGTTGTAACAGGAGATCAAGACAGGAGATTATTTGAATTCTCAGGCAGGACATGAGATTTTTTCAACTTGAGTCCCTCTAGACTGAATAACAACAGTAGACTTGCTGACACCAGCAATCCAAGATCTCTATGACATCCTGAAATCTCTAGACCTTGTACATGACCAAATATTACATCTCTAACTTGAAAAGTCATTTCAAAAAAAGATAAAAAGTGAGTATATCAGTCTTTATATTTTACTATTGCAGAAAATACTAGTACAATCAATTGTCTTCTTAATAAATAATCCATAGAGTTTCAGTCAAAGGCCTTGCCCCGAGGTGTCCATTATAATCCATTCTACTTCCATCACTTATATAAGGAAGAAGCATTCACTTTAAGGCAAACCTGAATGTGACATGGAATACTTCACACTAAGCATTTACAGCACATTACCATTCCCACTAGTGAATAGACATTCATTGACTACATACTGGAAGAGATTAATAACAATGCTGGGCTAGGAATGAACTCCTTGGAATGATCCAAGGGGCCAGGTCCCACCTTAAATTCAGAGGAGGTCCACCTTCTCTTTCATCAAGGGTCTTGATCCTGGAGACTGCCACCAATTAGTGAGATACTGCTGTGTAATCCTCTACCTTGTGAACACATCATAAATGCCACTGTTCACTGCAATTTCCAACCAAACCATTCATCTAGATCTCTCCCGCAGTCTGCTCCCACCAAACAATGAGGATACCCAAGATGACTATGCCAGCACAGAGGCAGAGAGCACTACAAGTGCATGTGTAACAGGGAGGAGATGTCACAGTTAACTTAAGTTTCACAACTGCATTTGACTAGAAAATAAGCCACCCTTAGTCACCATCACATTATTTGGTTAAGGAACATGGGTTTGTGTAAAGCTTCTCTATCAGGCCTCAGATTTTCACTGGGTGGGAAGTAACAATGACCCTGATCTTCCAAGGATTTAAAGTAATTTAACCAATTCAAGGGATAAACCAGAAGAGTATGAACGACAATGTGCTGGATTAAAAAAAAAAAAGCTAGACATTTTATGGTCCTTTCCCAAAGAAATAAGGAATTTGACGTAGGGTGAGTGAAATTCAGGTTCTGTGATGCCACTTTCTCCACGAAACTTGTGCCAATAGAAAAGTAGAGGAACCAGAGATAACCTTTGAGCCTATAAGTTAGAAATCTCCATGAGAATATCTTAGAATAATGCATATTTCCATTTAGCACATTTCTTGAAATTGATAAATGTCTTCACCTGAATTTCAATGTATTAATCACCACACAGAACAGAAATGATTTTGCATAGGCACAGAAAGAGCAGAGAGCTCTCTGACACTGCTTATTAACAGGCCCCCCACAGCCTGCACAATTTATAAATGGTAGCAAGTCCTGATGGGTGCTGGAGACTGAGCCCTGTCATCCTCCATGTACAATGTCTGAGTTGGCCAGAACAGAACATGGCTCAGGGAAAGGAAAAGCATGCGGTCCTGGGCTGCCTCTTGCTTCACAGCAGGATTAATCAAGTGTGATTTCTAAGGAGAAGCCCCATTGACCTCCCCCACCCACAAGCTTACTGGCCCTGGGAAAGAAAACAGACATTTACATGAAATTATGTCAAAGTCTAAAGAGCTTGGCAGGGTTGGAGAAGCAGTGGTAGGAAGGGAGTTAAATGGAGCACCCTGATGTTATTCTCCAATATGTGGATTCAGGAAATGGGATACCAATTAATTCCCTGACCACCTCTTATGTGCTGGGCCCTTAACAAGGAAGATAACACTTGATTTCTCACAATATCCATCATAACATGGTATGATTCCCATTGTGAAAATGAGTAAACTGAGGCTCAAAGATGATAGTGAGGAAGAATCATGGGTCTTTCAGACTGATATACTGGAGACTATGAATTAGACATGATGTTTGGTCTCAGCAAGGTCTGCAAAGCAAAGCACTCACTGGCCAACAATGCATGAAGGAGTAAAGATCTGAAGGAGTATTGACCTATATGCTTACTTGCATTGTTAGCCTATATCTCCAGGACTCCTATGGAATAAATGCTCCCCCTCCTTGTTGGAGGTAGACTGGCACACTATCATTCTCCCTCCACCAGTTATTCAATGGATCCTATGTTTCCTCTTTTTCATAGATGGACATGGTTATAAATTACCTTCAGATCTTTGTTATTATACCAGAAGTAAAAGGCACCTGAGCATAATTCCTACAATCAGTGCATTCCTGGAATTAATTTTCAACAATACATTCCAGTTCATCCTTCTTCTGTTTGCTGCTGAAAGAGTTTTCAAACAGGAGAAAAAGTCAAATAAAAACTTTGATACAAAAATGCCAATATCAAGTGCTTTTGAAATCAGAACATTGTAATAAAATCAAAAGTTCTGTAATAGTGTAACTTACCCACACTGTACAGAGGAAAACATACGTCAATGCCTAATGAAAAGAACAGGTTGTAGAAACTGGGTATTTACCATGGAGTTAGTCAGCAATGCTCAGAAGTCTCAGAGAAGTCCCATTTTGTTGTTATTCTTCAGTGACAAGTGATTTATACAGAACCATGAGTAACAAATCTTTGTGCTGGGTTTTGTACTCTTTTCCTGACTTTGGTTTTTACTAATATATCATGCAAGATTATGGGTAAGAAACCTTTCAAATAGGTTTCAGGTCCTGTTTAGTATGTCATTGAATACTGACAATAATAGACCAGGAAATGCACATTATACAAGTATATTTGAGGTTTATTATGTCAGTAACACATAACATATTAAGTTGAAAAACTGCTTATATTAGGAAGGAACTACTACCATTCAGAATAATTTCATGACCTGTTCCATATAATAAATAACATTACTACCAACTGAGATTGAACACAGATCCCTGATGAGAAAATAATGAGAAAAAAATGGACAGATGCTGATATGATATGGATTTGGGGAATTTGTTCTTAATTGGCAAGTATGTCTCTAGGACACTATGGGCAATGGACATGTAATAAAGGTGTCTTCATTGCACACTTGAATATTGTTTAAAGTCCAGTGATCTTTCTGAAAAGTTAGGGTTAATGAAGGTAATTAGTGTCTCCATTCATGAAATCTGCATTTTTGAAAGTACCAACAACACAAGTAAAGGTTCTTGGACAAAAAAACGTTTTCCCTGTTATATAGATATCTCTTTTAATATACATTAGGTGGCACAGGATAGAGGCATGGGTATAAATCAGCAGGTGCTGCCTATTTCTTAAGCCAATATGGTAGCACTTGAGGCATTAGGCACAGTCAGCACTTGTGGCCACAGGGGCATGGACAGTACCCTTGCATGTGACGTGGAGTAGCATATGCCTTCCAATTCTTGTGCTGAGGAGCTTGCCCTTGGACCTTTCCTCTTTAGCTTCTATGTTAATGGAAACTACACAATCATTTTTTTTTAACCAAAGAAAACATGGGAAGGAAGACTTCAACAAAATTTTTTTAAATGAGAATATATTAAATGCACAATTATGGCTCTAAAATAAGCTTCCAAAGTATGCAAAATGTCCTACAAGGAACATTCATTACAGAAAACAGAAACTACTACTTACAGTAGTGAAATTCCTTATATTTAAAGCAAAAATGCCCACAAATTTCAAAGGGAACATAAACAGATCATTAGAGGACTGAATTGAATGGCATAATATTCAACATGCAACTGTTCAACAAAATGAAATTCCAAACAGTCCCAAACGTCTTCAAGAGGTCTACGGTGGTCTGCACTTCTGGACATTCACTGTCATCAAACAACAAGCACTGGATCAATCATATGTTTAATGTGCGCATTTTTACGTTGAAGTACCACAAAATGTTGTTTAGTTTTAAGAGACTGATGAAAAAAATATACAAACACTAAAATTTCAACAAACATAACTATGTAGAAAACAATATAATGGTAAAATAAAAGGAAAGGTTCAGCTAAGTGGGAGCTTGAGGCTATTGACTGTCCTAAAGCAAGACTAACAAAACTAATCAGAAAAATCTTTTCCTTATTTGCAGATGGGAGATAGTGTAAACTTTCTAACACGATACCTATGAAAAGGGCTAAGACCCACATTTAATAGAATAAAATGACACTAAACATGTAAATCTGCAAAATAAAATTCCACACTCTTACTAGCAGCAGAGAACAGTTTACAGGATTCGCTGTGGTAAAATATCAAGCACTCAGGCCCAGCATGGTGGCTCACACCTGTAATCCTAGCATTCTGGGAGGCCAAGGTGAGAGGACCAGCCTGAGCAAGAGTCAGACCCCGTCTCTACTAAAAATAGAAAAACATAGCCAGGTGGTGAGTGCCTGTAGTCCCAGCTACTCTGGAGGATGAGGCAGGAAGATTCCCTGAGTCCAAGTGTTTTAGGTTGCAGTGAGCTGGGCTGACACCACAGCACTTTAGCCCAGGCAACAGAGTGAGACTCTGTCTCAAAACAAACAAAAAAGTCAAGGATGCAGCAAACTGATTTAAGTTATGTAAGGAATTTAATAAATTGAGACTAATCCCAAACATTTTCTTTAGAAAATTTCCAAATATGCATGACATAATACATATATTTACACAAACACATATATATGTATATATAAATATATCAAAAATGCAATTATAAAACTAAAGATGATCAGATGTTAATTTCCTCCTCTGTAAATTGAAATTTATACTAAAACTTTTAAAGGCAACTGAAGAGGAGCACCAGGATCAAAATAAACTTTAATGCCATGAGGATGAACATGAAATTTTAAATACCAAAACAAGTCCAATGTTTCCTGACAAGAGAAACTAAGGGAAATCCACAGCCATTGTAAATGACAAAAGCCCAGCAGGACGGTCCATTTCCAATGCACACAAGGAAAATACAATCATTTGGTAAATATTTAGGGAACAAGGCCAAGAAAAAATTAAACAAATTGAAAAAAACTGCAATGTCATGGAAACAACTCACATGATTGTATTGTACAATAAAACAACAATAAAAGGATCTCTGTGGGCTTGGTTCCCTTCAAGGTCTTAAATCAAAAAGCTCTTGTCAAACAGATGCTATATTCATTAATCATAAATTGCAAATAAACCTTTAATGGGACACACATGAAAAGAACCAGGAACATACTTGGTTGAATGGGAGGATATTAAAACTGAGCCAATTTACATAAAAATGCAAAACAGCCTTCCCTGGTGACCAAAGCCAATACAGGATGTGAACAGGCTCTAGGCCTTCCCTGGAATGGTACTTCATTTTCAGTTGAGATTAGCAGGAAACTCTTTTTTTTCTTTTTTAATACAGCACGTGAAGAAGGTTGGCTCCTAAATGTAAGCTGACAAATGATGTTAAACACACACTGATGTTGTTAAATGAAACAAAACTGGCCATAAATGCAGCTGAATCATACTCTCACATATGCTTCTTCAGGGTGTTACTTTCCTCCTTATTAGGATGAAGATAACACAAATACTGTCTCTTATAATAACTCTGATGAATGGGGGCCAAGTACAAAATTTAACGGAACACACATCAACAATATTCACCTAACAATTTTGTAAAATAAAAGGCTAATCAGGTCCTTGTGACCAAGGCCAGTGTGTTGTCCTGGACCAACACCTACTCAGCAATCAGAGCCTGATCTTTACTCATTTTCAAGAAGAAAACACCACAAAACATTAACACCGCAAAGGACAGCGCTGAAGCTCAACATTTAAGCAAAGAAAATGATAGTGAAGACCCATTGCGTTGTAACACACAAGACAACATTACGTCTAAAGTTGGATAAGAGATGTTGCCTGTCATAAATCGAAAAGGGAATCCAAAGCATACCATTACACTCCATATACTGAATTGGATCAAAATACCAGTACAAACAGCCGATTTAGAATGACAAACATACACTTTCCGGATTGCCTGCGGGAAGCCACCATGATCCATCTCCCTGAGAAGAAGCCTCCACCAAAGGTTCCCTGATCAGTACACAGGCTGGTCACGTGGTAGGGCTTGTCATCCATTCTATGGCCCCGCCTCCAAGTGTCATTGGAGGTCATGAAATGACTGACAGGGAACTCATCCACTCTCTCCATAGCTATGAGTAGAAACTCCGCCCACACATCTAGTCCTAGTTAAATAACTCATCTTTGCTCATGTTGTTATCACATATATACCTCTGACGATTCCTCAATGTCCACATGTACTACTCAGGACTTTTCACCACCAAAACAAAATGTTTACTGTCATTTCTGCTTTTGGAAATCTTGCTCACCCACTGGATCCATGCCAAGCTCCATTACCGTCTCTTCTAGGAGGCCTACCATGATTTAGTCCTCACCTCTACAGAGGGATGGCAGTTGTTCTTTGCCAGTAGGTGGGCACATGGGGACACATAAGAGCTAGGATGCAAAAGAATGATGTGGTCTCTGGGATCAGACAGCAGTGACCTGGGCAAGGTATGATGGACACAAGGGTTTCACTTGGGATTTTGAGAAGCCAGGTGAGGTTGCAGACCTGTGGGAAGGTCAAGGGAAGCCAACAACAAGGTAACTCATAACAGCCTCCCAGCATTGGGGCAAGCTATGAATTCAAACAACTTCCAACTTCCCTTTTCAGGATTTTCACATCCTTACCCCACTTTGTCTGGAGAAGTCTGCTCCCTCCCCTAGAAGATCCACGCATAAGCTACCCGTTTTCTGATGCTGTTTTGATTTCCTATTCCCACCCCCATCTGCAGAAGAGTGCTTTCTTCTATTGCTAAAGGATGGAAGAATGGTGGCTTCAGATCTCAGCTGCAAAGATCACTAAGCTTCACAACTATTGAAGGTGAGATGGGAACCTGTTCTCTTCAGGAAGTCATCTGCTACTGATTTTAACATCTGCTCACCATTTTAGAATCAGTAAAATCAGACAAGTCCAACTTACCTAGGATTGATTGAGCTTGAATATTGAACTCACCTGCCCCATGTTTAGGGAGGAGGAACACACAGTCACTGGGTAGTGTTTATGCAATAGGTCATGATGCTACTCGACCCACTCTAGAACATCATAACCAACAGCAGTTGAAAGAGATAGCCTCAGAGACCTCCACTAGAGGTCTGAAGAAACAGCAAAATGAAAGTGGTTAAATTCAGTTTTAAAATATGACTTAGGAAACAAGCACAGAAGAGACAGACAGTCAGATTATCATTCAGTGCTAAGAACACAGTCATTGTCCTTGATGGGAGATGTTTCTGCTAATTTCTTGCTGCTCCTTTGCAAGCTGAGACAAAGCTCATGGGTGAGTCTTCAGAATTGGCATTTTAAGAGAAGACTGTGACAAGGATCCAGAGGGACAGGAGAGTTGTCGCAGGCTTTGTGCAGCAATCAGTGAAGTGATGGATCTGGGAACTTAAGCTGCATGCACAGGGAAGAGAAGGGAAACAGTGGTTGTTGATGTGAATCCCATCCTAGGATCTGCCAACACTTTCCCCACATGTACGAAGCTTGTCCCTCCGTCTGGCTTCTGCAGATGGACACAATGCTGGGCTCTCTCAAGGCCTGGCCTAGGATGACAAATACTGCCCAGCTCCTTTCTCTCACATTACCTATTTTCATTATCTGTGGGTCACTGGTCACACATTTCCCATCCACACCTCATCCTAAGGCCGTGAACTGAGTCCCCACACCTATCTAGGAAAAAAGAGCAACCCCTTTTTATCTATTATACATCATGGGTAGTACTAAATATATAGGCTGGAACAAGGCTGCTTGGAATCATATCTCAGGTCTTCTTCCGTTCAGGTGTATAATCTTGGGAAATTTTTGTTTCTCATATTCCTTATCTGAACAGTGATTGTCCCAATAAGATCCATGTCATTCAGCTGTCATGACAATCACTGACCTAGTGGACTGGTGCCGAGCTCAAACTGAACTCTGAATTGAAGTAACCGATGCTTTTTACTTAACTGTATTTTCCTAAAGGTCAACATTCAAACTCGCCTCCTTGCTGGAGCCTCCTTTAACATCTCAGGCCAAATTAATCTTCTGTCTCTAATCTGTTGTCCATTGATCATTCACATAGTATGAATCTTATAACACCTTTTCCAGTTCTCTAATTGTTTTTCCAGAAAATGTTTCTCTACATCTCTGCTAGTTTCACTATCGTGTAATTAATACATCAACTCTTTTCGTAATTCTTCGTGTCCATGTTTCATCTGTATGTGTTAAATTTGTCCCCAGTTTTCTGTGAGCCAGCATAGTAGATTATTCCTCTCAGATGCAATACACTCTGCATATTTCAGGACATGTAATCAGGATCAAAAATAGACACATGGAGACCCTGAAATAAAACCTTTCAGTGGGTGACCACCAGATATACTTCCCCATAAAAAACTCACAAACCCTCTTGTGCACTGACCAGTTCCATGAGATCAGGCAGAATGTGAGTGGAGCTCTGATGGAGGAACTGGCAAGAGCTCCTTAGCCTGGGTTCACTACCTCTGCCCAGGCTGTCAGGAAATGATGCGCGAGGCTGAAATGTGCCTTACAGGGCAGTCAAGGGGTAGATGTGGACAAAGGGAGATGCTATATAGGGTCAAAGGGGAGCATGTGCACAGAAGCAGGAGGGTGAAAGAACACGGCCTCTCTGGGAGGAATGCACACTCTGGCCTGCCTGGACAAGGTAGTGAGAGATGTAACTGGGCTACGATGAGCAAAGTTGCTGTAGACTTAAAGAATTTCTGAGAGTTGAAAGTATGAATAAAAACATCCAATTTTCATTTTAAATCTATCACTGAGTGTCAGTGAGTAGAATATATTGAAACAAAATGAAATGGGAAAATGCCCACTATAGCAACAGTCAAAGACCTGGCTGGATGATTCATCAAGTGCCCTGGGGTCTGTCCCCAGCAATAGACCTCTGATTCCCTGACCTCATCCAGAGTCTTCCCTCTGACCCATGTGGCTTCGTGTCCCTCCTCCTTACATCCCTGGTCTCCTTAGCATTGTTGGCCTCCTTGACTCACTGTTGGCAGGGGTGGAGCGACACATGTCTGCACCCCCAAGTACTCACATTCCTTTCATTTAAGGATATTTATCCCATATGGAGAAATAGACCATGTTTATAAATCACTCCAGAAAGTATGTAATTTCATTAGATGAAGCTCTGTCTCTGAGCATTGACTCATAGGAGGGAACGGCTCACCAGCGATCCAGAGCCCTACGACACGCTCTGTGGAGACCACACTTTGGGGCCAGCTGCTCGAATGCACTGCTGGGTCCCAGGCAGAAACGTGTAATGGCACACCAAGGGCTGCTGAGCTTTCATAGCCCAAGCAGGGTTATTTGTGGCTTCAAAAGAGGGGCTGTGACCTTTTGTGGTATCCACAAATCTCAGCCTCAAGAGTCAGGGAGAAAATGCAACGATGCTGTTTGGCCAAGCTAGCTCTTTCGCCACCTTGCATGTCCCCTAGAACCCGCTGTGGTTTCCTCTCCTCCCATGGCGCCCTAGTCTGTCATGCCAGCTTTTCTGACTGATGGGCTCCTAGGGAAGACAGATGATGGGACATAGACCCATCCCTACCCTTCCTGCACTGTGTAATGACTGACTGAGAGGCTCAGTATAGGGGGCCTGAACATTTTCCATCTAGAGTCCAATGTGCTGGCAGTGGATCTTCTCAGACACAATGTATTACACATTTTAAGATTTTGACAGTTGTAGTCAAATTGTGCATGAGAAACCTCTGACAAATTTAAAAAGCCTTTAAAAATCTGAGAGTATGTCCATTTCCTCATGACCTTCTCAAAACGGGGTCTTAAGAGTTTTCTTGAATGAATGAGATGTGCAACGTATGGGGGATGGACATGCTTGAGGCTCTGCCTAGAGGGGGGAGGGGGGCATGGGCAATATACATAACCGTAATATTTGTACCCCTATAATATGTTGAAATAAAATTTAAAAAAAAATAAAATAAAAAATAAAAAACAGTTTTCTTGAAATTTTAATATCTACCATAGAATCATGAATGTTGCAATTTATATTTCTCTAAAAATAGAGAAGTGACATTTATTTATTAATGGCCCAAATCAGTTGCTCAAAGTTGTGAATGGCAGTACTTCATCAATTGATATTCACATTCTTCATTTATATTTACAAATCTTCCTTTACAAGATTCTTCCCACTCCTCACCTCTCATGAATAGTATGAAAATGGCTGTTTTTC
>VBSM01003018.1:4157-31659 GCA_008086735.1 Cheirogaleus medius | reverse complement strand
ACGGGCGCACTAGCGACCACTGGCCTTGTGGGCGGGGCCCGCTCCGCGCCCGGGCCCTGCCCATGGCTCCGCCCACAGACCGCCCCGGGGCTGGGCCCGCCTCCGCGGACATGCACTTCCGCCGACGCCTGGGCGCTCACCCCTGCGCGGCCCAGCGGAGCTCAGCAGAACAAGCGCGGCGCCATGGATCGGGCGCAGGTGATAAAGACCCTCCTGGCCCGGCCTCTCCGGGCCGACGCGCGTCGGTGGAGGAACCCGATTCCCTTTCCCGAGACGTTTGACGGCGATACCGACCGGCTCCCGGAGTTCATCGTGCAGACGGGCTCCTACATGTTCGTGGACGAGAAGACGTTCTCCAGCGACGCCCTGAAGGTGACGTTCCTCATCACCCGCCTCACGGGGCCGGCCCTGCAGTGGGTGATCCCCTACATCAAGAAGAACAGCCCCCTCCTCAACGATTACCGGGGCTTCCTGGCCGAGATGAAGCGGGTCTTTGGATGGGAGGAGGACGAGGACTTCTAGGCCGGGAGACCCTCGGGCCTAGGGGCGGGTGCTCTGGGGAGGGTCCTCTGTGCCAGTTGCTGCCTCCAGGGTCGCCACCGGCGCCCTTCTGGGGAGCCTCCCTCCCCCTACGTCCAGACGTGGAGATCTTCCTCAGGTCCAGTCCTCTCTGGGGTTCTACTTGCCTTTGTTCCAGGAATAGCGCTCCAGGCTGGCGCTGCTGCCTCTGGGCCTCACTCTGGAGAGCGCTTCCGCCCTCTCCTGCCAGCCCAGCCCCTCCCATGCACATTTGGACGCTGTCCTCTGCTCCAGCTGCAAGCTGGACTCCTTTTACATACTGGACAGATCACCCGCAGCTGGTCGCTGCCCACCGCTCCCGTGCCACACTGCCAGATACTGCATCATTCTGCTCACACACCTGTGCTGCCACTACCATCACCATCTCCATCCACCACATCCCACTTCCAAACTGCCGTTCTTAGTGATCTAGACTCACTTCGGAGGTATCTGAGCTGGCCACAGCCCTTGGACAATGAATCAGACAGCTGGCCACCCTTGTGTTCCTGCCAGATGGCTGCCAGGGTCCAGGTGTTCCTGGTTGCCAAATCCAATCTCACGTTTTCTCCTATGGACCAGATAGTTTTATCCAGAATCCATTTGTCTTTTGAATTTGCAGTATTTTCAAAGTGAGGTGCTTTTTGGTGAACAAAAATTACTGCTATCTTCTGCCCAACTCCTTTACATTCCTGGAGAAAAGTCTTTTACTTATTTTCAATAAATGTCAGACACTATTGAAAAGGTATTCGAGTCTCAATGCATATGGTACTTTTCTCCTTGTGGTCATTTAAATGGGATTCATATCTTGTTCAGAAGCTCTGTGCCCTGCCTTTCAGTGGCTAATGTTGACTCCTGCATCATAAAACATTTCAGATAGAATCTTATGGTAGTCCTCAGGATGGAGACCCACTGGTGACCATTCAGTCCCAGATGATGAATCCTCTGAACCAGTTAGGATTGTCTCAAGTCTTTTAGGAAATGAATCTTTACCCCCTTTGACCAAGGCTATGTCAGAAGTCAGCCAGCAGGCTCTTTGGAAGAGGTTTCCTCATTTCCAAAAAGTGGTTTGAAAGTTGAACTCCCAAGTTGTTACAAACCATAAATCGCACACAGGTTGTTGGTGAAGATCTGTCAAAGTTTTATTTAACCCATTATTCGGGGAACCAACAGAATGATAGTGGTGGTTTTAAAATGCATTTATCAATTCTTGATTATGTAGGTAGTGAGAAAAAAAATGCAGAAATGAGATTGTTAATTTAGATGACCTGCAGGACAATAAAACTATATATGAACTTCCCTAACAGCCAGAAGAAAATCCTCACGAATTATGTATGGTTTACCTACAGTTTAATCTCTTAGATTTATGGTACAGTAAAAAGCATTCATTCTCTCACCAATTGTTGGTTAACAAAGTTAAGTATACCTGTTTCAGGTGAGACACAGGTGGGCTTATAGGACAGTGTTCTGATGTGATGTTAAAAGGATGTGCAGTCAACTTTGCCCTATTTCTAGGTTTTGGTGATTTTCTAGAACATGAGTTAGAGGAATGAATCATACAGATGTTTCTTCACTGTTGAACTCTCTCTTTCTTGATTTGAACAGGTAATCTTTTCCCATTTGTTTTTAGTCTCTTTTGTGCAGGTATATAAGATGCCATAGACTGGGTAATTTATAAAGAACAGAAATTTATTCTCACAGTTCTCAAGGCTGAGATGTCCAAGATCAAGACACTGGTGTCTGGTGAGGGCCTGACTAAGCCCTCACAAGGTGGAAGGCAGAAGGGCAAGTGAGGACGGACTGTATGTCCTCACATGACAGAGGAGAGAGCACCCGTTCCTGTGAGCCTTTTTATAGCAACATTAATCCATCCATGAGGGCTCTAAACACTTCCCACAAGGCCACCCTTCCCCATACTGTTGCATTGGGGATTAAGTTTCAACATGAAATTTGGAGGGGGACAAAAACATTCAAACTATAGCAGCATTCATGTGCTATGGTTTGCAGGGCTATACACAGAACTGGAGATACATTATCTTGATAATATATCTTGATTTTTTTAAATACAGTTTGAAATTTATTTTATTCACAAGCTTTTCCCTTTTAATGTTTAGCAACTTCCATGGCACAAATATAGTATTCTACCATTCTAAATGGTAGAATGGAAGCTGCCTTGTCCTGTGACTACTAAATAAGAATAATATACTAAAAAAATTTAAATGAATGAAAAAAAAGTTATACCTCACCCCCACCAAATAAAAAAATTGTGGAAATATATGTAGTAAACAAACTGATTCATTCAATCCAAGGAAAAAAATGCCTAAATGGTTAAACAGACTAGCTCTTATGAAGTTTGGCTTTGAGGGTCCCCCGTGGCTCTTTGCCCCACATCTTCACACCCTACTGGTCACTTCCTATTCTGTGTCACCAGTGCTTGGTACTTCCTCCTTTCTACTCCTTCTGCTCTCAGCTGGTTGTCCTCTTTGAGAGGATTCAATTGAGTCAGGGGGTTAGGAAACTACAGCCCATGGGCCAAAAGCAGCTCACCTCCTGTTTTTCTAAATAAAATTTTATAGAGACACAGCCATTCTCATTTGTCTATGTGTCATCTATGGCTGCCTTTTGCTCTACAATGACAGAGTGGAGTAGTAGCAACAGAAACTTTATGGCCCATAATGTCTAAAATATTTACTAGCTGATCCTTTACAGAAAAAGTTTCCTGGCCCCTGATTGTGGTTTTGTTCCTCCAAATAGTGAAAATATCATTACTGTGCAGTTTGGCATGTAAAAGGATAAAGTCTTGAAGTCAGAGGAAAAATTTAAATTGCTTAATAAAATGAAGATTTAATTATTCACAGAGTTTTAAAAACAACTGAAACCAGGCCAATTATGAGATGCCAATTCAAGGTGCTGGCAGTCTTCTTTCCCGGTTGGGTACAAAGGAAAATGTGTTGAGCATATTCACTGTTTGGTTTTAAACATAGATTCTGCTGAAGCAATTGGAAAAGTGTTTGGAAACAGTTTATATTACTGAGTAGGTCCAGCATATTCCTTGAGATCTGTGTCCACTGGCTCTGGAGGTAAGTAGAATGGGTAGGGACCTGCTGAGTATCCTTTGAACAATGTCAGTAACCCCCTACCCTCCTCAACAACAATGGCCCTGCAGTTTTCTTTCTCCTGGCATAATGACCCTGTCGGGCATTTGTTCCTTAGACTATACTAGTTCTATCATTGCAAGTCCTCTTTCATGCTACAGATATCTTGGAGAGGGTAATAGTTTGCAAGAATTAATCATGAACGTTTTCACAAGATTCCATAAAGAACAGAAGAAATGGTATTGTGAAGAGAGATTCTTTTTCATTATTGTCTTAGCTCAGGCTACTATAAGAAATTACCACAGACTGGGTAACTTAAATAACAAACATTTATTTCTCACAGTTCTGGAGGTTGTAAAGTCCAAGATCAAAATGGGAGATTCAGTGTCTGATGAGGGCCCTCTTCTTGGTTTGTAGGCCACCCCCTTGCTGTGTCCTCTAACATTTGCTGAGGAAAAAGGCTCTGGTCTCTTCCTCTTTTTATAAGGACATTAATCCCATCATGGGGGCTCTGCCCTCCTAACCTCAACTAAACCTAATTACCTCCCAAAGGCCTCACTTCCAAATACCATCACATTGGTGATTAGGGCTTCAACATATGAATTTTCAGGGAGAGGAAAAACATAAAAATCAATCCATAGCAATCACTTTGCAGGCTCACCACTTGTAGTTATCATTCTTGGATTGTTTCACTCACTTCCTTCTTAACAATCTATTCTATCCCCCACCATGAAGCCATACCTCCAAAGTGAATATCAATGGAAGGAGAAACAAAGACTGATAAAAGGAAAAATAATATAAAAGGCATGAGAGGGAAAATGGAATTAACTTTTTTTGTTGCTTTTGGTGCTTGGGGCCAATATTGACGTAAAGACTATAATTAAGATAAAGTTACACCAACTTTGTGACACACACACACACACAAAATTTAACATGGGAAATATAGGCACAGAGAGGACAGTGTGGCCTTTGAATAGTTTAGTGCCCTGAGACCTTGGGTTCCAGGGCGATCCTGATAGAGAAAATTTATGTAATAAGAGGCCTGAAGGTACAAGTCTCAAATTGTTATAAAACCATAGTTTTCACACAGTGTGTTGGTGAATACTTGTCAACATTTTGTTTAACACATTATTCAAGGAACCACCAGAATGACAGAGCTAGTTCAAAAACTCATTTAAGGATCTGTGGGGTTAAGAATGTGATAATAAAATTGTTAATTTAGATACAAATTTGGTCGATGTCCAGAAAAATATTGCTGCTTAGCCATATTTCTACAAATTAACCTCTTAAATCTATAATATTGTATTTTAAAACATCTTCTCCCTAGTTAGTTGTTGGTCAAAGTTAAATACTGATAGACTCAGATGATTCTCAGGTAGGGTTGTTAGAGAACTCTCTGCCCTGATGTTAAAAGGTGGTGCAGTCATCTTTTTGCCTCATTTCCATGTATGGGTGATTTTTCCAGAAAAGTGGAAGGATTGATATGTATCACACTAGTATATGTTTACGTTTTCTTCTTTTTGTTTGGCAGGTAAATTTTGCCATCCATTAATTCTGTGTCCTGTGATTTGCTGGGCTATACATAGAGCTACATTATGTGCACTAAGACTATGAAACCTCATTAATTCATTGTGTTTATACGTTAATATAGCAAAGTACTGTTGAAGTTAATTGAAAAATTTAAATTATTTGAAAAAGAAGTGGTTGGCTTTTATACAACTTACTGGTTTCTTAAGATAGTTGAAACTGTGCTAATAGATAGGATAAATCAGTTCCTGGGAATCTGTTTTCCTTGATGATAATTAGGGATAATTGGATCAAGCCAGAGAGTCACAATCCTGGGGGCCTTCCTGCCTTGTCTCCTCCTGGTTGTAAGGCTGGAGGTGGGGGCCCCCTCCCCTCCCTAGATCAAAAAGAAAAGGCTCACCAGACCAGACCCACCAAGGACAACTGCCAGGCCCCACTGAAAACAAACAACACCTGATGTCCACCCAGATAAGAAAGTTTTTGGTTCCTGGATTCCGCAAATACCGCTGGCCCCTTCTATTTCTCAATGACCACCAAAGGTCACCCCAGCTCTTCCTGTCAAAAGTCCTCGCCCACTTAAAACGGTATAAAAGCCTTCCCCCCTTTCAAACGAATGAAACTTCTTGCCCCCCGCTTGGAACCCGCGAACCTCGTCCGGGAGCGCTAAATAAAGCCACGTTGTTTGGCCTCACACTCTCTCTCTCTCTCTCTCTCTGTCTGTTTCTTTCCCAGCCAGAAAATCTTTACATTTGGTGCCGAAACCCAGAAGGGGAGCCTTGGCCGTGCCGGCCTGCCTCAGGGCCGTAGTCACACCGTCCCCTCTCGTATCTTCCTGATCTCGGACTGGGACCTCCACTGGAGGCCAGTTAGCTAATTGGCCTGGGTAAGTCCCTCTACCCTTGCAGTCCTAGCCCAAGGTGTCCATTCCAGGGCCCAAGTCAGAGATCTTCCACCATAAGGACCTGAGTGTCTCAGGGACGCCTGAGACCCTCAGTCAGTCCTTGCATCCATAAGGACCTGAGTGTCTTGGGGATGCCTGAGCCCCTCAGTCAGTCCTTCCATCCATAAGGCCCTGAGTGCCTCAGGGATGCCTGATCCACTCAGTCGGTCCTTCCAAGGCTCAGAGCCTTCTCTCCAAGGCCTGATCGGTGACCTGGGACCCGGTTCCCCGATCTTGTCCTTCCCTCGTTGGACTAGGACACCATGGGCAGTCAACCTTCCAAAATCAAATCTAGCATGCCTCTGGGCTGTCTTTTAGCCAATCTTACAGCCCTGGGCCTCAAGCCTGATATTCAGCCCAAGTGACTCATTTTCTACTATAACACCGCCTGCCCAATGTACAAATTAGACAACGGGTCACAGTGGCCTAAAAATGGGACTTTTAATTTCAACATCTTATAAGATCTCGATAACTTTTGTCACCAAAATGGCAAGTGGGGGGAGATCCCTTATGTCCAGGCTTTCTTCTACCTGCGCTCCCATCCTTCCCTCTGTCAGACCTGTGACCCATCACAAATCCTCCTTGTGCTGACTCCTCTGCCGTCCTTGGCCTCTTCCACCTCTCAGCCTAAGGACCCATTAAAAACCTCTTCCACCTTCTCTGCCCCGCCTGACTCCCTTACCTCTCCCCCTGCTTGGCCTCCACCATATCTAGATCCTCCTCCTCCTCCTTGTCCTCTTAATGCCTCACCATCCTCTGCTACCACTCTCGCTGGCTCTCTGCCAATGTCCCCTGTTAGTCACCACACTTGATCCCATGCGGGACCCTCAGACCAAACCCTTCTCTGTCCCCTGAGAGAAGTAGCTGGCGCCCAAGGGGTTGTACGTGTACATGTTCCCCTCTCCCTTTCTCATCTCTCTCAGATTGAAACGCGTTTAAGCTCCTTTTCTAACGACCCCATAGCCTATACCAAAGAGTTCCGCTATCTTACACAAGCATATGATTTGACCTGGCTTGACATTTTTGTTATTCTGGCTTCTACTCTTACTACTGATGAAAAGGAACGTGTCTGGTTGGCGGATCAGGGACATGCCAACCAAATCCATCTAACGGACCACACCATGCCGGTCCGGGCCGAGGCTGTCCCACGCAATGAGCCAGGGTGGGAATACCAACCAGACACCCCTGCTGACCGAGATGGTAGAACCTGCCGAGATTGCATGCTGCAATGCGTTCTTGCTGGTCTCCAGGCTGCTGTCTATCAGGCCGTTGATTATGACAAGCTTAGAGAAATCACTCAGAAGCCAGATGAAAATCCCGTGGCCGTTCTCAGCCGCCTCACGGATGCTCTCATCCAATATACCCGCTTAGACCCTACTTCCCCAGCAGGGGCCACCATCCTTGCAACTCACTTTATCACCCAGTCCTCCTCTGATATTAGACACAAACTTAAAAAGGCAGAAGAAGGCCCTCAGACCCCTATCCAAAACCTGGTGAACATGGCATTTAAAATCTTTAACTCCCGAGATAAATAGGCAGAGGCCCAAAGGGAGGCCTGTATCCACCAAAAGGCACACCTGCAAGCCCAAGCCTTGGTTGCAGCCCTGCAGCCAGAGGGGCCCAAAAAACCATCGACCTCATCTAAAGCAACAAGCTGCACTCCGCCGGGCACCTGCTTCAAGTGTGGTAAGGAAGGCCACTGGGCCAACTGGTGCCTGCAGCCATGTCAGCCCACTAAACCTTGTCCGGCCTGTGGTCAAGAGGGACACTGGAAGAGTGATTGCCCCTTGGGACAAATGTCCAGAGAATCAGTCCTTCTACCCCCAGACCTTCCGTTGATGGTTTGGGGCTTGGCTGCAGAAGACTGACAAAGCCCAGGCTCTGCAACCCCAATCACCCTCGCTGAGCCCAGGGTAACAATCAAGGTAGTGGGTAAGACAGTGTCCTTTCTGGTCGACACGAGGGCTACCTACTCTGTCCTACCTTCTTTTTCAGGCACTACTTATCCTTCCCAGGTGTCGGTTATGGGTATTGACGGCAATCCTTCATGGCCCCCTATTACTGGTCCTCTGACATGTCTTATAGACGACCATCCTATCACCCACTCCTTCCTTATCATGCCCTCCTGTCCTGTTACACTTTTAGGAAGAGACTTATTAGCCAAATTAGGCACCACACTCCACTTTTCCTCAGGAACATCCACCCTTCTCTTTCTATCTCTCTCTTCAGATTCCTCACCCCCGCCCTCCACCTCCCTGAGACGTGCCCTCTCCCACCTGAACTTGTAGATCATACAGCACATCCTTGCCTTCCTAAACTCCTTGGCTCTAGTCCCTAATATCTCCCACTGCTTCCTCTGTGCCTCCCTTCAGCGACCCCTGCTGGCTGCTGTCCCTCTAAACTCTTCTAACCCTCAACCGGATCCCTCATTGGCTCCCTCATGCTCCATTCCACTCATGCACGTTCCCCTTTGGGAACCTGAGCCTACAGGTCAACCCTATGCAGATCGCGTGTGCTTTCTCACCTCCCACACTGACCCCAACCTACAACTTCATGGACACTGCCTTACCAACCATAATGTGACCACAACCACCTCCTCTGCTCCAGGACAGTTCTTCTGGTGCAACAGAACACTTACCCGCTGTGTCAATACATCCACCCTGGGTCCTTGTTTCCCTGTCATGGTGGTCCCTCAATTAACTCTATACCGTGAGTCTGAATTCAGATGGCTCCTCCCAGGGCCCTGGCTGAGACGAACCATCTTTTTACCTATCGTGGTGGGTCTCAGCTTGGCCTCTTCCATTGTGGCCTCAGGGCTCACGGGAGGTGGCCTTGGCCACAGTGTCATTTCTGCCCAAGATTTTGCAGGTCACCTACACGTTGCCCTAGAAACCACTTCTGCCTTGCTGACCTCACTACAAAGACAACTAACATTGCTGGCTCCAGTTACTCTCCAAAATCAAAGAGCATTAGATCTGCTGACGGCCGAAAAAGGAGGAACCTGCCTTTTCCTTCGTGAAGAATGCTGCTACTATGTCAATGAATTGGGCCTTGTAGAACAGAACATAGACAAACTCACCAACCTGAGTGAAGACCTGCATAGCAGCTACTGCCAGGGTGTATCCCCCTTCGGCTGGATACAATCCCCTTTGGCTACCTGGCTATTACCACTAATAGGACCCGTTATCATCATCTGCCTAATCTTTCTCTTTTCTCCCTGTCTTTTACAGTTCCTCCAGCGCTGCCTACAAGAGCTGTTACGAGTGGCAGTAAACCAACTACTTCTCCACCTGTACTCCCTCCTACCAGTTACCCCTCCACCAGCTGACCCCGGCCTATAGCCCCTAACTATGCCCCCTCCTAGCAGGAAGTAGTCAGAAAGAGCAGTGCCCATCATAACCAAAAGGCTGGAATGTTAGGCTGGTGGCGGGACCCTCTCCCCTCCCTAGATCAAAAAGAAAAGGCTCACCAGACCAGACTCGCCAAGGACAACTGCCAGGCCCCGCTGAAAACAAACAACACCTGGATGTTCACCCAGATAAGAAAGTTTTCGGTTCCTGGATTCCGCAAATACCGTTAGCCCGTCCTATTTCTCAATGATCACCAAAGGTCACCCCAGCTCTTCCTGTCAAAAGTCCTTAGCCCACTTAAAACGGTATAAAAGCCTTCCCCCCTTTCAAACGGACGCAACTTCTCAGGCCCCCCTCTCTTGGCACCTGCAAACCTTGTCTGGGAATGCACAATAAAGCCACATTGTTTGGCCCTACTCTCTCTCTCTTTCTGTCTGTTTCTTTCACCGCCGGAAAAACTTTACATTGGTGGTACCTATCCCCGAGGAGCAAGTCCTCTTGGACCCACCATGGGCAGCCATTGTCTGATTTGTGGTTGGGTCAAAAGGAGCTGCTCACCCCAAGCCCCTGAGTGGAAGGCTTTCTTTCTCATACAGACACTATGGACCATTCCTCTGCTGAGGGCAGAGTGGGCCCCTCAGTGGGAAGGGAAGGAGGTCCTCCTGTTTGCCTTCCAATGGAGTAAGGACTTAGGCTTCATCAGTATCTGATTAAAAATGTGATATGTGATCATTGTACTGTGTTTCCCCAAAAATAAGAACTACCCATAAAATAAGCCCTAGCAGGATTTCTAAGCATTTATGCAATATAAGCCCTACCCCGAAAATAAGACCTAGTGATGGGCGTGGCTACGCAGCGTGTCTGCACAACCCATGCATTTCATCACGGAATGGTAAAGAAGACAAGCAGCCCTTCTCATCTGCCCCATTGTGACAGCTACTATCCCAGAGGTGACCGGAAAGGTGTAGGCAGCCCCACCAACAAGGTTAGCTCCCCCTGTCAGGTCCTGGCCATCCTGTGCGTGCTGCAAGCTGAGGCTTTGAGGGGAAAATAACACATCCCCTGAAAATAAGCCCTAGGGTGTCTTCTTGAGGAAAAATAAATATAAGACCCTGTCTTATTTTTGGGGAAACATGGTAGAAACCTTGGAATAAACAGAATAGTACCAAATGGAAAAGGAATATCACCCATGATAACCAATTTAACATGTTCTTTTTTTCCTTCAAGAACTATCTGTATAGCTCTTAAATTATGTAATTATGATCATATATGGTTGTGGATCCAGCCATTTCAGTTATTTTATACCATGAACCATAACTTATATCAGTACAATATTTAAGAAAACCTAATTCTAATGCCTGTATAATATGAATGTACCATAATATATCTAATTATTCTGGTTTTTTTTGTGATATATGACTGCCCAAATTATTTTCTTAATTTAAGTAATGCTTTGATCACTATTTTAAAACATAAATGTCCACATATTTTTGTGGTTATTTCTTTAGGTTAGAGTGCTAAAAATTGGGTTATTATATAAAAGGTATGAGCATTATGAAACTGAATACATTTTGGAAAATTGCTGTACAAAAAGCATGTATTAATTTTTATGTCCACTAGCAGACTATGAGACAGTTCCCATCATTACACACTCACAAGCAGGGTTCATCTTTTCTCATTCTTTTAAATTGATAGACAAAAAGAATTTTTAATGATTTATTCCATTTCATTTTCTATGATTATTATGTTAAGGTTGAGCCATGTTTATATGTTTGTTGTTCATTTGTTTTCCATTTTCTCTGAGTGGGTTGGTCAAATAATATTCCCACATGTTTTTCAGGGTTGGAGTGTTTTCCAAATGATTTTTGTAAGTTTCTTATTGATGAACTTTATTAACCCTTTGTGGTGTTATAACAGGTATAGTCTCAATTTTGTTTTTTTTTAATTTTGAGTTCTACAATGGTTAAATAATTTATATTACTGCTATGTAATAGAGGGTAATTACATGATATCTTTTGAAGTTTCTTCATGTTTTCTTTTTTATCTTTACATTTTAAACTTCATATGTAGTTTATTATTTAATTTATTCATCTGTAATCTGGTTTTTTATTTTTTATTTTTTTCTTATTTTTTTATTTTATTCCCACTTAATCTAGTTTTTTAATACATCTAAATGCATTTTAAAATAGCAGGATTTTTTTCAAACAGATCTTGCATTGAATGGGTTCTATTGATTTGTGAAGGCTGAGTTATCATGCATTTCCTTTTGTGTATTATGGCCCTTTTTTGGGCTGCTGTGACTCTTGGCTCCCCCTGCACAGCACACCTTTCCAGGCACTCAATGTTCTGCTCTGTGATAGAGATAGTGCTGGCTATGAAATTGCCTCAAGGAGGCGCTGTATTCAGATATGGTGGTGAGTTCCACCTGCCACAGCTGAAAGCTCACCTCCAAACTTAGTCCATCCTCAGGGAGGTGGTATACGCAACTTTCTGACCCACTGCATCCATATGGTATCTGTATCAGGCTAATAAGCAGTGTGGGTAACACATAGTCATGCAAGCCTGGAAGATTATAATGCTCTGAATATCCTGAGTCCAACTCCAGTTATGAACAACAGAGTCAGTCCTATGCTAGAAGCAGATATCTGGTGGAAACTGTGATTAACCACCTTGCTCTCACCTTTGTCTCCTTTCCTGTTACTAGTAGACGTTTGTTTGGTATCATGATCTAGACCCTATGTTTAAAGATTTGTCCTTTTGGGCTGAACACCAGCCTACTTCTTTGAATATTGTTTCATATTACCTCTCCTTATCCTTTGGGACTTGAACACCCATTAGAAACACCCAACTCAGGAAGTGCCTGCATGTGAGACTTAACCTTTCACTGACTACATTTTTTTTCTGTGCTCTAGACAATCTTACCTTTTTTTGGGAAATTCCTCTTTCCCAAAAGAGGAAGGTGGTGTAGAGATTAGCCATAGAACAGTCTTTGCTAGCCTTTGACAGCAACTGGCAACAGCAGTAAGCAGATGGCATCCTCAGACTGGACACCATAGGAGAGACTGACCATTAGAATGATCATGCTCTTGCAGAGCAGAAAGAAATGATCTCAGGAATGACTAAGACATTGTGGTACATTGAGAAGTCCATGCCATCTGAACAATTACCCTTCTGAAAAGGAGAGAATATGTTGGTGCAAGTTATAGTAGGGTCCCTCTCAAAAGTATCCATAGCTTCAGGATAGTAAACAGGTCATGACCTCTAAGGTACCATTCTACTGGGAAGCAGAATGTTATTGCTTCAACCTTAAAACTGACCCTTCAAACTGAAAACACTTTTTCTGAACCCAGGGGCAGCCCTATCTAGACCAGAAACATCCAGAATAATGTTTTACCAAACATCTGGGTACCACAGCAAAGCCAAGTTGACACATAAAATTAACCATCACAAGTCCGCCCCTTGTCAAATTGATACCCATATTCATCTTCTTAAACCATACTTCATTTCCAAATAATGACAATAAAAAGGTCATAATTCTGCCTAACATGATATCACTATCCTATGTACAGCCAATAATGCACTAACTCCTTCCCCAGAAGAGGAAGTAAAGTCATTGTGTGATGTTTACTTTTCTCCTTGATACCCTATAACTTAAATACTATGATATCAAATTAATAATACTTAAATACTATTCTATAAAGTCAATATATCTTATGTTACATGATAAGGAAATAAAGGAGGAAAGAAAACAAAGATACACACTTAAACACACACAAATGTAGTCATGGCAAAATTAAAAGAAAATACCCATGACAATTACAGTCCTTGTTTCTATAACTGGTCACATGGTTGTATTCTTCTTCCACTACCCACTCTATATTCACTTTGCCTTCAGCAAGCACCTCAGCTGGTCATGGGTCTTTCCATGGTGAGTAGAAGTCCATGTTGCTGAGTCCATGCATAACTTTCATGCCTGCCACCATAGCCACTTTGTTCAGGAGCCCACTGGGCAATGGCAGAGGTGGCCGAGGATATAGGCTGACTTGTATCCATAGAACAGGTCATCCTATGGGATGACCCAAACCTTCATTCCTGAAAGGTCTGAGCCATTAGTAGTCCTGTCTGGATTGGGCTATTGTACTTTTCTATTGACTTTAATCACAAGGCATGATAATATCAAGAGATGTCTTAAGGCAGTGGTCCCCAACCTTTTTGGCACCAGGGACTGGTTTCATGGAAGACAATTTTTCCACGGACTGGAAGCGAGGAGGCAGAGCTCAGGCGATGATGTGAGTGATGGGGAGTGGCTGTAAATACAGATGAAGTTTTGCTAGCTCACTCAACACTCACTTCCTGCTGTGTGGCCTTCCCAATTCCTAAGTTTCATGGAAGACAATTTTCCACAGACAGGGGTTTGGGGGGCAGGCGGCAGAGCTCTGTGGCCTGGTCCCAAATAGGCCATGGACTGATACTGGGGCATGGCCTAGGGGTTGAGGACTGCAGTCCTAAGGGATCTTCTGTATTCCAAACATATTCTTCCTTACCTCCATTGTGGAGTAGTAGTCCAATTTCCCCTTGGTAGTCAGGATCAATCACCCTAGTCAGCATTGTAACTTCCTTCTTTGCCTGTTAATTCATAGGCTTGAAGAGCCCAAAGTGACCAGGCAGCAGTCTTAACTTCCAGTTCAATGGAACCATTGTTGTATCTCCTGGTGGAAGCATTCCTCCCTCTGGAACCAAGACCTCCAAGCCAGCAGAGCATAAAGTCATGGGAACAGGAAGCAAAAGTTTTGCTAGTGGGTCACTAGAGGAAATGGTGAGTGGTGCTACTCCCATTTCCACCCCTTGATTCCTGGGCCCATGAATCCTGACTATGTGAGAAACAACACTATATATTGAACACTGATTCAGAGCATAGACAGCCTTCTAAAGAACCTTGTCCTGGCTCTGCAAGGTATTGCCACCTAGCTGGTGCTATAACTGAATTTCAAAAGGCCTTTCCAGCATTCTATCAAGCCAGCTGATTCAGGATGATGGGGAACATGGTCAGATCAGTGAATTCCATGATCATGGGCCCATTGCCACACTTATTTTACTGTGAAGTGAGTTCCTTGGTCAGAAGCAATGCTATATGGAATACCATGAAAGTGGATAAGGCATTCTGTAAGTCTACGGATGACAGTTTTGGCAGAAGCATTGTGTGAAGGGAAGACAAATCTGTATCTGAGTGTCTATTATAGTAAGAACAAAACCCTGCCAGTCTATGATGGAAGTGGTCCAACATAATCAACCTGCCACCAGGTAGCTAATTGATCACCCTGGGGTATGGTGCTGTACCAGGGACTCAGTTTTGGTCTCTGCTGCTGGCAGATTGGGTACTCAGTGGTGACCATAGTGAGGTAGGCCTTGGTGAGTGGAAGTCCATGTTGCTGAGTCCATGCATAACTTTCATCCCTTCCACCATGGCCACTTTGTTCAGGAACCCACTGGGCAATGGCAGAGGTGGCCGAGGATATAGGCTGACTGGTATCTGTAGAACAGGTCATCCTATCCACTTGATTATTAAAAGCCTCCTCTGCTGAGGTCATATTTTGGACCTCACATAAGACACAAATATCTTCATGGTTTTGGTCCACTCAGAGAGGTCTATTCACATCCCTCTTCTCCAAATTTCTTTTTTCTTTTTTTTTGAGACAGAGTCTCACTTTATTGCCCAGGCTAGAGTGAGTGCCGTGGCATCAGCCTCGCTCACAGCAACCTCAATCTCCTGGGCTCAAGCGATCCTCCTGCCTCAGCCTCCTGAGTAGCTGGGACTACAGGCATGCGCCACCATGGCCAGCTAATTTTTTCTGTATATATTTTTAGTTGGTCAATTCATTTCTTTCTATTTTTAGTAGAAACGGGGTCTCACTCTTGATCAGGCTGGTTTTGAACTCCTGACCTTGAGCGATCCGCCTGCCTCGGCCTCCCAGAATGCTAGGATTACAGGTGTGAGCCACCACGCCCGGCCCTCCAAATTTCTTTATTACCAATTTTCCAATCATGTTCTCACCAAGTCCCTGACCATGCAGCCAAAGCATTGGCCAAAGCTCATGAATTGCTATAAAATCTCATGTCAGACTATTTCTACTCTAAAGCAAAGTGAACAACCAGGTGCACTGCTTGAATGTCTGCCCACTAGAAGGATTTACCTTCCCCCCTGTCCTCTAGGGATGTCCCAGAGAAGGGTTGTAGTGCTGCAGCTGTCCACTTTCATGTGGTCCTGGCATATCGTGCAGAGCTGTCTGCAAACTAGGCTCAAATCTTCTTTTCTTCTGTCAAGTGATTGTAGGAAACTCCCCATGAGGTCATAGGTGCAGGCTGGGAAAGAGCAGACAGTGTAGCAAGAATGGAAACCGTGGACATTGGGCCCATTCCTCATGTAATTTATTTGTACCTTCAGGGCCTCCTTGGGTCCAATTACATATATGCCACTTCCATTTGATGATGGAGTGTTGTTGTGCACACCTAACTTTATGTCTTGGTGCATCAGATAACAACCAGGTCATGACAGGCAGCTCAGGTTGCATGGTAACTTGGTGGCCCATGGCTAAACGTTTAGTCTCTACTAATCTCCAGTAGCAAACCAAGAGCTGTTTCTCAAAATGAGAGTAGTTATCTGCAGAGGATGACAGGGCTTTGCTCCAAAATCCTAAAGGTCTGCACTATGATTCGCCTATAGGAACCTGCCAGAGGCTCCGAAAAGCATCACTATCTGCCAATGATGCTTCAAGCACCATTGGATCTGCTGAATCCTATGGCCCAGAAGCCTGGACCTGTTGCAGAGCCTTCTCTTGCTCTTGGCCCTACTCAAAACTAGCAGCATTTCAGGTCACTTGGTAAATGGCCAGAGTACCATGCTCAAATGAGGAATATATTGCCTCCAAAATCCAAGGAGGCTCACTAGACATTGTGCCTCTCTTTTGGTTGTAGAAGGGGCCAGCTGTAACAACTTATTCCTTACCTTAGAAGAGATATCTCGACATGCCCCACACCATCACACCCCATCACACCCTCTTCTCACTGAGGCAGAAGGCTCCTGAATTCTGTTACATTGATCTATATGTCTATTCTTATACCAGCATAACACTGACTTGATTACTGTAATTTTGTAGTAAGTTTTAAAATTGGGAAGTATGAGTCCTGCAACTTCATTTTTCTTTTGCATGACTCTTTTGGCTGTTCTGGGTCCTTTGAAAATTTAGAGTTTATGCAAAGCTTCCAAGGGGTAATTACAATGCGGGATCCTGAGATTCTGGAGCAAAGATGCCACTTATGACAGAAAATTATGTGCCTTTTGAAAAACAACTGTGTTCCTTGATAGACAATGTTTGACCATGGGGCCATAAGTGACCATGTGTCTGCAAATACCCAGTATGAGTTGGGTACTATAAATCCTTACTTGTCATAAAGTCAAACACACCCAATAGAAGTCCATCATAAGATGAAAATGCTACATCCATGGTCAAACTCAAGCAGGAGCTGAGATGGAATAAGCTGCATGAGCAGGTAGCTCAGACCTCTATGTTGACACCATGGTTGGACCAGTGCCATTACCTCAGCTTGTACCTTTGGTCACATGAGGAGGGCAAATCCCACACTACCAGTTGAAGGAAAAGGCAAAGGATCAAGCTTGGTTTATCAGTGGGTTGGCTCAGTATGTGGGTCCAAGCCAGAACTGAATGCAATTACAACTATACTCAGGGTGGTCTTGATAGTCAGTGGAGCAGTAAAATCATTTAAATGGGCAGAATTGTGAGTAGTGCACCTGGTCATCCACTTTGTGTAGAAGTGGCCTGAAGTGAGAATATATACAGACTTGTAGTCATTAACCAATGACCTGGCTCTCTGGCTTGGATTAAAAAGGACCAGAAGGTTAGAAACAAAGATTTTTGGGGTAAAAGCATATGCATGGACATATGGCAGTTGATAGAGTAAAGATTTTTCTCATCACATGTTAATGTACATCAGAAAGCATGCACCGTGGAAGAAGCACTGAGTCCACAAAATGATTCAGCCAATGGAAATTAGTCAGCATTCCTCATTAGTCACCCCAGAAATGGCATGAAGATAGCACCTAATGTTTTGAAATCTCACCAAGGCCAATATAGTTACTATTGCCTCTGAATTCACAACCTACCTGCAATAGAGAACTATGGTAATTCATCAATAAATTATAATTTCTGAGCTTCAAGTCAGTGACAAGTTATGTGTGTGTGTGTGTGTGTGCGTGTGTGTGTGTTTGTGTGTGTGTGTATAAAACAATTTCCCTAGGAGACCAATAGGCAGCTTGGTGGCAAATTGATTATTTTGGGGCCCTTACATATTGAAAAGGCTAGGAGTTTGCCCTCACAGGGGTAGATACCTATTCTCAGAATGGGTTTGCCTTTCCTACCACATAGTCTCAGCCAACAACACTATCTGGAATCTTAGAGAATGCATGATCCACAGGCATTGACGTCCACATAGCATAGCGTCCCACTTCATAAAGAAAGAGGCGTGAGAGTGCTCCTGAAACTATAGAATCCACTGGTCATATCAACTATGACACTATACAGAAAGAAGCTGTAATCGTAGCATGCTAGAATGGTCTTCTAAACACACAGCTAAAATTTGATCTCAGAAGAAATACTCTGCAAGGATTGGGTGCCATCCATCAGACCCAGTATATGCATTAAATCAGAGAACTCTATATAGTGCTGCGTCACCAATAAGAATAATACATGGGTGTAAGAACAAAGAGGTGGATTCAGGAGTAGCCCTATTTACATCACTCCAAATGACACACTGGAGCAAATTATATTCTCAGTCCCAGCAACTCAAGCTCTACAAAGTCAGAGGTCCTGCTCCTCAAGGGGGTGCAGTTTTATCAGGAGACACAGCAAGTGTCCCTTTGAACTATAAGCTATAGTAACCCCCCGGGCACTTTGGACTTCTTGTTTTCTTGGACCAGTGGGTAAGAAGGGTCAACTATTAGCAGGGGTAGTTGATCTTAATCAGCAGAAGGGGTCAAGTTGCTTTTACACAGTTGATGCAAAAAGGGAAATGTGTAGAACTCAAGTAATTCACTTGGGCACCTCCTAGTACTCCCTTGATCAATTTTAACTGTGAATTCTTGCACATTTGCAGCCACTCTGGGCTGAGTAAAACATGGGTGTCAAGGCCTCAGGCCCTTAAAGAATGAGACTTGAGTCTTACCACCAGATAAGCCACCAAGACCTGCAAGGTGATGGAATTAGTCAGGGTTCTCCAGAGAAACAGAACCAATAGGAGATTAGATAGATAGATGAGAGGGGATTTATCTTTTTTTGTTATTGTTGTTAGAGACGGGGTCTTGCTCTTGCTCAGGCTGGTCTTGAACTCCTGACCTCAAGCAATCCTCCTGCCTCGGCCTCCCAGAGTGCTAAGATTACAGGCGTGAGCCACCGCACCTGGCCCAATGATGAGAGGGGATTTATTAGAGGAATTCCTTGCATAATTATGGAGGCTGAGAAGTCCCACAATATGCCATCTGTAAACTGGAGAACCAGAGAAGCTGGTGGCATGGTTCAGACCAAGCTCAAAGACCTGAAAATCAGGGGAACCAGTGATGTGACTCTTAGTCCTAGGCCAAAGGTCTGAGAATCTGGCACGGGGTACAGGGGGAGCCACTGGTGCAAGTCCAGAGTCCAAAGGCTGGAGAACCTGGAGTTCTGATATCCAAGGGCAGGAGAAGAAGGGTGTCCCAGCTCTATAGGAGCAAGAGAGAATTAGCCTTTCCTTTGCCTTTTTATTCCATCCAGGCCTTCAGCTGATTGAGTGGAGCCTGCCCACATTGGGTGAGGGTGGACCTTCCTTACTCAGTCCACTGATTCAAATACCAATATCTCATGGAAACACCCTCACAGACATACCCAGAAATAATGCTTTACCAGCTATCTGGGTATCCCTTAATCCAGTCAAGTTGACACCTAACATTAACCATCACAGTAATATCTGAAAATGATGGGATTTAAAAATGGATAGTGGAGAAGGGAAAACATGAGTAACAATTGTGGTTGAAGAGACCAATTACAGTGGTTGGGGCTATAGTTCCTTATACTAATCTATCTCTTCTAAGTTTCCTCTCAGGAAAAGAGGCCATGGGAACCATGAAGTAGATGCTTCCCTAATATGCACGGAGAAGTAGATCTGTGCTGCACAAGGGATAAACTGAGGTAGCCAGGGAAATGTGTCACTCAGATCTCTCTTCAATACAACCTCCTAAGAGAATAATGGTGAGAAGCCACCTTCCAGCTGCTGTGCTTTTGGACCCAATGCAGTGTTCACATTGAGGTCACACTCTCCTCAGCTGCTACCAGCCAATGACTGAGCAAAGCAGGTGTACCAGAGCCAGGACATTCCTGTCTGACACAAGACTTCAATAATAGACAATCTGCTCTGGATTCACCATTAGCCAGAACAAGATTTTCTCAGGCTCAAACTGCAGACTGAGACTCTTCCCTCCTTCCCTCCCTCTCTCTTTTCACAGGTGTCAGACCCATGACATGGCTCTCTCCACCTTTCCCTTATTCTCATCTTCTTCATCCTCCACAGATGTTTTCCTCATAAAGCCATTGAATGTCTAATTCTATCTTGGCATCTGGTTTTTAAAGGGCCTTAAATTGTAAAAGACAAAAAGTATAAATTGGACTTCATATAAATAAAAATCTATTACTCTTCAAAAGATAGTTTTTAAAAAAGTTGAAAAGCAAAGTACATACCTAAGGAAAATATTCGACATACGTGTATATGATAAGAGAACTAGTATCTAGAATATTTTAAAAACTACTGTAACTCAGTAAGAAAAAGAAAAAATGACATAATTTTAAAAATGGATGACTTGAACAGATTGTTCATAAAAGGAGACCTATGAATGGACAATAAGGACATGAAAAATATGATTAATATTAATATTCATCAGAGAAATAAAAATTAAAATGACAATGAGATTATACTCACACACTAGAATGTCCAAAATTACAAATAATACATTAAAAGTAATGACAATACCTAGAGTTGGTGAGGATGTGGGGGAACTGGAATGTTCATAAAAAGCTGATGGGAGTACGTAATTAAGGAACTACTTGATAAACAGTTTGGCAGTTTGTTATAAAGCTACATATATACTAACCATATGATGCAGAAATTCCACTCCAGGGTATTTGCCTTAGATGTGAAAACATATGACCAAATAAAAACTTGCATAATTATTTTTATAGTAGCTTTATTTATAATAGCCCCAAAGTGGAAAATACCCACATTTTAATCAAACAGGTTATGGAATAAACCAAATATTATATATCCATACATTTGGAATACTACCTAGCAATAATAAGGAATGAACTACTAATACATGCTAGAACATGGATGAATATAGACAGTATTATACTGAGTAAAGGAAGCCAGACATAAAATAGTACATGCTATATAATTCATTAATATGAAGTTCTAGAATAGGCAAAACTAATCTTGAGTGCTAGGTTTCTTGGGCCAGAGGTATGATTGGCTGCAGAGGCACAAACAAACATTTTGGGGTAATAGAAATGTTCTATATCTTGATTGTGGTAGTGTTTACCCATACCCACACCTGTACATATGTCTATGCCTGTGTATGTATGCATATTTATGTATATGTGTATATACATACTATGGCATAAGGTCTAAAATTAAGATCTTGTAAGCTGCCTTGACATCTGGTGAAAGTAGGAGGGGCTCAGATGGCCTAAATGCAAGTTCTCCTCTGCATTCTGCTCCCTTGGATAAAGTCCCCCAGCCAAACAACCCTTCTTACCAAAAGGACCAGGTACAGTTCCTTTTTTTTTTTTTACCTGATTAGCATGTTTCAGTTCCCTGCCACCCCACAGGATTATTCAAACAAGTCAATCACATCCTCCCACAAGAACCAGGGGTGCCCCACCCTGTTGATACTACATAACCTGTCTCCCAAAGCCCCCGGTTGTTCACTCTGTTCCTGAGTGCAAACCCCATGTGGTGTGTGGTGCCCTCCTCTCCCAGGCTGCGAGTATACATGGCTAATAAACTGCTGTTGATCTCATCTGTCTAGTATCAGGCATATGTTTAGCCATTCCCATAATCTTAAGATAGGAATCCTTCCCTCACCAATGGGGTGAATAGGAGGCAATTAAAACACATGCACTCACACATACATACATGTAAGTATGTTTGTATTTATTTCAAAATGCATTAAAGTGTATACTTAAAATGGATGATTTTATTGCACATAAATTATATCACAATCTAAAGTTGATTTTAAAATCTGTTTAAAAATATGGGTTGTGTATCCACAATTTAATGAGATTCATCCTATTTCAATATGGTGCTCTATGAAAGTTTGAGGACCTATTGGATGCCCATTAGAGGAACTACTAAAATAGACTTGGTGGTTCAGGAAGAACTTATGAATGAAATGAATAGACCCAGTGAGTAAGAATTAATCTGGTGAAAGTTATGGAATGCTAAAGAGGAAATAGGAAATATTTCAGGTAAAGGAATATGAAAAGCTAGAGTGAGCCTGGCCCATGCTAGGTCCAAGTATGGGCCAGTTGCCTAAGCCAGAAACTTGGACCCATCCCCTATCCCTACCTCCCTCCAGTCTCCAACTAATCACCAAGTTCTAATGAATCTAAATGTTACTTTTATCTTCTCATCCTCTGTCTTCAAGCCCTCAATAACTATCACTTGCAAAAAAACTCATTACTGATCTTGGACCACATTCCATCCTCCCCACAATCTATCTTTAATTTCAGCTCCAGACTGAACATTAAAACTCAAATCTGATCAAATAAGTCCCCCATTTGATATCTTTCCATTGTTCTCCAGTGAGTACACAATAATTGATATATGCCTTAGCATGACATGCACGATCTTTCATGATGTAGCCTTCTACCTGTGCCATCTCAACTTCAATTATGTCCTGTTCCTAACATTTATATGCTAACCATACTCTCATTCTTCTGTATCTCAAATAGAGGTGGCCCTCTTAGATTGGAATCAAATCTCAACTCATTTACCACTTCCTCTATTGAGATGGTCCTGCTTCACATAAGGGCAAATTTAATTGTTCTTTCATTTATGCTCCCGCTGTGCCACATAGAGGCCCCACATCATTATGATATCCTAAAAACATAATAAAATTATTGTTGTTGGTACGGTTACAGTATGTCCCATTTATTTAATGCTCAGAACTTTACATTTGCTATCTCAGTAAATCCTCGTAAGGATCCCAATATATAGGTATTATGTTACCTACTTTACAGATGAGGAAATAGTGGCTTAGGAAGTTTAAGAAATTTGCATAGTGTCATACAGCTGCTGTGACCAAGCATTGTCTCAAGCCTTTCTTAATCAAATCCAAAGCTGAAACTCCACATACATGTCTTTGTCTGCTACAGCCAAATATACAGTAAATTCCTTGAAGACTTGAGTTATAATTTTGCAATGGTGTATCAACAGTTCATAGTACAGTGCCTGGGACATAGGAAGTACTTAATAACTAATAACTGACTAATGAATGAACAGTCAATTAATCAAGATTTGCAGAGAAGATTAAAGAAAATGACATATGAACTGCGAAAGCATTATACTAAGTTGGTCATTATAATTATATCATATGTTAACCAACTGTGACATACAACTAGATAATGATCAGAGGGCTGAATGCATCAATGTAATTCAACACCAACATAATAATTTCTCAAATTTCAATACGTTGCTATAAAAACATTTATTTGTATTGCTAGCATGCTCTTGTATCTCTACATTATCATGTCATATAAAGATTTTATATGTATAAAGAATGTATAACAAATTATTAGGATAATTTATAACTCCAATATATTACCCAGGTCCCAAGACCAATACTCTTGCTCAGGCTGGTCTCGAACTCCTGTGCTCAAATGATCCGCCTGCCTTGGCATCCCAGAGTGCTAGGATTACAGGCGTGAGCCACCACGCCCGGCCAAGACCTACTTATTGAGAGATACTTTTGATGGGAAGGAGATATTGCAGAGTGAGCATGCTGACTCATCATTTCTCAAAAGCTGTGCAATAAGGATCAGAAAAAAAAGTTTTATATATATGCTCACAGGGCCAATACAGGCATTCTGAACTGCACTGAGATTAATTCTCTCTCTCTCTCTCCCTGTCCCTTCTTCCCTCTATCTCCCTCTCTCCTTCCACAAACTTGCTGCACTAAAAGGAGCCAGGGGCTTCCACCCATTTCAGAGTGAAATGAAATATAGTATCTAGAATAAAGGAGGCCACATGGATAGGCCAGGCCAGAGAGGTTTTCTCTTGAAGACACTGATACAAATATGAGACCTGCTATGGGTTGAATTGTGTACCCCTCAAAAGGATATGTTGAGAGTCCTAATCCCCAGTACCTCAGAATATGACTTTATTTGGAAATAGGGTCTTTATAGAGGTAATCAGGTTAAATAAGGTTATTAGGACAGGTCTTGATCCAATATGACGAGTGTCCTTATATAAGGAGGACATAGAGACAGACATGAATACAGGGACGATGATGTGAGGAGAAAGACTCATGGAGAAGATGGCCATCTACAGGCCAAGGTGGGAGACCTGGAACAAACCCTTCCTTTGCAGGCCTCAGAAGGAACCAACCCTGCTGACACCTTGATTTTGGACCCCTAGCCTCCAGAACTGCGAGGCAATCAATTTCTGTTGTTTAAGCCTCCCATTTTGTAGTACTTTGTATGGCAGCCCAGGAAAACTAGTACAGGACTACACTCGTAATCTTCCTTTGTGAAAGAAGGAAAGGTCTTGGGGCTACAAATCCACCTGAATTTTGAAGGTGCCTGAATAAAATCCCTCTGTAAATGACAATCAAATTTCTATAAGCAGGTTTCCATGTTGTAAGGTGAATACTCTTCCAAATAACAAATAAATTATACTGCCCCACAATGTAATCCTTATCTCACTGCAAGTGTTATCCCCTCTAAGCACAGGAACCATTTGAGCTGGTGAAAATCTTTACAGTCCTAGCAGTCGGCTAAGTAAGCTTCTGTCACTGCACATAGTGTGTTCCCAGGAAGGAATGCTGAAGGCAGGCTGACAAAATAAGAAATTCCTCCAGCTTTTCATAGGAGGTGGTGGCCTTCCCTAATTTCCTTATACTGGGAATTTCACTACGATTCATTTATGATCAATTTTTTTCAAAGCTAATTGTTTTCTCCTCTCTCCCTTGTGTATTCTTCATTTTCTCAGTGTATTGGTATCTTCTGCTTCCCAGCTGTGGCTTCTTGGTTAAAATAGAGTAGGAAGTGAAAGAGAAGACTCAAAATAACTGCAAGGGCTGAGATTGCAGACTAATGAAAAACACTTCCCTTATTCCCTTACAAATACTGTTTCTTCTGTCTTTTATGGAATCTTGTGAAGATGTTTGTGATTGATTCTTGCAAACTGTTACCCTTCCCAAGATATTTGTAACATGATAAAGGAACTGAAATGATAGAACTAGTGTAGTATAAAGAAGAATCCCCTGACAGTGTCATTCTGCCAGGAGGAAGAAAACTGCAGGGGCATTGTTATTGAGGGAGTAGAGGGTTATCAACATCTTTCAAAGGATACTTGGCAGTGCCCTGCCCATTCTACCTACCTCCAGAGCCACACAGATAACAGCGAATATGCTGTACCTACACAGTAATGTAAACTGCTTCCAAACACTTTTCCAACCACTTCAGCAGAATAAACAGTAAATATGCTTAACACAATTGCCTTTCATACCTGTCCAGGAAGACTGCCTTCGAGCACTTGAATTGGCCCTCATAATTAGCCTGGTTACAGTTGCTTTCAGAGCCCTGTAAATTCTAAAAACTTCATTTTATTAAGTAACTCAAATATTCTGTCTGCTTTAAAGAAGATTTTGACCTATTACAAGCCAAATTACAAGCTAATGATGTTTTCTTTATTTGGGAGAATAAAAGCATAATCACATACATAATGCGGATAATGTACTTTCAGCTCCATATACGACCCTGCAAACCACAGCATATAAATGAAAAAAACTGTTCAAATGGAGAGAGAGAGAAAACAAAAAGTGATGAAACAGAGGTGTGATTCATTCCTCTATCCCATGTTCTAGAAAAATCACTCAAACATAGAAACAAGGCAAAAAGTTGAATGTGCAACTCTGATGATTAATTTTGTGTCAACTAGATTGAACCATGGGGTGCCCAGATACTTGGTCAAACATTATTATGGGTGTGTCTTCAAGGGTGTTTGGGCTGAGATTAACATTTGAATCAGTAGACTGAGTAAAGCAGACTACCCTCCCATTGTGGGTGAGCTCCATCCAATTAGTTGAAGGCCTAAATAGAATGAAAAGGCTTATCCCCCTGACTAAAAGGGAACTCTTCCTACCTGACTGCTTTGAGCTGTGACATTAGTCTTTTCCTAATTTCAGACTTGAACTGAAACATCAGATCTTTCTGGGTCTCAAGTCTACTGTCTTTCAGACTGGAACATATACCATTGGCTCACCTGATTCTCAGGCCTTTGGACTCAGACTGGAAAAACACATCTGCTTTCTGGGGTCTCCAGTTTGCTAAAAATCATGGGACTGCTCAGCCTCCAAAATCATGAGACCCAATTCCTTATAATATACAATGGGAGATACATATACATATATATATATATATATATACACACACACATATACACATATATATATGTACCTTATTGGTTGTTTCTCTGCAAATCCCTAATATAACCTTTAAATATCACACCACAGCATTGTACTATAAAACCAACTGCAGATCATCTGACTCAACTGGGATATTTAACTTTATTAGATCAAAAACTGATGAGACAGCAAAACAAGTTTTACATCAATAAACATTTATAAGCTAACCTAAATAATGAGTGATAATTTATTTTCTGCCCATTAAAGATGGTTATAATTTTATTTACCTTCAGGGTATCAACCATGTTTCTACCTAAATTAATCACAGTGCTGCATTCCTTAGTCTGTTGCCTAAAAATTTGAGGCAATATACATGTAAATGCCATTTCTAAAGCACCTAAGCCATTCTGCTGGGATCCTGAATAATGAGTTAGATAAAACTTTGACAGGTGTTCACCAAATAGTGTGGATTTATGGCTTGTTAAAATATGGGATTTGTGCTTTAAAGCCATTTTTTTTTTAAATAAAGAAACCTTTTTGGAATTTTTCCATGGCTCTTCAGATGGCCTTGGCCAAAATCAGATCAAGGTCTACTTTCTAAGGGGCATGAAAGTGAGTGTTTTAGAAGAGTCCTCATTTGGCATTGCATAGTTGCCAGTAAGGTCTCCATCCCCAGGACTACCACAAAACAAAAACTTTTGTCTTATAGTGCAAGAGTAAACAGCAGCCACTGAATGACAGGGCTTCAGAACAAGATATGAACCCCATTTACAGGACCAGGGAGGGAAAGGTGCCACATGCATTGAGACTAAATTCTTTTTCAATAGTGTCTGACATTTATTGAAAATAAGAAAAGACTTTATACAGGTAGTAAGCAACACCAGGGCAGACCGAAGGGGATCTAGTGTTAAACAAAAGGCACACATCAGAGACAGCTGCAAATTAAGAAGAGAAATGGATTCTGAGAAAAACTAACTGTTCCATAGGAAAATAAGTGACTGGATTTGGCCACCAGGAACACCTGGGCCCTGGCAGCCATCTGGCAGGAACACAAGGGTGGCCAGCTGTCTGAATCATTGTCCAAGGGCTGTGGCCAGCTCAGATACCTCCGAAGTGAGTCTAGATCACTAAGAGCAGCAGTCTGGTTGTGGGATGCAGTGAATGGCGATGGTGATGGTAGTGGCAGCACAGGTATATGGGCAGAATGATGCAGGAGTCTGCCAGTGTGGTGGGGGGCCGTGGGCAGCGACCAGCTGCAGGTGGTCTGTCCAGTGTGTAACAGGAGCCCAGCTTGCAGCTGGAGCAGAGGACA
>VBSM01003006.1:35404-51843 GCA_008086735.1 Cheirogaleus medius | reverse complement strand
CGGTGGGGGGGGGGGCTGGCTGAGTCCCGGGTGGGGCAGGGGAGGGCCCAGCTCCGCCCCAGGATGAGGGTCTTGGCAAGGTGGAGTCAGGCAAGGGGTCCCTACTGAGGCGCCTGTGCCCCTCCACGCAGGTGGGCTGTGACCGGCTGCTGGGTGAGACCCAGAGGATTGCGGGGCTGCGGGCTCTGGCAGGTGCTTGTTCCCCTCAGCCCCAGACCAGGCAGGCATGGAGAGCCCAGCACTGGCACAGGGCCTGGTGGGGCCACGTCTGCAGCCCGAGCCTGGGGGTGCTGCCTTCTGTCCCAGCCAGGCCGTGGGCCGGGTGGGGTGGGAGGGTGACCACTCAGCAGCCCCAGACAGGCAGTGGCCATGCTGAGGACCCCTCCCAGCCTTGCCTGGGGCCAGGCCTGGCAGGGGTGTACTGCTCAGCGGGGCCTCTGGTGCGGAGGGGCCGAGCCCTGCCCGGCCCTCTGGGCTGCCCTCACCCCAAACCCCCGGCAGGTGGCCCAGGGGGCTTTCCTCACTGGGACCCACGGGACCCAGAGCCCCTGCCCACCTGTAAGACCCTTCCTGGGGGACAGGCTGGTGGCCTGAGCATGCGGTGCCTGTGTGTCTGGCTTCCCAGCCCCAGCACCCCTCCTCCCCAGGACTGGTCTACAACGCCACGGGCACGAAGCGCTGCTACGACATCTACCAGCTGTACCACAGCTGTGCCGACCCGACGGGCTGCGGCACCGGCTCCGACGCCAAGGCCTGGGACTACCAGGTGTGGGGTGTGGGCGGCCTGGAACCTCTGGTGGGGTGTGGGCACATGGGCCTGCCTGACAGCAGCTGGGGCACCCACAGGCCTGCACTGAGATCAACCTGACCTTTGCCAGCGACAACGTGACCGACATGTTCCCCGTCCTCCCGTTCACCGAGGAACTCCGCCAGCAGTACTGCCTGGACACGTGGGGCGTGTGGCCACGGCGGGACTGGCTGCAGACCAGCTTCTGGGGGGGCGGTGAGGCTGGGCCGGGGTGGGGGCAGCGCCTTGCCCTCGAACCCCTGCGCCCAGCTCACAGCGCCTGGCTGTGTCCCTTGCAGACCTCAGAGCTGCCAGCAACATCATCTTTTCCAATGGTGACCTAGACCCCTGGGCAGGGGGCGGGGTGAGTCCTGGCCTGGTGGCCTTTGACGCCACGGGGGGCCTGGCGTTCTGAGCCCTGCCGCCGGCTGTGTCTGCAGCTGTGACCCCTTAGCTTTTCCACGTGACCCTGCGCAGGGATTTCCTGACCAGTTTGCCAGGATCTCCCCAGAGACCTACACGCATCCGCCTAGCCCGGCTTTGCTCGGGCCTTGTTACTCCCAACGCTTCCGCTTTTGGTTCTTTCGCGATTGGTGTGGACCCGCACCTGGCGCACCCTGCTTCGAGTCTCCTTTCCGGGGGCGGGGTGGGGGGGGGCGTTCGAGGCCCCGCGCTCGCCCCAAGTACGCGCCTGACGGGAGATCCCTCGGCTGACCCCAGATTCTGCAGAACGTGAGCGCCTCGGTCGTCGCCGTCACCATCCGCGGGGGAGCGCATCACCTGGACCTCAGGTGCCATGAGGTGGCAGGGAGGGGCGGGCTCTTGGGGGCTGCGGCTGCCTGCCGCTGACGCCCCACCTGCCCCCCAGAGCGTCCCATCCGGAAGACCCCCCCTCCGTGCTGGAGGCGCGACAGCTGGAGTCCGCCCTAATTGGCGAGTGGGTGAAGGCTGCGTGGCATGAGCAGCGGCCAGGCCCGCGTGCGGGGCGCAGAGGCTGAGACCAGAGGACCCGAAGGGAGTGCCTCAGGGAACCTGTGGAGTGAGGCGTCCTCCGTCCGGGTGGTCCGCTGGATCCTGAGGCCAGGCCCATGGTGGTCGCTGGGCACGGGGGGGTTTTGCTCTCGGGAGGGGCTGGCGCAAGGGGAGGGGGCTGAATAAAGTCCCCTGGCTGGCTCAGTGTCCTGTCCAGTCCGTCTGTGGGGCCGCAGGCGGAGGCAAGAGCACACCCTGCCCTAGGAGGAGCCCCACAGTCCCCCAGCTCTCGGTGGGCCGCAGGGCAACGGGAGGGAAGCCGGCTCTTCCCAAGCCCCTCACTGTTGGCAGCGCCCTGGTGCGCAAGGCTGTGGCCACACAGCCTGTGGTGGCTCACTTCTCAGGCGTCCTTTTTGGAGTTGTAGCCTCTGCCCAGCGTCCCTGCCAGGGGAGGCCCCAAGGGGGGCACATTGGTTTGGGGCTCAGGGGTGAGAGCTGGAGAAATGAGCCTGCACAGCTGTCCGGGCCCCACCACAGCCCCAGGAAGGCAGTGCTGAGCCGGGACAAGGAGCTGGCGAGAGCACAGCCCAGCCCTTAATCTGGGGCAGGTACTCGGCGCCCCCTTCCCAGACACAGATGTGCAGGGCTAGAAGCCGGCTTGGGGTCAGACCTCAGGAGGAGGTCGCCCAGGGCGCCTGCTATCCCCAGTGGGGCACAGGGTGGCTGCCATGGGGTGTTCTGAGTGTGAGACCGGCAGGAAACAAACCTAAGAGCCAAGATTCCCCCACACTTGGGAGCCGGGGCCTCCGCAGGGGGTAGGGGGGTGCAGAGGCAGCGGCCCTGGGCCCAGGTGTGCAGGTGGCTCTGCCCCATATGCCGCCAGCTCTGGCTTCCCAGAGAAGAAGAATCTTCCAGAAACAATGGGCTCTTCATGCTTAACACAGGAGGCTAAGAGGTCACCTGGTTGGGGGTAGGAGGGGGCACCCCAGCCAAGGCCGAGGGTCAGCCCCACAACAGGGATGCTGCAGCTGATGCCGACAGGGAAAGATGGCAAGCACAGTGCTGCTGTCCAGGTCCAGGGCTCAGGCACCAGGTGCAGACACCTCACACCAAGGAGAGGGGGCACCGACCCTGCCGGGCCGCCAGACGCTGCCTCGATGCAACTCGAGGGCCCACTCTGTCACCCACTGGGGCTGACGACACTGGCGTGACCCCCAGAGCCTCTCTGGCCACCAGCAGGGGATGCAGCAGTTCTGACCTCGGGGAGCTGCATTCTGAGGTGTGACCAAAGAACTGCTTCTCCCAATGTTCCCCCAGACATTGCCGTCGCAGAGCCCCTCACACACGGGAGACGTCACCGTTAGCGCAAATCGACTTTTATCTCCACTGAGAAGACCCATCTGTCCGAGTGGGCTGGGAGCAGGAGGAACTCGCCCCCTCGCCCTCCGAGCTCCCTGCAGGGTGCCTGGAGGATCCCTGAGTCCAGCGTGTAAACACAAGAGCCAGGCCTGGCATCGGGCCCCTTGAGACCCATGCGTGGGACACTCAAGGCTCCACGAACCCAAGCAGAGCAAATCCGGGCTGTACACTTGGCTCCTCTCTGAACACGACTCAAGCTTCAGGGTCCTGAGCGTCCACTGTAGAAGCCCCAGGACCACTGTGAAGTTGGCCGGTGGAAGGACGTTCAGGTTTCAGGAATTGTGAGCCATGATTGTAGTTTTCTCAAAGAAGGCGGCAGAAGGCTCCTGGTGGACTGGCCCACCCTGAGTCACACACCCGACTTTATTCCTACGTGTCCTGATTAGAAGCAAAGTCAAGGAGCCCAGAGCCAGGGCAGCAGCACATGATGTTGAGCAGCTGTCCAATACCACGTGGGCCCTTTGAAGACGTCTCAGACCCAAGAAGGCACCTCTGCCCACCCAGCAGTCCCCACACCAGGAGCGGCCCCACTAGGAGGGGGTCCAGATGGGCAGGGGATGGGCCTCGGTGTTGAACACGTACGTGTCCAGGCTGAGGAGGTCTGGGTCGTCGGAGAAGAGCAAGTACAGGTACTTGAGCGTCTCCCCCAGGAAGAAGCTCTCCATCTTGTCCCTGGGCTCTGGCTTTTCGGGATCCCGAACGTTGTTGATGGAGGAATAGCCGCCCGAGGGCACCTGCCAAGGCCAAGGCCAAGTCACACGGGCCAGGTGCACCCCGCTCCCACACCCAGCATCAGCCCACGGGAAGAGCCGACAGCCAGAGGTGCCAACCCCAGAGTCCTTGCCCACACCACACGACACCTGGCCCCCAGGGAGGCTCGGAGCAGAGGGCGCACAAGGTCAGCTGTAGTTCCACCAGAGACCCCTGGAAACGCCAACACCCCCTGAGCTCCTGGGACAGAAACTGCCTCCCCCAGAACCTTAGCGGAGGGGCCTTGGCGAGGCCCTGAGGGCCACACGGTGGGAACCTCAGGCCCAGTGCCGCACAGCACAGGGCACAAGGCAGACGCAGATGGCAGGAGGCTGAGGCAGCGGAGGTCTCAGCCACAGTGACCACAACACACAGAGAGGCTGGCTCCACCGCAGTGGCTGTGGGCCGGGGAGAGTGTGACTCTGGAGACGGAGTGGCGGGCGGCATCCCAGCCACAGGTGCATGTCGTGCCTTGTAAATGGGGGAGGGACCCTCCCCAGGGAGGCCAGCTGCTCTGAGCACTCTGGGTCCCACACACCACAGGAGGTGTTAGCCAGGCCCCTTGAGCTGGGGTGTGGCCACCTCGAGGCCACAGCAAGCCCGCCTCTACCCCACCTGCGCCACAGCCAGCCAGAGCCTCGCGGCAGCCTGGCCCTGCCTCCACCAGGTGGCTGGTGACCACTGGGGACCAGACCCTGCTGCTCACCCGAGTGAACTTGTTGAAGCTCTGCAGGATCTCCCAGCCCCAGTCCTGGTACTTGCGGTCCCCCGTGAGGCGGTACAGGTAGAACAGGCTCTCCACCGTCTCGGGCCGAAGCAGGTTGTGCCTGTCGGCTGGCTGGGGGCACAGGAGGGCTCAGGCCAGGCCAGCCCGGCTGGTGCCCTCCCCACGGCCTGCCCTCAGCCCGGGCCCAGGCCCACCTTGACCTCAACGTCCTGGTGGCCTGGCTGGGAGTAAAGGTTGAAGTGCACGATCTCGGGACTTAGCCCCGTCTCCATCTGGTGGTTCATCTGGTAACACGTCTCCATGAGCTCCTGCGCCAGCTGCATGTGGTCGGCGGGAAGGCCGTGGTGGACGCCCAGAGCCAGCGTCCCTGGCAGGAAGCACACCAGGTGGTCCTGGAATCAGAGGGTCCCTTCAGCCCGATCCCAGGCCCACACCCTCAGCCTGCAGCCACACAGGTGGCCAGTGCTGGGCCTAGTGCCATCGTAGCCTCCAGCGTCCCTAGGAGGGACGCCTGCCTGAGCGACACTCGTTGAGGCCACACCAGCAGGAGCAGGAGAGGCAGCTCGACTACAGCCAAGCACCTCCTGCTCCTCGGGGAACAGGGGAGAGGCCGGGAGGGCAGGCTCCTCCGGGAAGCCACGCTGCACACTTCGGGCACCTGCTGCACGGCGGGCACTCAGGGGAGGCTGTGGAGGGAGTTGCCAGCCCAGGCCTCAACTGGCTGAGCCGTCACAGGGCCGCTCCAGGCAGCCAAGGTCACCTGTGGTCTCAGCTCACACGTCTCGGCCAGCATCTCACTGTTCCTTCCAACGTTCAGATTTAGGAACCTTAGAAGCCACGGAAAAAGCGGCGGCCTCCTGAGGGCCCCGTGTACCCCACGCACACACTCACCATCTTGGTGCTAAAGCGGCCGTGGGCAAGTTCCCCCACGAAGATGAGCTTACTGGGTTCAGATCGCTGCAGCAGGTTTGTTTTTATTCCCTCGATGGCTTCAACGTAGTCTTCCAGTAACCTGTGAAAACCAGCAGGTCAGCTTGCTCCAGCCTCGGCAGCATCCCAGGAATAGGCGTGTTCTGAGCTGGGATCTGCACACAAGCACAGCAGGCCTGGACCCTTCTGCACAGAACATGCCACCACACAGCCCAGCAACAACTCAGGCCTTCAGCTGGGCACTGGCCCTGGACCTCCGCAGAGGCCACGAGAAGTAAATCCATCCCACAGGAAAAGCCTAGACCACGCCTGGCACGGCTGCGTTTTCCAACAGAGACCTGGGCCAAGCGGAGCCTGGGGAAGGCTACCCCAAAGGCAGCAGAAACGGGCCTCACTGTGTCTCCTGCTTCCCGCCCTGGATCCACTGCTTCAGCAGGTACTCGTAGTAGCTGTCGGCCCTGGCGCCCAAGGTGAACACGCCCAGGTGGGTGAAGAGGCCGCTGTGGGTGTTGATGAACATGGGCACCAGCCCGTCCTTCTTCCCAGACAGGGAGTGGATGTGCCTTGTCACCTTCTCCACAGCCTCCTGCAGCAGAAAGGGGGACGATGCATTTGCTGCAAAGGGGGGGGTGTCTGTGAGCACTGCCTCTCCCTCCCCGTCCCTGTCTGTTCCCAGCAGAGGACAGGACTCGGTTCCCGGCCCGCCCGCCCGCACCCAGCAGCCCCTGCTGCGCAGCCACCAGACACACACACCGGGACGTCACTGCCCATGATGGGCTGGCTGTCCCACTAGGCCCTGACAACAGAGCTGAGCTGTCTTCTGTTATTTGATGGGGATGGCATCACATGACCACAGCCACTGTCCCTGGCAACTTGCCGGCCTGGCCATTAGCTACCGCTCCTGGGGGAACAGCAGGCACCTGCCTTCTGAGCCCAGCACTGCTCCTGACCCTGCACCCTCCTGGAGAACTCCTAAGCACCCTCCAAGTCACAACTCAGCTCCCCGAGCCCACCTGTGGGGCTGGGCAGCCTGTGTCCCAGGCGCCCACGCTCCAACACGTTATCAGATGGACTGCTCAGGATCCCTCGTGGCCAGGGCTTTCCCGGTCTCTGCCCAACACGCCCAAACCAACAGTATGTCCCTCTTTGTATGTGCAGCAACCAGAGGCCCTGGGACCTGTGGACGTTCTATGTGCATACGGTGGAAATGCCCTCTCCACGTCTGTGTGGGGGCCTCACGTGGACCGGGTGTGCTTCATTTCTCACCACAAGTGCCCCTGGTCTCTCTGGAGGGGCATGTCCAGCTCACAGTAAAAACAGAGACCAAGGGCATGAGCGACAACAAACAGACCAGTTATACTTCATGAAAACGACAACATTCTGTGCATCAAAATATACTATTAACAAAGTAAAAAGACAACCCAGAATGGGAGAAAATATTGGCAAGTCACGCATCTGATAAGGAGCTAATACACAGCATACGGAACTCCTACAGCTCAACAAGAAGACAAACAACTCAATTAAAAAGCAAACAAAGGTCAGGCGCGGTGGCTCATGCCTATAATCCCAGCACTCTGGGAGGCTGAGGCGGGGGATGGCTTCAGCCCAGGAGTTGGAGGCTGCAGTGACCTGTGATGACGCCACTGCACTCCAGGCTGGGTGACAGAGCGAGGCCCTGTCTCCCTGTCTCAAATAAATAAATAAATAAAACCCAAAACAAAACAACAAGAAAAAGGCAGAGAACCTGATTAGACATTTCTCCAAAGATACACAAATGGCGGCCAGCAAGCACGCGACACAACGCTGAGCGTCACGAATCACTAGGAAACGCAGATCAAACCACAGTGGGGTATCACCACGCACCGTCCCAAACCAGAAAAGAGCCAGTGCTGTGAGGGTGTGAGAAACTGCCGGCGGGAGGGGAGGTGGCGCAGCCACTGTGGAACACAGCGTGGTGCCTTCTCAAAATCCACACGCGTGTGCCCCAGCAATTCTACTCTGGGCACAGACACGGGAGAATCAGCAGCAGAGTCTCACAGCGGTGTCTGTGCACCCGTGTCCACAGCAGCACCACTCACAACAGCCAAACGCGCAGCAACCAAATGTCCACTGACGGAGGGTGGTCTGGCCGTGCAGTGGGATGTCAGCCTCAGGAAGGAAATCCTGCCACACACGGCGCCACACACGAAGCTCGAGCACACTATGCTCAGTGAAATAAGCCAAAGGACAAATGTGTGATTCCATTTACGTGAGGTACCTGGCGTGGTGGAATTCAGAGAGAGTAGCATGGTGTGGGCCAGGGGCTGGAGGGCAGAGGAAATGGGGAGGAGTTATTTAATGGGGGCAGTCTCAATTTTAAGATGAAAAGAGTTCCGGAGACAGATGGTGGTGATGGTTGCACAACAATGTGAATGTACCAAATGCCACTGAATTGTGCACTTCAGGTTTTTTTTTTCTATTTCAGAGATGGGGTCTTGCTCTGTCACTCAGGCTAGAGTGCAGTGCGTCATCATAGCTCACTGCAACCTCCAATTCCTGGGCTCCAGTGATCCTCCTGCCTCAGCCTCCCAAGTAGGTGGGACTACAGGCACATGCCACCACACCTGGTTAAGTTTTTTTATTTTTTGGAGAGACAGGGTCTCACTATGTTGCCCAGGCTGGTCTCAAACTCCTAGCCTCCAGCAATCCTTGGCCTCCCAAAGTGCTGGGGTTACAGGCGTGAGCCAATGTGACTAGTTAACACAGGCTCATGCCTGTAATCCCAGCACTTTGAGAGGCTGAGGCAGGAGAATCGCTTGAGGCCAGGACTTGGAGGTTGGAGTGAGCTGTGATGATACCATTATACTTTGGCCCAGGCAACAGAGCAAGACCCTGTCTCAAAAAAGAATAAGTTTCTAAAACAATGATTGGTAAGGGACTTTCAGATTTGACTATTCCCTTCATGTTCATTTGATTAAGAAACACTGATACTGAAAAGAAAACAAACAACAAACAGGAACTCTGGGGCAGGCTGGCTGAGTTTGTATTCCCGAACTGCCTCTCAAATCTTTGATCTTGAGTCACAAATCCTCTTGGTGCCTCAGTTTCCCCAAGCGTAAAATAGGAATAGCAGAAATATCGTTATTGCTTGGATGAAATGAGTGCCAGTCGGGGCATCAGGCTGAGCTGCTGAGGCCCGCTCAGGGCGCTGTCCTGTTCACACACTAGGTGAGTTCAGGGGTGGTCAGGGTCCCAGGAACATATGTAAAGGTGGAATTTATTATATTATTTTTATTTTTTTAGTGGTTAGGAGAGTTTTATTTAATTTTTTTTTTAATTTCGGCATATTATGGAGGTACAAATATTACGGTTACGTATATTGCCCTTGCCCTCCCTAGGGGTGGAATTTAGGCGCCCAAGTGGCCTTTCCTGAGCAGGAAGGCACATTGCCGAGGCTCTGCAGGATGGTGAGCAGCAGCTCTCGGGGCACTCAGACACGTGCCTAGGCAGTTAGAGCCCGTGTGCCAGCTCGGGTTTGAATTTCGGTGCCCGTGGTACCAGCACCGGGAAGACCGTGCGGCAGAGCCCACGCACATCCCCTGCGCATGGCACCCATGTGCACATGCTGTTCCGAGCAATTCCTATGGGGCAGACTCCCTCAGGAAGGGCGCTGGGGCAGCAGCAAACGACACGGACAGTGTGGATGGCGGAGATTTCACTGGCACAGAGGGGTCCTCGTCAGCTCTAGCGCCTCAACACACCAGCCACCATGCAGAGCGCTGCAGAGCAAGGCTGCCACGCACCAGCACGAGGTGGCTCCAGCACAGCTGCTGAGTAGGAACCAAGTAGTGCCGCGTTTCCCCAAAAATAAGACCTACCCATAAAATAAGCCCTAGCAGGATTTCTAAGCATTTGCACAATATAAGCCCTAACCCGAAAATAAGACCTAGTGATGGGCGTGGCTACGCAGTGTATCTGCACAACCCATACATTTCGTCGAGGAGCGGTAAAGAAGACGAGCAGCCCTTCTCATCTGCCCCATTGTGACAGCGACTATCCCAGAGGTGACCAGAAAGGTGCAGGCAGCCCCACCAACAGACAAGGTCAGTGCCCCCTGTCAGGTCCCGGCCATCCTGTGCATGCTGCAAGCCGAGGCTTTGAGGGGAAAATAACACATCCCCTGAAAATAAGCCTTAGGGTGTCTTCTTGAGGAAAAATAAATATAAGACCCTGTCTTATTTTTGGGGAAACACGGTATGACACCAAATTCATAGGCCACAAAAGAAAAAATAGACAAAATAGCTTGCATGAAAAATTTTAAACGCTATACAACAAAAAACTCTACCAACAGTGTAAAAAGGCAACCCACAGAATGAGAAAAATACTTGCAAATCATATATCTGATAAAGAGTTAATATCCAGAATAAATATGAAAATCCTAAAACTCAACAAAAAAAATTAACCAATTAAAAAATGGACCAAGGACTTGAACAGACATTTCTCCAAAGAAGATAGACAAACAGCCAACAAGCACATTTGTATCACTCTAATATCACTAACATTAGGAAAACACAAAATCAAAACCACAATGAGCACCACCTCACAACCATTAGGATGGCTACTATCAAAAAACCAGAAAGTAACAAGCGTTGGTGAGAATGTGGAGAAACTGGACCGCTTGCACACCGCTGGTGGGAATGTAAAATGATGAAGATGCTATGGAAAACAGTGTGGTGGTTCCTCAAAAAATTAAACGTAATCATCATGTGATCCAGCAATTTCACTTCTGTGTATATACCCTAAAGAATTGAAAGCAGGAACTGAAATAGCTATCTGTACACCCATGTTCACAGCAACATTACTGACAACAACTAAAACACAGAAGCAACCCAAGCATCCATCGACCCACTGACAGATGAACGGATAAGCGAAATTTGGTACCTACGTACAAGGGAATATTACTGAGCTTTAAAAAGGAAGGAAATTCTGCAATATGCCATGACATGGATGAAACTGGAGAACATTTTGCCAAGTTGAAATAAGCCAATTGTTCCTAGAGGGAAAACAAACAAAACAAACCCAAAAAAATAAAGAATAAAAATAATTAAAAAAAAGAAATAAGCCAATTGCTAAAGGACAAACACTATATGATTCTACTTATACAAGGTACCTGGCACAGACAAATGCATAGAGACAGAAAGTAGAACGGTGGGTGCCAGGGGCTGGGAGAGGGGAATGGAGAGTTATGGTTTAATGCGCACAGAGACACAACATCACTGAAATGTACACTTATGGTTAGAGATTAACACACACACACACAAACTGTGCTTGCTGTGATGAGCAAAGGTTGGCTCCAATGGGAAACTGTGTCCAACTGGAAACCCAGCTCCCCCTACCTGAAACTTCTTAACACCCGTGAGACGAGAGAGCTCTCGGAACTCCAGCTGAATGCTCGTCACCTCGGCCACCGTGCTGTCTGAGGTCCATCGTGGTGGGTGGGCAACTCCAGTGCCAATGTTCACATCGGAGTAAGGAATCTCGGAAGGCGTTTTGAAGGCAGGCATTAGCCGATTTCCAAAATCTTCCTAGTATACAAGCACAGCACAGAATCAGCATTTTGGGTCACGCAGGGGCCTCGTCTACGTTGCTTTACTCTAACTGTCACCGTTTTCATCAACTGTCTCTCCAACGCCCACACACAGCAGCAAAAAGCGGCGGGACTAGGCCGGCACCGAGCAAACCCTTCCTACGGGCTGCAGTGACGGTGGTAGCTTCCCAGGGACGCGCGGCTCACGCGCAGCAGGCACAGCAAGAGACGCAAACGCGTCGGAGAGAAGATGGGGCACCAGTCAACTCCCACGACTCCCCCAGTGAAAGCCTGAGTGGCTGTCACACGTCCCCAGGGGACACTCACGGCTTTCTGCAGGAAGAGGCTGTCCCCAGACAGGTGGTAGGCACTCAGAAGGCCCCCCAGGACCCGGATAGTGCTCTCGAACAGGTTCACATCCACGTTCTTCTCAAAGTGTAACTTCTTTGACACCCACTTCCTGGCTTCTTCAAATTCTGTAATATAAAACAGTAAAGGATACGGAAATAAATTAATAGCTCTATCATTCTCCTACGATCTAGCAATCTTCAAGATGTGTTCTGAGTGTGTCACTCCCCTGCAGGCTTCCAGTGCCACCTCCCATTTCAAGGGGGCAAATCCTGAATTCTTCAACATGTGCAGATAAAACAGCCAGCAGCACAGCTGTCGTGACACAAATGGTTCACAACCAAAGGCCATGATGCAAAAGACTACATGAGTAATTTATTGGTGGTCTTCAACCTATTCAAAAACTTAGGCAAACACTTAAAATATCACTTAAGAGACGAAGACACATCCTCCCAACCCGCAGTGGACCTGAAGAGGACACTATGGAGATTCTAAGCCAGGATGGGCCCACGCCAGATCTCGAGTCACTCATCACCCCCCGGCCCCCCCTCCCCCCGCTGCAACAGAAGCAGGCTGGAAATGCTCCCTGGACGTCCACCCAGAGTCCACTCTCAGCTCTCGTGGAGGACCAGGGGACAGCTGTCCTGAGTGTGCCCTGGGTGGCTAGATGCTAGAAGGACAGGAGCCGACTGCACCAAGCATGTCCACTCCTGTGCCCAGGAGAAGGGAATGCATGTGGCTAGATGGAAATGGCAGCTTTTGCACCGCATGTGACCCTCACGCACTTCAGCTATGAGCCGCACACGTGGCACTTGGCCCCTCTCCGGAAATGACCTGATACCTTTTCTCAGACCCAAAATCCACATGGTGTCCAGGGCGTCGATCAGAGTGAGGCCGAGGCCAAACCACTCGCTGAAGGACCTGGACACCGGCTTCAGCTCGTCGTGGCCCCAGGCGAACTTGCAGTACCCTTTCCATGCATGCAGGAAGACGTCGACCACCCCCTTCTGGCGGTCGTTCAGGTGCACTAGGAGGGGGAGAGAGTACGGGCTGTGGAGGACATTGTCCTGGTGTCAGGGCACAGACGAGGCCCCTCCGGGCAAAACGCCTCTGTGATCCCCAAGGCAGCGAAGGTGATGGTGGGTGGGGATCTGGCCGGAACCACGGGTAGAATGACAGGGGCGGGAAGGGCAGCAGTGCAGGAACAGAGGGCTCCTCAGGGAGTACACAGCCTGCCAAGGGGCGATGCCCCAGAGGCTGCACAGCACCCCCGGGCTCCCGCCCACCTGCCTGGGGCCCGACCACCTCTCCCAGGGCCTGGGCAGGTGAAGCCCCTCTCGGGGCTCGGTGGCGTCTGCTGGAAGGGCACGAGGGCTGCACCCCCAAGGGCTACAAGGAAAACACAGACAGCAAAGGCCTTTGAAGCAACAGACGAGGGCCGTGAGGGCCTGCCGCCGCTGTACGCAGTGGGGACTGAGAAATCTTAAATACTGGCGGGCACAGAGACTTCGCCAACAACACCCTAAACTCACACAGCCACGTTCTGCCATATTGGCTTTATGCCTTTAACAAGGACGTGGTACGGCACAGACGCACTGACGTCCCCGCTGCAGCCCTTTCCAGAGCTGACCTCCTCTCAAATTTGGGGCGTTTTCTTCTCCCGTGTTGGTCAGGACCACACGGGACACACAGACGTCTGTGTGATGAAAACGCGTGGCACAGCATCACACCACATGTCCTCTCAGACGAGGGTCTCGGGGCTCCCCGTGCCTCCACAGCTTTGCCTGTCCGTCCCTAATGCCACAAGGAGGCCTACGTGTGCCTCACAGCCGGGAGGCACCGGTGGCGTCAGAGCAGGGCCACGTGCTGGGCTCTGGACCCAGCGACCTGGCGCGGGTCCCCACGGGATACAAACCACCCTGGGGGAGACGGCCCTAAGCCTCGGTTCTCGCAGGTGCATGTGGGAGTGCGAAGGTGCTTCCGCCTCAGGGCCCGCGAGAGCCACAGGAGGCCAGACATGCGCAGAGCTCAGACAAAGGCCTGCACGTAGGGCGCCCTCAACAAATGGTGCTCGGAGCAGAGTGGCCCCCAGAGCTGCCTGAGGGTCCGCCAGGCCCAGAGACCGGTGGACACGTGGAGGACTGCGTCCTCACACACCCATCAATGCCCAGCTGGCCCGGGCAGAGCGGCACCATCAGACCCCCAAACACACGCACCTCCTCCCACAGCTCAGCACGCAGACACAGGGACAACAGGCTGTCATAAAGCCACGTGTTGTCACCTAGGGCGTGAGAACCTGGGATAGCACGTGGACAGGGAAGCACACGGGAGGGCCACATACCACACCTGGATGCGGCTCAGCGTATGTCAACTAGCCCCTCAGAATGCCCACGTGAGGTGAGGAGGGCGCAAGTGGGCCTCACCTGGTTGGTTCTGCACCACGGCCGGCAGCACGGAAGGCTTGGTCAGCGTTTCTCCTTTCCTTGAGGAGAGTTCAGTGTCCTGCTCAGGCTCAATCACTGCTCCCCGCCAGCTCCAAGGAGAGAAGGGAGAGCTCGGAGCCAGCGCCAGCAACACGCTAGGGCTTCCGCCTCCCCACCCTGCCCGCGACAGCCCAGTGAGGCAGCGCCTGTCTCCCCACCACCCGCGGCTGCTGCACGGGAAGGAAACCACACGATTCAGCCTGGACACACCCAGGCTACAAGTCGGGGTCACGCACTGCTCCCGGGCGGGGGCTGCAGGGAGAACAGGTCAGGGCATGCTGGGATGTGAGAACAGCGCCTGGCTGGCCTAGGAAGGGGAGCTGCCCAAGGCCAGAGACCGAAGCATGTGGAATCGTGAGAAGTTACACTGCAGAGGGAAACAGTGGCCAGAGGCTGAGGCCATAATTTACCACCCAAACCAGGGAGTGGGTGACATGGTGAAGGGACATGCACCTAGGTGCTGGCCACACAATCTGGGACTGTCTCTACCCTCGGGACACAGGGCCACTCCAAATTCCCTGTCTAGGGCTCCGTCCCACAGTCTGCAGATCAGGAAAGGGCTTAACACACAACCTCCTGGTCCTAGGTTTAGCAAAATGCCTCTTAAATCCATTCACGGTTCACATCTTGGAAGTACAAATGCGGTGCATTTACGAGCTGAGGTCAAAATGCTCTTTCACTCGGAAGGTAAAACCTCCTTTCGTTCATGCAAACATGAACAGGAGCTGCCAAGGGGCCTCATTTTTTCCTCAAGTGAACCCACCCACGCTTGCCCATTTCTCCGGATCCCTCTCTCAAGGCTGAGTGCCCGGCTCAGGCCACTCCCGCAGGGCAGCGCCTTTCCTGGCCTCGGCCTGTGCCCACCACTTGCTCGGGAGCAGAGATCAGGTCTGGCCCCGCAGTCCCCAAGGCAGACTTGCCGTGACTGCGCCAGGGGAGGAGAAGCACCTGTGGGGAGCCTGTTTCTGCCTCCACTATATCCACTATGGCCTTAAAGGTATAACATCGAACAGGAGCCGAGGTCAAAACCCCTCAAGGCTTCGCCAGGCTCCTGCAACCCGGACCGGAGCAGGCTGGCAGGGACAGCACCCTGGGGGCCTGGGCACGGGGTTGAGCTCTCTCGCTCTGCTCTCTGCCCGACCTGAAGCAGCATGGGAAAGGGGGGCCCAGCCAGCCGCTGTGCACCTCCACGATGCCTGCTGCCTACCTGAGGCCCAGCCCCTGCTGCACTCCACCACACGCGAGCCCCTCACATGCTAAAAAGGGGCTTGTTCTAAAACATTGCTGCAGATCATGAGAGGGTCAACCTAATTTAGCTCTGACCTCCAGTTTTTAAAATTTGATTTTGTAATCACAGTTTAACGAAAGCAGATACAGAACACGTGTTGTCCGTGCGATGCTGGTTCTCGGTACCTGTGTCTCAGAACTCAAGAGCCCTGCAGGCCCAGGCCCCCTCCAACACCCTACCTGATGGCCGTCCTCTGCGGGTCCCCGGCCTGGAGAGCATCCTCGGGGGCTCGTGCCCTTTCCTCAGCGCCATCCCGCGCCCCAGCCTTCGAGTCCTTGTTGGGGGTTCTCATCTGCAGGCGGGGCGGTCCCCGTCGGAAATGCTTGCGAGGCTTCTACACAAAAACCAGAGTTGCATGTGGACATCACTCAGTATCTACGAGCTGCTCTTCCCTTCCTCCCGGACACTCTCGCAGGGAGCGTGGCACGCTGGCCAGACAGTGCTCCACCACAGACCTGACTGTTTTCCTGACGTTGTACAACACGCAGACTTGGGGGGGAGCTCCGTAGAAGCTGTGGAGACACTACCAACCAACAGGCCAGCACAGCCCTGAACAAAGGGGTTAAAACCCCAGTCCGATTATTTCAAAACTGCCACAGATCCTAGGGGGTCAACAAGAAAGGGCTGGAACAAAGGCCCCATGGATGGGAGCCACAAAAAGTAGCAGTCCAGGCCTGCCCCCGCTGTATGCTCACAGACGTGTGGAGGGTGCTACGTCCTCGTCACAGAGTGTAAAGATTCAGACACTACAGCACTGGCTTCCCTGGCAGGAGCCCACACCTGGGGGGACGCCCTGTCGACACCTGACATGGGCCTCCCAGTCCGTCTGTGTGCTCCCACACATCCAGGCACAGAACCCCACCCTCAGCTTCCTCCCCCACGTAACTAAGACCACGGGAAGAGCACAGCTCTGCAGAGGACCTGTTTGTTTAACAAGGCGTCTAAGATCCTCCCACGTTAAAGGCCAACCCGTCCTGTCGTACGGCCGCGGTTCTCCAGTGCTACCAAACCGTAATTCTGTACCACTTCTGTACTGATGGGATACTCAGACTTCTAGTTTTTAATTTTTTTCTTTTTTTTAGTGATAGGGTCTTGCTATGCTGCCCCCAGACTGACCTTGAACTCCTGGCCTCAAGTGATCCTCCCACCTCAGCCTCCCAAAGTGCTGG